>OW804097.1:134528268-134872998 GCA_942159475.1 Sthenelais limicola | reverse complement strand
ACAGGTTGCAATAGTCTATATTTGCTAAGATTAGACATGTTGGTTCTGTACATCTGAAATAGGGCACTTCACAAATACATTCAGTCCCGCACCAACTGTGCTGACCTCAATGCTTTAGGCGAACCTTACAATTTAGCGCCGGCTAGCCAAAGTGGGCGGGGCTTAGCGGACTTGGTGGGCGGGACTTAGCTTTCATTTACTAATCATTTAATTAGTTTTATTAGTCTATTTTTACTTGGGACAGTCCCACTGACTTAGGACCACCAATTTAAGGTTAGGTTTAGGGTTAGTTTTAGTATTGATTAGTGTTCAGGTCACATTCGCCAGCAACGCTATCCCCGCCTTCCCAAGCCGGCTCCAGCTACAACAGCCAATCAGAATTGCAAAGTCACTGAAGCCACTTTCTGGAGCCAGCGCTAAATCGTAAGGTTCTACTGTTTGTGACCTCAATCCTTGTACAGGATCAAAGCCAATTTGGTAAGAAATTTGTTCACAGATTGGCCTTTTTTCTCCTAATATTCCCTGACTAATACAACTCTTCCACTTATTGTACTTGTACAGATATGGTCTGAGACCAAGGACATCCTGACATCATGGCTTGAAGCACAGTGAGTAGAACACTTAGTCTCAGCCCTCCTGTGGCCAACTATATAGGCCAACTATATAGGCCAACTATATAGGGGCAGGTTCACATATATACCGGGTGTAAAGTAACCAGTCACTTAGACACCAATATTTCACATTTTTATTATTTAGCATATTTATCAGGGATGCAAGTTCTCAGATTATTGACTGATTTCAGATATATGGAAAATTCGGCAAATGTCCAATACAATGCACTAAATGCCAAAAAAAATTTCAAAATCTCATTTGACAATATTGCCATTGATCATCTTGTGTAATACCAACAAATATAGGTAGTTAGAGGTAGAGGTGGTACACATGCCATAGGGGGAGTGATGGCTAGTGATGGTGTAAAGACGTCTATCTGAGTGTTCTCACGGGCCCTGGAGCTAACGGAGCCGCCTATCCCTGCCGGGGGAGAGGCGGTCTCATATTGTAACGGAAGTGAGATTCCAGATATTTCCGCTAGTATTTAACATTGAGTCAATGGGGCCCACGGAAATCTCCGAGTGCCTTCGCTCAAGAACTCCGGGAAGGCCGCAGCAGGTGGCGATCTTATAGTTATACACCCCTTGGTCTGACCCATATACCCACCACTAGTGAGGCCGCACTGCCATACAAACACACATGGTCCTTTTTATGACATGTACGCATTTATATACCTCTCCTTGGACCTTGGAAATTCTTCAGATTATTTTACCTTACCCGACTTGCATCCCTGATTTATACAGCTATAGTGTGTTGAAGGATGTACTGGCCACATGGGGCAGTACATCCTATTAGAAAGAGAGAGCGAAGAGAGTGATTAGAGATGAATTAGATGAATAGATTGAGACAAATTATGCACTGATTGATACATTATGATTACATATATTCTCACATTAAAAGTAATAACTTGTTGTGGTTAGTCATTCCTCGAACCAGGTATACGTTTAATTAGGTGCCGTATGTAGGTCCCACATTGCGGCCCGCAGCTGAATTTGAGTTATGGTATTGCAGGTAGACGTGCCCCATTCCCCACTCATCACTGTCTATTTTTATGCCTCACTGTGTACGTCTGTTTACATCTGTTGTCTGTTTATGTTTTACTGTCTATATGCCTATATACTAAAACTAACCCTAAACCTAACCTTACATTGGTTGTCCTAAGTCCGTAAAGGGTCTGGTTTTAAGGTGAGGGATGCGGTAAGGGTCCCATGCTTTGGTGGTTAGGGGATTTGATGGATTATACACGCTACGAAAATATGGGTCAGCGCTCAGGGTCAGACACACCCGGACGACCCATCCAGTATTAAATAATTATATACTAAAACTAACCCTAAACCTGACCTTAAACCTGCATATCACTCTTCTCCATGTGTACTTAATACGTTACCATTTTTTCTCTATCCTTCTTTTAAATATCACCTCATCTCATCTCATTATTCCACAAAACTATAGTACTGTCTGAATGTAAATTCCATTAGACATTCAGCTCTTGTTAATTTCTAATTGAACATCAGCACATTCAGGAACTGGCGGAAAACAGGTTCTGACCCTAGTCAGTAAAATTTTAATAGTTTGGCACATGCCACTGTTTACTCCTGAATAAAGAAATGTTCAAAAAAAAAAAAAAAAACATTGGTTGACTTAAGTCCATAAATTGGTTGTCCTAAGTCCATAAAGGGAATTTTGTTGGTTTAAGGAAGGGAGAAATGAATGAATTGAGTGCTGAAAGGGCGGGTGCAATGTGGCAACTGAAGCAACAGCGTACCTAGGAGTGGTAATGCAGGAGAAGTATGCTCTCCTGCATTTCTCCCCAACTGAAATATCAGAAGTGGATTTATGGTTTATGGTTTAAACTTACAAACATGACCCACAACAGAAAAGGCAATACTTATTGAAATGAATTGGGTTTAACCGTTACATAAGGCTAACCTGAATGTGATGGGAACCCCCATAACTACACAGGAATAATTCTGGTCATGGATCTATTCATGCATGGTGTTTTCATAAAACATGAAACCATCAGATTTCCGGTCCTCACACCCTCTGGCCTGAATGCCATGTACATTTTTAATAAAAAAAGAAACAAGAAGTAAATATTTTCAAATTGTCATCCATGGAAATATATCCTGTTTATTGGCAATGCTGGACGAGGAGGTGCTAGTGGCAGAGCAAAGCAATGCCTGCATTTACCATGACGTCATAACGCACCCCGCCCACCCGGGGGCTATTTTATAGTCTAGAAAATCCATCTCGCTCACCCAACTACCTATGTTTTCGCCGTCCATGGGAGAAACCAAGTACGGATTGGACATCCTTCACATGTTTGCGAAGTAAAACGTCTGGGTACATATGGTCTTTACTATACTTGTAATGCACATACCCTGATTTCCCAACGCATGTCTAGCGATGTCCAGTGCTTAAGCCTTAACCCCCCCTCGGCCGTACGAATAGTCGGTAACACTCAGTTACGTTCGTGTAATGACGTCATAGTCGCGGGGATTCCCCACCGGAACCCTACCCAGAACGAGGCCCATGTAATGACGTCATAGCAGCAGGGAATCCACAGCACCGATCGCGATGTGGAGATTAAAGCTAAGAAACGAAACGATTTGGAAGGCGTCGGGAGACGCCATAGGAGGGAGGTGGGCGGGATGGTGGGCAATGTCAATGTACAAAAACATTCCATACTTATGAAAGTAAATAGCCCAAGACATCCCTTCATTCCCATCAAATTGTGACGATAGTTCTAATCTGGTGCCACCCCCCCCCCCCCCTGGACAAACCCAGGTTCATACAAGCATGGGGAAGGGTATGGAATTATATAGTGAAGCATACATACAAGCATGGAGAAGGGTATGGAATTATATAGTGAAGCATAGATACAAGCATGGGGAAGGGTATGGAATTATATAGTGAAGCATACATACAAGCATGGAGAAGGGTATGGAATTATATAGTGAAGCATACATACAAGCATGGAGAAGGGTATGGAATTATATAGTGAAGCATAGATACAAGCATGGGGAAGGGTATGGAATTATATAGTGAAGCATACATACAAGCATGGGGAAGGGTATGGAATTATATAGTGAAGCATAGATACAAGCATGGGGAAGGGTATGGAATTATATAGTGAAGCATACATACAAGCATGGGGAAGGGGTATGGAATTATATAGTGAAGCATACATACAAGCATGGGGAAGGGTATGGAATTATATAGTGAAGCATAGATACAAGCATGGGGAAGGGTATGGAATTATATAGTGAAGCATACATACAAGCATGGGGAAGGGGTATGGAATTATATAGTGAAGCATACATACAAGCATGGGGAAGGGTATGGAATTATATAGTGAAGCATACATACAAGCATGGGGAAGGGTATGGAATTATATAGTGAAGCATAGATACAAGCATGGAGAAGGGTATGGAATTATATAGTGAAGCATACATACAAGCATGGGGAAGGGTATGGAATTATATAGTGAAGCATACATACAAGCATGGGGAAGGGTATGGAATTATATAGTGAAGCATACATACAAGCATGGGGAAGGGTATGGAATTATATAGTGAAGCATACATACAAGCATGGGGAAGGGTATGGAATTATATAGTGAAGCATACATACAAGCATGGAGAAGGGTATGGAATTATATAGTGAAGCATACATACAAGCATGGGGAAGGGTATGGAATTATATAGTGAAGCATAGATACAAGCATGGAGAAGGGTATGGAATTATATAGTGAAGCATACATACAAGCATGGGGAAGGGGTATGGAATTATATAGTGAAGCATACATACAAGCATGGGGAAGGGGTATGGAATTATATAGTGAAGCATACATACAAGCATGGGGAAGGGGTATGGAATTATATAGTGAAGCATAGATACAAACATGGGGAAGGGTATGGAATTATGTAGTGAAGCATAGATACAAGCATGGGGAAGGGTATGGAATTATATAGTGAAGCATAGATACAAGCATGGGGAAGGGTATGGAATTATATAGTGAAGCATACATACAAGCATGGGGAAGGGTATGGAATTATATAGTGAAGCATACATACAAGCATGGGGAAGGGTATGGAATTATATAGTGAAGCATACATACAAGCATGGAGAAGGGTATGGAATTATATAGTGAAGCATACATACAAGCATGGAGAAGGGTATGGAATTATATAGTGAAGCATACATACAAGCATGGGGAAGGGTATGGAATTATATAGTGAAGCATACATACAAGCATGGGGAAGGGGTATGGAATTATATAGTGAAGCATAGATACAAGCATGGGGAAGGGGTATGGAATTATATAGTGAAGCATACATACAAGCATGGGGAAGGGTATGGAATTATATAGTGAAGCATACATACAAGCATGGGGAAGGGTATGGAATTATATAGTGAAGCATACATACAAGCATGGGGAAGGGGTATGGAATTATATAGTGAAGCATACATACAAGCATGGGGAAGGGTATGGAATTATATAGTGGAGCATACATACAAGCATGGGGAAGGGTATGGAATTATATAGTGAAGCATACATACAAGCATGGGGAAGGGTATGGAATTATATAGTGAAGCATAGATACAAGCATGGGGAAGGGTATGGAATTATATAGTGAAGCATACATACAAGCATGGGGAAGGGGTATGGAATTATATAGTGAAGCATAGATACAAACATGGGGAAGGGTATGGAATTATGTAGTGAAGCATAGATACAAGCATGGGGAAGGGTATGGAATTATATAGTGAAGCATACATACAAGCATGGAGAAGGGTATGGAATTATATAGTGAAGCATACATACAAGCATGGGGAAGGGTATGGAATTATATAGTGAAGCATACATACAAGCATGGGGAAGGGTATGGAATTATATAGTGAAGCATAGATACAAGCATGGGGAAGGGTATGGAATTATATAGTGAAGCATACATACAAGCATGGAGAAGGGTATGGAATTATATAGTGAAGCATACATACAAGCATGGGGAAGGGTATGGAATTATATAGTGAAGCATACATACAAGCATGGAGAAGGGTATGGAATTATATAGTGAAGCATACATACAAGCATGGGGAAGGGTATGGAATTATATAGTGAAGCATAGATACAAGCATGGGGAAGGGGTATGGAATTATATAGTGAAGCATAGATACAAGCATGGAGAAGGGTATGGAATTATATAGTGAAGCATACATACAAGCATGGGGAAGGGGTATGGAATTATATAGTGAAGCATACATACAAGCATGGGGAAGGGTATGGAATTATATAGTGAAGCATACATACAAGCATGGGGAAGGGTATGGAATTATATAGTGAAGCATACATACAAGCATGGGGAAGGGGTATGGAATTATATAGTGAAGCATACATACAAGCATGGGGAAGGGTATGGAATTATATAGTGGAGCATACATACAAGCATGGGGAAGGGTATGGAATTATATAGTGAAGCATACATACAAGCATGGGGAAGGGTATGGAATTATATAGTGAAGCATACATACAAGCATGGAGAAGGGGTATGGAATTATATAGTGAAGCATACATACAAGCATGGGGAAGGGGTATGGAATTATATAGTGAAGCATACATACAAGCATGGGGAAGGGTATGGAATTATATAGTGAAGCATACATACAAGCATGGGGAAGGGTATGGAATTATATAGTGGAGCATACATACAAGCATGGGGAAGGGTATGGAATTATATAGTGAAGCATACATACAAGCATGGGGAAGGGTATGGAATTATATAGTGAAGCATACATACAAGCATGGAGAAGGGGTATGGAATTATATAGTGAAGCATACATACAAGCATGGGGAAGGGGTATGGAATTATATAGTGAAGCATACATACAAGCATGGGGAAGGGTATGGAATTATATAGTGAAGCATACATACAAGCATGGAGAAGGGTATGGAATTATATAGTGAAGCATACATACAAGCATGGGGAAGGGTATGGAATTATATAGTGAAGCATACATACAAGCATGGAGAAGGGTATGGAATTATATAGTGAAGCATACATACAAGCATGGGGAAGGGTATGGAATTATATAGTGAAGCATACATACAAGCATGGGGAAGGGTATGGAATTATATAGTGAAGCATAGATACAAGCATGGGGAAGGGTATGGAATTATATAGTGAAGCATAGATACAAGCATGGGGAAGGGTATGGAATTATATAGTGAAGCATACATACAAGCATGGGGAAGGGTATGGAATTATATAGTGAAGCATACATACAAGCATGGGGAAGGGTATGGAATTATATAGTGAAGCATAGATACAAGCATGGAGAAGGGTATGGAATTATATAGTGAAACATACATACAAGCATGGGGAAGGGTATGGAATTATATAGTGAAGCATAGATACAAGCATGGGGAAGGGTATGGAATTATATAGTGAAACATACATACAAGCATGGGGAAGGGTATGGAATTATATAGTGAAGCATAGATAAGAAGTCTTACAATAAATACAGAGTCAAACTATAATGTGAAATACCTTTATTCTACCTTCATGTTCTGGGTTATGATGTGCAGGTTAGCAGTTATACACACAGATGTACACATTTAAAGTCATAAGGTTGCTTTAGAAGTTCTTATACAACATGTTTGATATTCACATGTTTTTGTATCATTATATTATGCTCTTTACAACAACAACAAAGGAGCCTCGGGCCAAAAATATAACTCCTTTATGAACATGTTCTTTATAAAATAAAGATTTGTCTCCATTTAATAATGTTAAGTCTTTCTACAAATTTTATATTCCTTGGTTCCCATACCCCACTAGCCTTTAATATCCAATAATCTCTCTGTTTTGAATGGTAGGGCTGACACTACGTGTGTAAGAGCATGGGACCCCCGCCATGCAGAGGGACAGAGGGACGTCAGTGATGATGAAGCCATGATGGAGTTCCTGATGACCAAACTGCCCGGCCTGGCTGATCAACTGGTCCTGTCAGATATGTTCTGGACTCTGCTGAAGCAGAAGCAAGTGGTAACAGACAAACAAGTCTCAAGCTTTCAGGTGAATTATTCATTTTATATGTAATACTCAGGCTATATAAACATTCCAATATGAAGTCAGTGGTGCTAGAATATAAAAATATATAAAAAGTAATCATTTAGTTACTTTTATAAAACTAGAAAATCAAGTGTAACATACAAACTAATATGTCTAAACTTTATTATTCAATTATATTGTCATATTGTCTGTTTAAATCACAATAAATGAAGATACTGTATTACTAGTAGAGGAACATTGGCAGTCACTGACTAAGATGGCATTGAACTACATGACAAAGATGTATTATGCTAATTAGCAGCTGAAACCTTCCGATGAGCTGGAGAGTTTCCTTTGATGGCAACCTTTATTGCAATAAAATTTTACGAATACAAAATCCTTTAAACCATTGTATTTCAGAGTGCAACTTCTAAAAAACTAAGACTGATGAAACTTGCCCGTTACTTGACTGAGGGCAAGCTTTATCAGTTTCATGGTTTTGTGTGGGCAACAGTGAACGTAGGGCAGCACCAGATAGCGGCCATGTTGGGGCTTGATGTCAAGCAATACTTTGATAAGGATACGTTCCTCAAGTAAGTCTGTGATTGAAGCATTTCCACCTGTACTTGCATTAATGAAGTTTGCTTACAGAAAGATGTAAAAAATAACATGAAAAATAGCTGACGTGTAGGTTCACTTTATTAGTGACTTAAAAGTTCTTTTTGTTAAACAGTGACATAAAGTGGTGTTAATTTCTTCAGGTCATCCAGGTTCCATTGTCCAGCTTGTAAGGAGAAATATCTCCTCAAGGTGTACATCCTGTCTGCATGTGGACACTATGTATGTCGGCCGTGTATAAAAGGTACCACGTTCTCCATCAATGATGACCAGGCTGAAGCCATAACCTGCCCCGTGACAGGGTGTGATAAAGTCACCCAGACAACCAGTACTGATGGGGAGATTGGTTTACCTGAAGATGTGGAATTCATGACAGTGGTGGAGATGGTTGAGGAATCTCTTTCCAAAGGCTTTAGTGCTACAAAAGTTTCAACCAAGATGATGGAGAAGACAAGGAAGCAGATGGATACAGTCATTAAGAGCACTAGCATCCTGAGGAGTCACAATGACACAGTGGAGCAACAGGCAGAAAGTTTGTTGACATACATTTGTGATGAGGGAGAAAAAGCAAAAGCTTTGATAGACAGATGGGTGGAAGCAAACACTGAGAACATCACAAGGACAAGACAAGAGGTTTGTTGTAATAGTCATTGCTTACAGTCCACTTGATATTTAAAAACACAGCATTAATACTCGGTTTTATCTAACTTCTGGAAGTCTGTAAGGGAAGACAGATATGCTGAATAAAATCTTTTGAAAAAAAACCCTTATGAAGGAAGAGGTCTGTATTTAAATCAATGTCATCAGGTTTTACATAGTATTAGTTGACGCCAAAAGAAAAGCAGAATATCACATATATGTAAGTTCATGCACATTAACAAACAAGCATAATTATGCTTGAATTTGTCATGTTTCTGAGGCATTAAGTCATGATTTGTCTCTGTTTGCAGGTTGCTACCAAGCTCCAGCGTTCCATCCACTGGGGACATACCATGTCCAACATTGTTGACCTGCAGGCAGCTGGTGTCCCCGTGCCTGATGACATAGAGTGCCCCGTCATGCAGTTATCTCCACCAGCTGAGGCCTTCCTGGACAAACTCAACCAAGGTCTGCCAGCTGTGGAGGTTGTATCTCCTTTTCCATACAGTGAGCTTCCTACTGACAGCTTGCCACATGGTGCTCCTACATCGCCTCCTCCTCCTGCCCCCACTAAAGGTAGTCTGCCTTCTTTAGTTTGGTGGTCTGGTCTTTTAATACATCATCTTTTATTGTTCTGTGAGCATATTGATACTTTTATCATCACTTGGAGAGGATATTTCTGTGATTATGTGTAACATACATCCTTTATATCTTTCAGCCATACACCTCTCTGAGTGGAAGCTACCAGATGGATATCCACCAGTAGTAGCCTGGCATCCAGCTGGACACCTGCTGGTGGGTGGCGAGTCCGGTCTGTATGAGGTCAGGTTTGATGCTGCGATGTCGCCATGCTCATACAAACTCATATATAAAGCAGCCTGCACTAAACACATCAGTGTGGCCAGGGATGGCTCCTGGGTTCTCTCTCTACATGACAGTGTGGTTATTCACATGGTGGGGCAGCGGACACGTAGAATGTCAAATATTGTTGGTCTGGAGAGCGGACAGAATTTTACTGCAGCAATACATGAATCTGGTATCTATGTTGGTAGATGTCACAACCCACTTATTGTCTCCTTGGACAGAAATCTCATTAGAAAAACACATTATGTCATGAGTAAAGCTCCAAGCTACTCTACTAAAATTTCTGTCAGCCACACAGGAGATGTGCTGGTGGCTCTATACCAAAGTGACACAGTGTGTATCATAGACCCTCGTACAGGCAATCAGCGCTACATCCAGGATAAGGCACCTGGACGTACAACAGATGGACTTCCTCAGGATGCCTGTACAACCAGTCGCACTGATGGTAACCAGTACATACTGGTATGTGAAGCCTGTGTTGATCATTGCACTGGTGTGTACAGTTATAGCGGCGAGTTCCTCCACGAGTTGGAGTTTGAAGGAGGAAAAGGGACGCCATGCTTATCTTTGAGTGTTCTTGATAGGCGGGGGCAGGACTCTCTCTTGGCTACTTGTTCATGGCTTGAAAATGAGGATTTTTGCATTGATGAGTACATAGTAGAGATATTCACCTTGAAGTAACTTGTGTACAAAGTTTGTGTAGAAAAGATAATCTCCTTGAAATAAATGTGATCTGTTTTAGGAAAATGAGTCATAAGTCGTGAATGAGTAAAATATGGATTTTGAGATATCACCATATCTTAAAAGAGGAGATGAAGCCGATTCCAATGATAGTAAAAACTAAGGACATTCAATAAGTATTTCTATATTTTAAATTTGATATTCTTTTTTTCAAAAAAAGAGTTTGGAATATCTTGGGGGGGGGGGGGGGGTTACAATTACTAGTAAAGAAGCTAAATATACTCTATAAGATGACCTTAGTAATTCATTACAATATTTTGAAATTTGGTACCTGTATTTATGCTACTAGCAGCTCCGAGAACTCCAAAAATGAAAACATTGTAAGCAGGGGTTCTAATAAATAATCTACTTTGAAAAATGTCAATTTTGCGACTTGTGACTCATTTTCCTGAAACACACCACAAATATCACAATCTGGTTATTACTGTGGACAGCTTACATCTCGGGTAGCAAGCCAGTTTAATTAGTGGAAGTGCCGGAAGTAAACATGTAAATGGGTTAGCAATGTTGTAAAATGGATACATAACTAAAGTGATCATTTTTAACAGTAAATTGTGTAGAAGCTGGATGTTTTGTATAATTGAAAAATATATTTATTTTCATGGAATATGTGTATGTCACATAGTTAATCAAAGATATGGGTATGTCACATAGCTAATCAAAGATATGTGTATGTCACATAGCTAATCAAAGATATGTGTATGTCACATAGCCAATCAAAGATATGTGTATGTCACATTTCAACAGAATCCATCCCAGAATGCACTGTAACATACATGTGGCACATGCTAATCCCCTATTGTGTATCCCAGAATGCACTGTAACACTTGCACCCTCAGGAAGGGTTTCTTTTATACACATCAATACCACCTCAGCTGTACCTTTGCTTATTATACAATGCAATAAAATATATGATCTTTAACATCTTGATTGTGATATTTTCCTCTTCATTATGGTTACCTGCCGTAAGATTTGTGTTGTAAAAGTATCAAACCCTATATGCAACTTTTAATCCATCAAATCCTATAAGCATTAAAAATCATTTAAAACTAATATGAATATATTGGGCAACCAATTCTCTTTTATCAAACCCTACAAGCATCAGACTTTTAATCCATCAAACCCTACATCAGACTTTTAATCCACCAAACCCTACAAGCACCAGACTTTTAATGTATCAAACCCTACACCAGACTTTTAATCCATCAAACCCTACAAGCACCAGACTTTTAATGTATCAAACCCTACAAGCATCAGACTTTTAATGTATCAAACCCTACAAGCATCAGACTTTTAATGTATCAAACCCTACAAGCATCAGACTTTTAATGTATCAAACCCTACAAGCACCAGACTTTTAATGTATCAAACCCTACAAGCATCAGACTTTTAATGTATCAAACCCTACAAGCATCAGACTTTTAATGTATCAAACCCTACAAGCATCAGACTTTTAATCCACCAAACCCTACAAGCATCAGACTTTTAATGTATCAAACCCTACAAGCACCAGACTTTTAATGTATCAAACCCTACAAGCATCAGACTTTTAATGTATCAAACCCTACTAGCACCAGACTTTTAATCCATCAAACCCTACAAGCACCAGACTTTTAATGTATCAAACCCTACAAGCACCAGACTTTTAATGTATCAAACCCTACAAGCACCAGACTTTTAATGTATCAAACCCTACAAGCATCAGACTTTTAATGTATCAAACCCTACAAGCATCAGACTTTTAATGTATCAAACCCTACAAGCATCAGACTTTTAATCCACCAAACCCTACAAGCATCAGACTTTTAATCCATCAAACCCTACAAGCATCAGACTTTTAATGTATCAAACCCTACAAGCATCAGACTTTTAATCCACCAAACCCTACAAGCATCAGACTTTTAATCCATCAAACCCTACAAGTATCAGACTTTTAATGTATCAAACCCTACAAGCATCAGACTTTTAATCCACCAAACCCTACAAGCATCAGACTTTTAATGTACCAAACCCTACAAGCACCAGACTTTTAATCCACCAAACCCTACAAGCATCAGACTTTTAATGTATCAAACCCTATAAGCATCAGACTTTTAATCCACCAAACCCTACAAGCATCAGACTTTTAATCCATCAAACCCTATAAGCATCAGACTTTTAATCCATCAAACCCTACAAGCACCAGACTTTTAATCTATAAAACCCTACAAGCATCAGACTTTTAATGTATCAAACCCTACAAGCACCAGACTTTTAATGTATCAAGCCCTACAAGCATCAGACTTTTAATGTATCAAACCCTACAAGCATCAGACTTTTAATGTATCAAACCCTACAAGCACCAGACTTTTAATGTATCAAACCCTACAAGCACCAGACTTTTAATGTATCAAACCCTACAAGCATCAGACTTTTAATGTATCAAACCCTACAAGCACCAGACTTTTAATCCACCAAACCCTACAAGCATCAGACTTTTAATGTATCAAACCCTACAAGCACCAGACTTTTAATGTATCAAACCCTACAAGCATCAGACTTTTAATCCACCAAACCCTACAAGCACCAGACTTTTAATGTATCAAACCCTACAAGCACCAGACTTTTAATGTATCAAACCCTACAAGCACCAGACTTTTAATCCACCAAACCCTACAAGCACCAGACTTTTAATGTATCAAACCCTACAAGCATCAGACTTTTAATGTATCAAACCCTACAAGCATCAGACTTTTAATGTATCAAACCCTACAAGCACCAGACTTTTAATCCACCAAACCCTACAAGCAT
Organism: Sthenelais limicola; assembly: GCA_942159475.1. NCBI lineage: Eukaryota > Metazoa > Annelida > Polychaeta > Phyllodocida > Sigalionidae > Sthenelais > Sthenelais limicola. Next base: position 134,859,679 of record OW804097.1, on the reverse strand, counting down.
CAGACTTTTAATGTATCAAACCCTACAAGCATCAGACTTTTAATGTATCAAACCCTACAAGCACCAGACTTTTAATCCATCAAACCCTACAAGCACCAGACTTTTAATGTATCAAACCCTACAAGCATCAGACTTTTAATCCATCAAACCCTATAAGCATCAGACTTTTAATGTAACAAACCCTACAAGCATCAGACTTTTAATGTATCAAACCCTACAAGTATCTGACTTTTAATGTATCAAACCCTACAAGCACCAGACTTTTAATGAATCAAACCCTACAAGCACCAGACTTTTAATGTATCAAACCCTACAAGCACCAGACTTTTAATGTATCAAACCCTACAAGCATCAGACTTTTAATGTATCAAACCCTACAAGCACCAGACTTTTAATCCATGAAACCCTACAAGCATCAGACTTTTAATGTTTCACACCCTACAAGCACCAGACTTTTAATGTACCAAACCCTACAAGCATCAGACTTTTAATGTATCAAACCCTACAAGCACCAGACTTATAATGAATCAAACCCTACAAGCATCTGACTTTTAATGTATCAAACCCTACCAGACTTTTAATGTATCAAACCCTACCAGACTTTTAATGTACCAAACCCTACAAGCATCAGACTTTTAATCCATCAAACCCTACAAGCACCAGACTTTTAATGTATCAAACCCTACAAGCATCAGACTTTTAATCCATCAAACCCTACAAGCATCAGACTTTTAATCCATCAAACCCTACAAGCACCAGACTTTTAATGTACCAAACCCTACAAGCACCAGACTTTTAATCCATCAAACCCTACAAGCATCAGACTTTTAATGAATCAAACCCTACAAGCACCAGACTTTTAATCCACCAAACCCTACAAGCACCAGACTTTTAATGTACCAAACCCTACAAGCATCAGACTTTTAATGTATCAAACCCTACAAGCATCAGACTTTTAATGTATCAAACCCTACAAGCATCAGACTTTTAATCCATCAAACCCTACAAGCATCAGACTTTTAATGTATCAAACCCTACAAGCATCAGACTTTTAATCCATCAAACCCTACAAGCACCAGACTTTTAATGAATCAAACCCTACAAGCACCAGACTTTTAATGAATCAAACCCTACAAGCATCAGACTTTTAATGAATCAAACCCTACAAGTATCAGACTTTTAATCCACCAAACCCTACAAGCACCAGACTTTTAATGTATCAAACCCTACAAGCACCAGACTTTTAATGTATCAAACCCTACAAGCACCAGACTTTTAATGTATCAAACCCTACAAGCATCAGACTTTTAATGTATTAAACCCTACAAGCACCAGACTTTTAATGTATCAAACCCTACAAGCATCAGACTTTTAATGTATTAAACCCTACAAGCACCAGACTTTTAATGTATCAAACCCTACAAGCACCAGACTTTTAATGTATTAAACCCTACAAGCACCAGACTTTTAATGTATCAAACCCTACAAGCATCAGACTTTTAATCCATCAAACCCTACAAGCATCAGACTTTTAATGTATCAAACCCTACAAGCATCAGACTTTTAATGAATCAAACCCTACAAGCACCAGACTTTTAATGTATCAAACCCTACAAGCATCAGACTTTTAATGTATCAAACCCTACAAGCACCAGACTTTTAATCCATCAAACCCTACAAGCACCAGACTTTTAATGTATCAAACCCTACAAGCATCAGACTTTTAATGTAACAAACCCTACAAGCACCAGACTTTTAATGTACCAAACTCTACAAGCATCAGACTTTTAATGTATCAAACCCTACAAGCACCAGACTTTTAATGAATCAAACCCCACAAGCACCAGACTTTTAATGTAACAAACCCTACAAGCATCAGACTTTTAATGTATCAAACCCTACAAGCACCAGACTTTTAATGTATCAAACCCTACAAGCACCAGACTTTTAATGTACCAAACCCTACAAGCACCAGACTTTTAATCCACCAAACCCTACAAGCACCAGACTTTTAATGTATCAAACCCTACAAGCGTCAGACTTTTAATGTATCAAACCCTACAAGCACCAGACTTTTAATGTATCAAACCCTACAAGCATCAGACTTTTAATGTATCAAACCCTACAAGCATCAGACTTTTAATGTATCAAACCCTACAAGCACCAGACTTTTAATGTATCAAACCCTACAAGCATCAGACTTTTAATGTATCAAACCCTATAAGCATCAGACTTTTAATGTATCAAACCCTACAAGCACCAGACTTTTAATGTATCAAACCCTATAAGCATCAGACTTTTAATGTATCAAACCCTACAAGCATCAGACTTTTAATGTATCAAACCCTACAAGCACCAGACTTTTAATCCACCAAACCCTACAAGCACCAGACTTTTAATGTATCAAACCCTACAAGCATCAGACTTTTAATCCACCAAACCCTACAAGCATCAGACTTTTAATGTACCAAACCCTACAAGCATCAGACTTTTAATGTATCAAACCCTACAAGCACCAGACTTTTAATGTATCAAACCCTACAAGCATCAGACTTTTAATCCACCAAACCCTACAAGCAACAGACTTTTAATGTATCAAACCCTATAAGCATCAGACTTTTAATCCACCAAACCCTACAAGCATCAGACTTTTAATGTATCAAACCCTACAAGCACCAGACTTTTAATCCATCAAACCCTACAAGCACCAGACTTTTAATGTATCAAACCCTACAAGCATCAGACTTTTAATGTACCAAACCCTACAAGCATTAGACTTTTAATGTATCAAACCCTACAAGCACCAGACTTTTAATCCATCAAACCCTACAAGCATCAGACTTTTAATGTATCAAACCCTACAAGCACCAGACTTTTAATGTATCAAACCCTATAAGCATCAGACTTTTAATGTAACAAACCCTACAAGCATCAGACTTTTAATGTACCAAACCCTACAAGCATCAGACTTTTAATCCATCAAACCCTACAAGCATCAGACTTTTAATGTATCAAACCCTACAAGCACCAGACTTTTAATCCATCAAACCCTACAAGCATCAGACTTTTAATGTATCAAACCCTACAAGCACCAGACTTTTAATCCATCAAACCCTACAAGCATCAGACTTTTAATCCACCAAACCCTACAAGCACCAGACTTTTAATGTATCAAACCCTACAAGCACCAGACTTTTAATGTATCAAACCCTACAAGCATCAGACTTTTAATGTATCAAACCCTACAAGCACCAGACTTTTAATGTATCAAACCCTACAAGCACCAGACTTTTAATGAATCAAACCCTACAAGCATCAGACTTTTAATCCATCAAACCCTACAAGCATCAGACTTTTAATGTATCAAACCCTACAAGCACCAGACTTTTAATATATCAAACCCTACAAGCACCAGACTTTTAATGTATCAAACCCTACAAGCATCAGACTTTTAATCCATCAAACCCTACAAGCACCAGACTTTTAATGTATCAAACCCTACAAGCACCAGACTTTTAATGTATCAAACCCTACAAACATCAGACTTTTAATCCACCAAACCCTACAAGCATCAGACTTTTAATCCACCAAACCCTACAAGCATCAGACTTTTAATGTATCAAACCCTACAAGCACCAGACTTTTAATGTATCAAACCCTACAAGCATCAGACTTTTAATGTATCAAACCCTACAAACATCAGACTTTTAATCCATCAAACCCTACAAGCACCAGACTTTTAATCCACCAAACCCTACAAGCATCAGACTTTTAATGTATCAAACCCTACAAGCACCAGACTTTTAATGTATCAAACCCTACAAGCATCAGACTTTTAATCCACCAAACCCTACAAGCATCAGACTTTTAATCCATCAAACCCTACAAGCACCAGACTTTTAATCCACCAAACCCTACAAGCACCAGACTTTTAATGTATCAAACCCTACAAGCATCAGACTTTTAATCCATCAAACCCTACAAGCACCAGACTTTTAATGTATCAAACCCTACAAGCATCAGACTTTTAATCCATCAAACCCTACAAGCACCAGACTTTTAATGTACCAAACCCTACAAGCATCAGACTTTTAATCCATCAAACCCTACAAGCACCAGACTTTTAATCCACCAAACCCTACAAGCACCAGACTTTTAATGTATCAAACCCTACAAGCACCAGACTTTTAATGTATCAAACCCTACAAGCATCAGACTTTTAATCCACCAAACCCTACAAGCACCAGACTTTTAATGTATCAAACCCTACAAGCATCAGACTTTTAATGTAACAAACCCTATAAGCATCAGACTTTTAATCCATCAAACCCTACAAGCACCAGACTTTTAATCCACCAAACCCTACAAGCATCAGACTTTTAATGTATCAAATCCTACAAGCATCAGACTTTTAATCCACCAAACCCTACAAGCATCAGACTTTTAATGTACCAAACCCTACAAGCATCAGACTTTTAATCCATCAAACCCTACAAGCATCAGACTTTTAATATATCAAACCCTACAAGCACCAGACTTTTAATCCATCAAACCCTATAAGCACCAGACTTTTAATGTACCAAACCCTACAAGCATCAGACTTTTAATGTATCAAACCCTACAAGCACCAGACTTTTAATGTATCAAACCCTACAAACATCAGACTTTTAATGTATTAAACCCTACAAGCACCAGACTTTTAATCCACCAAACCCTACAAGCACCAGACTTTTAATGTATTAAACCCTACAAGCACCAGACTTTTAATCCACCAAACCCTACAAGCACCAGACTTTTAATGTATCAAACCCTACAAGCATCAGACTTTTAATGTATCAAACCCTACAAGCATCAGACTTTTAATGTATCAAACCCTACAAGCATCAGACTTTTAATCCATCAAACCCTACAAGCACCAGACTTTTAATGTATCAAACCCTACAAGCACCAGACTTTTAATGTATCAAACCCTACAAGCATCAGACTTTTAATGTATCAAACCCTACAAGCACCAGACTTTTAATGTATCAAACCCTACAAGCACCAGACTTTTAATGTATCAAACCCTACAAGCACCAGACTTTTAATGAATCAAACCCTACAAGCATCAGACTTTTAATCCATCAAACCCTACAAGCATCAGACTTTTAATGTATCAAACCCTACAAGCACCAGACTTTTAATATATCAAACCCTACAAGCACCAGACTTTTAATGTATCAAACCCTACAAGCATCAGACTTTTAATCCATCAAACCCTACAAGCACCAGACTTTTAATGTATCAAACCCTACAAGCACCAGACTTTTAATGTATCAAACCCTACAAACATCAGACTTTTAATGTATTAAACCCTACAAGCACCAGACTTTTAATCCACCAAACCCTACAAGCACCAGACTTTTAATGTATTAAACCCTACAAGCACCAGACTTTTAATCCACCAAACCCTACAAGCACCAGACTTTTAATGTATCAAACCCTACAAGCATCAGACTTTTAATGTATCAAACCCTACAAGCATCAGACTTTTAATGTATCAAACCCTACAAGCATCAGACTTTTAATCCATCAAACCCTACAAGCACCAGACTTTTAATGTATCAAACCCTACAAGCACCAGACTTTTAATGTATCAAACCCTACAAGCATCAGACTTTTAATGTATCAAACCCTACAAGCACCAGACTTTTAATGTATCAAACCCTACAAGCACCAGACTTTTAATGTATCAAACCCTACAAGCACCAGACTTTTAATGAATCAAACCCTACAAGCATCAGACTTTTAATCCATCAAACCCTACAAGCATCAGACTTTTAATGTATCAAACCCTACAAGCACCAGACTTTTAATATATCAAACCCTACAAGCACCAGACTTTTAATGTATCAAACCCTACAAGCATCAGACTTTTAATCCATCAAACCCTACAAGCACCAGACTTTTAATGTATCAAACCCTACAAGCACCAGACTTTTAATGTATCAAACCCTACAAACATCAGACTTTTAATCCACCAAACCCTACAAGCATCAGACTTTTAATCCACCAAACCCTACAAGCACCAGACTTTTAATGTATCAAACCCTACAAGCATCAGACTTTTAATCCACCAAACCCTACAAGCATCAGACTTTTAATCCATCAAACCCTACAAGCATCAGACTTTTAATCCACCAAACCCTACAAGCACCAGACTTTTAATGTATCAAACCCTACAAGCATCAGACTTTTAATCCACCAAACCCTACAAGCATCAGACTTTTAATCCATCAAACCCTACAAGCATCAGACTTTTAATGTATCAAACCCTACAAGCATCAGACTTTTAATGTAACAAACCCTATAAGCATCAGACTTTTAATCCATCAAACCCTACAAGCACCAGACTTTTAATCCACCAAACCCTACAAGCATCAGACTTTTAATGTATCAAATCCTACAAGCATCAGACTTTTAATCCACCAAACCCTACAAGCATCAGACTTTTAATGTACCAAACCCTACAAGCATCAGACTTTTAATGTATCAAACCCTACAAGCATCAGACTTTTAATGTATCAAACCCTACAAACATCAGACTTTTAATGTATTAAACCCTACAAGCACCAGACTTTTAATCCACCAAACCCTACAAGCACCAGACTTTTAATGTATTAAACCCTACAAGCACCAGACTTTTAATCCACCAAACCCTACAAGCACCAGACTTTTAATGTATCAAACCCTACAAGCATCAGACTTTTAATGTATCAAACCCTACAAGCATCAGACTTTTAATGTATCAAACCCTACAAGCATCAGACTTTTAATGTATCAAACCCTACAAGCACCAGACTTTTAATGTATCAAACCCTACAAGCATCAGACTTTTAATCCATCAAACCCTACAAGCACCAGACTTTTAATGTATCAAACCCTACAAGCACCAGACTTTTAATGTATCAAACCCTACAAGCATCAGACTTTTAATGTATCAAACCCTACAAGCACCAGACTTTTAATGTATCAAACCCTACAAGCACCAGACTTTTAATGTATCAAACCCTACAAGCACCAGACTTTTAATCCATCAAACCCTACAAGCACCAGACTTTTAATGTATCAAACCCTACAAGCACCAGACTTTTAATGTATCAAACCCTACAAGCACCAGACTTTTAATGTATCAAACCCTACAAGCACCAGACTTTTAATCCACCAAACCCTACAAGCATCAGCCTTTTAATGTATCAAACCCTACAAGCATCAGACTTTTAATGTATCAAACCCTACAAGCATCAGACTTTTAATGTATCAAACCCTACAAGCACCAGACTTTTAATCCACCAAACCCTACAAGCACCAGACTTTTAATGTATCAAACCCTACAAGCATCAGACTTTTAATGTATCAAACCCTACAAGCATCAGACTTTTAATGTATCAAACCCTACAAGCACCAGACTTTTAATGTTTCAAACCCTACAAGCATCAGACTTTTAATGTAACAAACCCTACAAGCACCAGACTTTTAATCCACCAAACCCTACAAGCACCAGACTTTTAATGTATCAAACCCTACAAGCATCAGACTTTTAATGTATCAAACCCTACAAGCATCAGACTTTTAATCCATCAAACCCTACAAGCACCAGACTTTTAATCCATCAAACCCTACAAGCACCAGACTTTTAATGTATCAAACCCTACAAGCAACAGACTTTTAATCCATCAAACCCTACAAGCACCAGACTTTTAATCCATCAAACCCTACAAGCACCAGACTTTTAATGTATCAAACCCTACAAGCATCAGACTTTTAATGTATCAAACCCTACAAGCACCAGACTTTTAATGTACCAAACCCTACAAGCACCAGACTTTTAATGTACCAAACCCTACAAGCATCAGACTTTTAATGTATCAAACCCTACAAGCATCAGACTTTTAATGTATCAAACCCTACAAGCATCAGACTTTTAATGTATCAAACCCTACAAGCACCAGACTTTTAATGTACCAAACCCTACAAGCACCAGACTTTTAATGTACCAAACCCTACAAGCACCAGACTTTTAATGTATCAAACCCTACAAGCATCAGACTTTTAATGTATCAAACCCTACAAGCATCAGACTTTTAATCCATCAAACCCTACAAGCACCAGACTTTTAATGTATCAAACCCTACAAGCACCAGACTTTTAATGTATCAAACCCTACAAGCATCAGACTTTTAATCCATCAAACCCTACAAGCACCAGACTTTTAATGTATCAAACCCTACAAGCATCAGACTTTTAATGTATCAAACCCTACAAGCACCAGACTTTTAATCCATCAAACCCTACAAGCACCAGACTTTTAATGTATCAAACCCTACAAGCACCAGACTTTTAATGTATCAAACCCTACAAGCACCAGACTTTTAATGTATCAAACCCTACAAGCACCAGACTTTTAATGTATCAAACCCTACAAGCACCAGACTTTTAATGTATCAAACCCTACAAGCACCAGACTTTTAATGTATCAAACCCTACAAGCACCAGACTTTTAATGTATCAAACCCTACAAGCACCAGACTTTTAATCTATCAAACCCTATAAGCATCAGACTTTTAATGTACCAAACCCTACAAGCACCAGACTTTTAATCTATCAAACCCTACAAGCATCAGACTTTTAATGTACCAAACCCAACAAGCGTCAGACTTTTAATGTATCAAAGAAACCACCACTTTGAGAGCAATGAAGGACCCGTTCTCCAAGAGAGGGTGAAGCGAAGATGGGAGGGTGTCCATGCTGTGGATGGAGTGGTGATACCTGGAAGAGACCTGCCTAGGAACAGTCAGTAGTTACTAGACGAGGAGCAACGAATCACCGCCTTTTCCAAAGGCGGCGCAGCCAACCTATTTCGCATCCAATCTGTTATTGCCCCAGGCCTTTTCAGTTACACCCCATACAAGTCTAGGCTACAAACTGTTGCTGTCATATTCCAAGGTAGAAACTCCAGGATTATCACATTAAAAAGCTCACGAAATATAGATTCTTCTGCTAAAATCTAAATGTCTGCAGCCATCTTGCAGCCTTCCTGCAAGACTGGATGCAGACCTTGCACGGCACAACGCCTGACAACTCGTAGGCTGAATGGCTATAGTTTACAGAACCGGCTGGTTTGCGATGCCGATGGCCGTTTTTGCGATGATCCTTCATTTTTAATATAAAAACAATATTAGGCATTCAGATCTGCTGAAATATAACCAATTTCCTTCCCCAGAAATAAATATAGCCCTATCTGGTAGTGGTAACTTTCTGGACCAACAAGAGGAAGGCTGAAACATAAGGAATGAAATCAGTCACTTGGACCAAAGGAGCCAGGCTCCCAAAACAAGTGTGTTTATAGCCGACCTCTTCTACCTGGTTCGATTGTAGCTTTGAAACATACTACTCTGTGTGTTGCGTTGATTCATTTCTCGCCCAACTGCTGACCCTAAATTTATATCGAAAAATGACCCTAAATTCTTCACTGTATTTGGAACCTAATTTTCTTGTAAATTTGGATTATTTAGGAGGATTGGTGAAGAAGAATTATACATTTTCCGACGAACTGACACTCATACTATAGCAGTATACATGGGTGAAGTCGTCAGAAAATGTACAATTTGCCTTCAGCTATCCTCTCAAATTACCCAAATTTAAGACTGAAATAAGTTTCAGAATACAGTTCAACATAACCTAATAATTATATTCTCTTAAATCAATGCAATACCAAAAATACTAGGTATATTTTCACTATACATATTGAAATGTACCTAGTATTTATCATTTTTCAGCCAGATAAACAAAACTATAATAATGAAGGGAAGATATCCCATATAAGACTGTACTGTCTAATGAAAAAGGCCAGAATATATAACCTGAATACTTATTTATGAAATGAAATGAAAATGTCGACACCCTACGAGGTAATGTAACTTATGAATATAGTGTAGATAATTTAATGATAACGTAACAGGCCTCTCTGGAAGATCTATGGCTAGCATAGATGCGAGTTCCTACCTCCAGTCATATTATTATTGTATACTTCGAATTTATGTAACAGATGATCTGGAAATAAACAACATCAATCAATCAATCAGATTTATCCGAATTTAATTAAAATGTGTAGAACTGGTGGATTGTGCATGTTGAGGCGACCTGACCCGTGGCACGTTTGTTATGCTGCTGTGTTGGGTGTTGCTATTCACACTATTGACGTCACATGTGGGTCAGATTTTCAGAAAATGTACAATTCGTCTTCACCAATCCTCTCAAATAACCCAAATTTCAGACCAAAATAAAGTTCAAAATACAGTTCAACCTAACCAAACAGATTGCTAGGATCAATGCAATGCCAAATATACTCGAATTTACCTAATATTGACCAAATTGCAGCCTAATTTAGCAGAATTTACTAAATGTATACAGCTGCCAATTGTACATATTCTGAAAATCTGACCCATATATTAGCACTTGAACTCTGTGGGTGCAGTTGCCTAAACATGTACAAGTCACCTTCACAAATCCTCCGAACTTGAGACAGAAGTTAGGTTTAATATACATTAGTAGAAACGCCTTATAAATAGATTAGAAATCTATCTCTTTCTAAAGGGTAACTGTAGGAAGGACTGAGAGTTAACAAACCTGGACATACATATTATACCCAATTTATTCATCTCTACATATTCAAATAACTGTTTTATGATGAATAAAAGTATTTTTCAAAAATAAAAATATCAAACTTAAAATAAAGAAATACTTATTAGGCGTCCTAGTGTTTACTATCGTTAGAATCGGCTTAATCTATTTTCACATATGGTGATATCTCAAAATCCATATTTTGCGACTTATGACTCATTTCCCTAAAACGGATCACATATGTAGCATTCATCGTTTTAAACTTAATTGAATAATATACAAATTGTATCACAAGTCGCAGAAGCATTTGAAAAGATGAGATCAAGCCGATTCCAACCATGGTAAACATTAAGACATCTAAATACTTCTATAATTTGTTTATGCTTAAAATAACGTTAGCAATATTTCCTGATGGTCACTAAATAAATTAGTAAGTAACTATAAGTAATTAAAGATGTATTCTCTTGACATGTATAGACACGTTCAATACACAGTCGTGGAATTTGGTACATATGTGATGTGTTCCAGGAAAATGAGTCATAAGTCGCAAAATTGATATTTTTCAAAGTGTTTATTTTACAAGATCACTCTATAGGAAAGTTCTGATTTTTGAGGAGCTAATCACTTATGTATATATCAATCGGTGTCTCAAATTTCAGGACAATGTATGTAATATATCCTTTCGTTTTAAAGGTCCTCATATGGACTATATTTAGTTACTTTACTGTTTATTACCCCCCAGAAATATTGGAAACATTTTTTTTTTCAAAAACGAAAATATCAAACTTGAAATCTAGAAATACTTATTAGATTATTAGACTATTTACTCTCATTGGAATCGCCGGCTCTCTCCTCGTCGACTGGATTGTCTTCAACTAACCGTTCCTGACCAACATTATTCCCAGCTAGTTGCTGCACATTTCTGTTCATAATATCGTCTAACCAATGATTATTCACTACTCCTTCCTGTTGAACTTGTTCTGGCTCTTCTATCTGTTCACGTGCTGGAGGAGGGGGTAGCGGAATTGCTTGTGGATTTATTTCTACTTGTCTTTCCTGCTCATCTTCCATAGCATGAGGCACTTCATAGGGATGTTCCTCGAAAACAAGTTGTTTAGGCTGTTGATTTAATATTTGACCACGATTTTCTCTCAATTGTCTTCTCGTCACAATCGCTTGAGGGATGGCCGCCAATCGTTCCACCGATTTCTTTAGTCTGTCGAACAATGCCAACTCAGGCGAATTCGGAGCATCTTCCATGCTTATTATCTGATGAAATGTTCAAATAATCTCTCCATATTCCAGGAAAGAACTCGCTTGTTCATGTGAGATTTTATAAGTCCAAGATCAAGCGGGTTGTCCGCCAGTGTTAAGGTATGAATGGAAGAATAGCAAACGAATGTGTGGTCTTCGTGAGAAGAACTAAGCAACTGATTTAATGAACTAGAATCTGTACACATGTTCCTACAGGATGTGGGAAAGAGTAGGGGGCGGAGCCCTTACGTAATACCTATGGCTTAGCATGAATAAGTAGACTTGCACAGTACTGGATAGCTAAGTATAATTAGCGAATTTAATAATGAGATATTATAATTAATGGGAGATAATTAGATAGATAATGAGGTTACACGATGTTACGTAATGTTACATAACACTATCGGCTTGATCTCATCTTTTCAAATATAATGGTATCTCAAAATCTATTTTTTGCGACTCATTTTCCTGAAACACATCACATATGTTTATGGTACCAACAGCACTAAACACCCCAAAAATAAAAGGATTCTGACCAAGGGTTTTTGTGGGTTTCTGTGGAAAAGCACTTGAAAATATCGACTTGTGACTCATTTTCCTGAGACACATAGAAATGTGTAGAGCTGGCAGAGGTACACATTCTGACCATATGAGCCATGTGCCCTGGTCCTCACCACCAGACGTGTTAGGTCGGTACATATTTATATAAGCTGGTAAGTAAGCAAAGGATTATAACCTGCAACTGACCCATGTATATACCATTAGAAGTAGTAAGTAGACGTACATGGCAGTACTCACCTAAACCTCTACAACCGTTGAAAACATTGTTTTTCCCCAGAATGGATAAAACCACCTAGGGTTGGAGATTGTGAAATCTATATACCATTAGAGACCAGTACAATAATGCTTCTCTAGGGTTGGAGATTGTGAAATCTATATACCATTAGAGACCAGTACAATAATGCTTCTCCACTAGTTGTATGGTAACAAGTGCTTCACAATGGACTATATACCATTAGAGACCAGTACAATAATGCTTCTCCACTAGTTGTATGGTAACAAGTGCTTCACAATGGGGCGCAATATCTGTGGATTTTACCCCCAGCTTTTCTGTCTGGTTGGATTGATGGGTTTATCCTTCGGTTGTGTTCAAGTACACATTACATCACCCGATGCCCCCAGGTTTGTTATGTCTTCCAAATACCCGGCAGACTACCCGAACAACACCGAGGAATGCTGGGATGTTCACACTCAATCCATCAAGTCCATACATGGGGAGAAGTACAGGATTCTGGTTCTCGTGGAAGACTTTGAACTCTTCAAAGATAAGGATTGTTCAGATTTTGTGGAGGTGAGTGAGGAAGAGAACAAGAACTCACATCTGAGTGAGAAAGACAACAAGAACTCAGTTCTGAGTGAGAAAGACAACAAGAACTCTTCAGTTCTGGCTAAATTCTGTGGAAATGATCAGAAGAAGCAAGCAGTGTACAGCGGTGGAGGGAATCTGCGGGTGCGCTTCAGGTCTGATGGTCAGGGTACAGGTGCAGGATTCCAGCTGAGAGTGATGGCTGTAGCGGAAGCACCTGCAGGGCCAGAAGCTGACCGCTACACTAACTGTAAACCACTGGCTATTGCTTCTCCTGACATCACTTATGTACTGTCTATGCAGGACATACAACACCATGAGCATTCCCCCAGCAATGATCTAGTGAAGTCTGTACATAGACAATGCTTTGTAATCTACCTCACCGATGACATCCCCAACCAAGACAACCTGCGCATCCGCCTACAACTGGATCATTCCATGGTAGACAAGATCAAGTCAGGAGCAGTAGACAAGATGGACATTTATGACAGTGACTCTTCATCAGGGAAGTGTATAGCCAGACTGAGTGGTGAGTCAGCACATGTGGCCTCCACCCACCTGTCCAGTGGTAAGGTGCTGTACATAGAGATGAGCCAAGCACCTGCAGGCCAGGCACACGCTATATTTGAGGTGGAAGATAGAGTGACTGAGCCCAGAGCTCGCAGAATCAAGAGAGCCAGATATTCATCATCTTCTTCTACCTACAGATCGTCAACTTCCACCTATAGGTCGTCAACCTACAGGGCTTCCACCTATAGGTCGTCAACCTACAGAGCGTCATCGTTATACCGCAGCTATGGATATTATGGCTATTATGGATATTACCGATATTATGGTTCATATACATATGTTGGTTTAAGTACAGGACTTATAATTGGAATAGTTCTTTCAGTTTTTACAGTTGTGGCTATAGCTATTGTGGTTACTGTTATCTGCTGTAAGAAGTGTAACAAGCAGCGTACCGGTGTTAGCCCGTCCTCCCGCCCCACCGGTCAGGTCCACCCACCCCCATCAAGGGTACGCCCCCCACCCCCACGCCCCGCATTCTCCACTTACCCTCCTCCTCCTCCACCTCAGGCAAATAGTTCCGCCCAACCATACCCTGGTCCTCCCCTTCAAATGGGATACCCTGGCCCTCCTCCTCCCCCTCAGAAACAAATGGTACCTCCTGGAGCATACCCTCCCCCAGCTTACCCCCCTCCACAACCCGGTATGCGCGGTGATGCAGCCTATCCTCCCTCACACCCAGGCCCCCCTCTAAACCTCCCTCTCAACCAATTTGCCCCGCCCCCTCAGCAAGCCCCGCCCCCTCCACAACCCGGTATGCCATGTGATGCCGCTTATCCTCCCCCATACCCAGGGCCCCCGCTAAATCCCCCTCCCATGCAATTTGCCCCACCCCCTCAGCAGGCCCCTCCCCCTCAGCAGGCCCCTCCCCCTCAGCAGGCCCCACCCCCTCAACAAGCCCCACCCCCTCAACAAGCCCCACCCCCTCCCCCTCCTGCTGCCTTGTACTAAATCATCAGTATAGGTGCCAGACTCTTGCTTTATACTGACAAGCCCCAGGTCTTCCTCATTTTTGCCTTTTTTGTTCTGATTGTTTCACTAGAGCTGTCTTACTTTTCATGAGGTTGATATCAAGAGACATTTCTGTTTAAGTGCAATTTAGTCACTGCCTTTAGTGGCTACCTTAGGCCAAGAAAAAAATAGGTGTGTTTCTGATTCACCCCCCCCCCCCCCCGCTGCCCCCTACCTAGAAAAACTTTTCCCTACCTAAATTTTGTTTTGACCATACCTGATTCTTGTTTTACCATACCTTACTTTTTGGGGATTTTTTGACAAAAAAAAGCTAAAAAAAAAAAAGCAGAAAAAAAATGTTTTCCTAACCCAGAACTGTCAAAAAGCACATTTCTCATGTTGAAAACTACTGTTGTTATAAAATAGACATTTGTTCAGTTCCTGGGAGGTGGTTTTACTTAAAAAAAAAAATAAAAAAAGTTACCATCCCCCCACCTAGTTTTCAGCCAGATAACTCGGAAACCCACTTATTATTTTTGTTGGCCTTAACAGAGACTAAAGGCATTAATGACCGTGCAGTGAATCCTTTATTGACATTCTGAGAGTAGTTAGAAACTCTACTGCATTTATTTTTATTATTTTAAAAGAAGAGGTTTCATTTCTCATTTGTACTGCTCAGTATTATGGTCAGGTCGTTAGAAAATGCACAATTCACCTTCATAAATCCACTCAAATAACCTCAATTTATCACAAAAGTCAGATTCAAAATGTGATCCAAGATGACCAAACAGACAGTTTGAATCAAGGCTATACCAAGTGTACTCAGGTGTAATTAGATTCAGCTTAATTTAACTGAATTTACTAAATGTGTAGAGCTGACAATTGTACATTTTTTGACGTTCTGACCCATTATTCTATAACATTGTAAGCTCAAAGTTGAGAGAGTCCCTTCAAACTGAGGGAAAGCCTCGCTCCAAACGCAAAATGCCATGATAATCTCATTAGGACTGCAAAATACTGTTATAATCCCGATAATTAGGACGCCTAATCCTATGCCAGAAAAGCCATTAGCCCAGTAGGTATACGATATACGTCCAATCACTGATATGCCATTCTTATCTGATCTGAGAGGCCCCTACAGTGGAGAATGGGGGTGTTATTTTGTTTTAATCAAGGAGTTACTATTATGGAGTCACATTCCAATCGATTCCGAATATTGTAAACATATCAATTTTTTGCTCAGTATTTCTTTTTTGCTCAGTATTTCTTTCCGCTATTTCAGCGCACCTACTTTGTGCTCGAACGAAATCCTGCGTGAAAGGTTTGATTATTGCATAACCAAGGTGTGAGGTTTCCTTGCTGCGTGTATTTAAATCAGCGAGAAAAGGTATCAAAGTACTTAGTGCGCGGAAATTTATCCGCACAAAAATAAATACGTAAATTATTCTATTCTAACCTAAGATACCCCCAAGGTATATAGTGGTGCTGTACTGCTCGACTAACCACTCTTTGTTCGTACCTATATGTTTTATTTATATCTCTAAGTCATCTAGTCTAGTTTACTCTTATGTATTCAAAATTATGGTAACAGCCGGAAGAAATATACTCTAGGTAGTCCATACAGGTATGTCAGCCCTTTTGTCTGTTTATATAGTACTCGTTTGTACTCATTTGTACTCATCGAAAAGGCAAATAAAAAACATCTTATCTTATCTAAATACCGCCCTATTATCTGTCATTTTCCAGCCTAAATTAGCTGAATTTGCTAAACGTTTAGACTTGCCTAATGTCCATTACTCACTGGATCCTTGTATGTAAGCTTTCTATCTTCACTTTTAATTTTGCCAAATATTCGAATTTTTCAGATGTATATAATAATGACTCTTACATATATATTGTATAATAATGACTCTTACATGTATATTGTTGCTTGATTAATGTTTTCTTGATATGTAATTGTATTAAGGCTAAAGTACAAGGGACATATCTAATATCGTCAAAGAACCTGTGATATATTACCAGCATTTATATGTCTTTTGTTGCCATGGAACTGAGTCTACAGAAGAAACTGTTGAATAAAAAAAGTAAACCTATGCTCAAATGTGGCGAGTATATATATATTGAAACCTTATTTTTCCAGATTTTTTTCATACGGCTTACTCGAAAAAACGTGTCACATATCTCTACCTTGACTATTAGGCGTCACTGGCATATTTATATGCCTTATAGGCAGAACCGACGATTTGAGCCACGCCCACAAAATAAATTATCAACACTACCATCTAGGTAACCGATTGGCCGGCGATCGTCCCAAAATCCTACTTACCGAGTTCCAATCAACGCAAACAATGTTCCCACGCCTAGGGAAATTACATAGACTGCAATTACCGCCGATACATCAAGGTCTTTCTGGTATAATAAGTGAGAAATAACCGATTCCCCAACCCCTATATGCTAAAGCATGAACGGACATTTTACCCTGCGTACGGCCACATGGCACCTTCGGTAACACTCGGCATCGCATCTTCGGTAATACTCGGGGAAAAAAATCAACCAATCACAGGGCGCGTTACATTAACCTTGAGCTAGGCTCTCAGCCAATGGGATCACCCCTTCCGAACGTTACTCAACGTGCCATGTGGCCGCCAACATATGGCTGTGGGTGGCGGTTGGCGGTCGGCAAAGCCTTTTTAAATAGCCTAAAGTTTCATTATCCGCCAAACGGTATAATATCCTAGTTAATTTAAGAGTTATCTGTTGTGATGATAGTCTACCCTGGTGCCAGTCACCCTCTGGACTGTTCATCTGACAGAACCCTCTACTTCACTACAACAAGAACATATAAGTGTTTCTATAATACATACAAGAGAAATACATATAGAATAAATCCAAATTAACATATCATGTTACCACATCTATTGTGGGGGCTATGTAGCCTTGCAGTAGGTTTTAAACAATTATTGCTAGCACCAGCTGACTGAAAGTGGCTTCTGTGACTTGGCATCTCTGATTGGCTGTTGTAGATGGGAGGCGGGGCTATAGTGGTGCTGTCACGATCATAGAAAATGTCACTTAACAATGATCCATACTTTAAAAAAATAACCCTAAACCTAACCTTCAATTGGTTGTCCTAAGTCAATAAAACTAGAAGTGGACTATAGCTGTCCGTACTAAAAACTGACTAATAAAAGTAATATAATTATTACTTGATTGGTAAAAGCTAGACCGGGCCTGCTAAGCCCCGCTCACCGAGCATGGCTTCATTCAGCCAGCCAGTGCTAGCTGGAAAGTTTACAATTAAAGCAAGAGCCACTGACATGCCCCAACGTTAGAATAATATCTCAGGCATGTTGCTTGGGAGCGTTTCTACGACGATGACGTTGCGTCGCCAAATAGGCGGGCGCATTTAAGTTGCGTCGCAATTAATATTGTCACCAAATAATACAATGTAAGTGGGTTGAAGCAGATGCATGGAGTAGTTTAAAGATGTCATGTGGACATGTCGCACCAAACTCCCATAGGCCCAAGCTTGCGGACATAATTATTCTCTGTTCATTCATCATTTTAAGAATCATTTTAATTTTGAAGACCAGATATTTATCAATAGGACTAATCGGTACAAATATGTGACTGGTTTTTATTAATTTGCTTGCGGTGGCCATGACACTTACGCGCCCTTGACCCTGAGTCACAGTGAGTGTGTGTGTGTGTGTGTGGAGGGGGGGCTAACTACCCCCCCCCCTCCACACACACTCACACTACCCCCCCCCCCCACGCCCATACATTCACACACACACACCTCACACACCCACATATGTTTGTAGAGTAATCTAGAGTAGGTACGCAGAGCAATTATAACAGAACACAGTAGCCTAGAGATTGTAACGTAGAGCCTGCAGAGCTGAAGCACAAGTAGCAGAGTCTTGTATATCCTGTACTGGTTATACTTGTTATACTTGTTACTAAGAGGAGGCGAGCCTCACTCCCTTTACATATATCACTACAGGGACTCCACCCAAAAAAAAAATCATCGCAAACCTGGTTTGCGAGGGAAATTCTGCAATAACATCGCAATGACAGCGATGTTTTTCGTGCAAGGCACCCAGAAAAAACATAGCTGTCATATGGATCCTGCGATGTGTAGCAGTCACTTTTGCTCGCAGAACAGAAAATATTGGTTTGGGGATATTTCTTGTACTAATTTGAAGCTATTTCTGCTTCTGTTGCTACGAGATGTAATTATTAAGAGAATGTAGCATCAAAAGTTCAATTTAGGCTAGATATACCTCAAGTTACGTACCAACTAGTTTTAGCGATCAAAATAACGTCGCCATGACGATGACGGAAATGGTAAAACATCACCGCATGTCGTCATTTAAAAGCGTTGCAACGCCCTTCGTCGATATATAAATTATGACTTTCCACGAATAATAAGATGTAATCGGTGATTACAGCTCCTTTAATTCTCTGGATTATTAAAAATTACATACCCTTGAATATTGGACAGCTTAAAGGTACATTTAAGCCTATTTAAAATTGTGCGATGGGAATGATTCTGCTCGCAGTTTTGCGAGAAAAAATGCCTTTAAAAACTCACGCAAAGTTTGCAAGGGTTTTTTTTACGGGTGCGATGTTTTTCAAGTTCAGCGATGTTTTTGAACTATCATTTTTTCTGGGCAGGCTTTCTCTCGCAAACCTATTTCTGCAAGGTTTTTCCTGCGATGGTTTTTTCTGGGTGGGGTCCCAGGTATTATACAAGATGATCGATATATACCGGTATGCATTGACAACCCCAATGAGTAGTTGAAACCAAAGGGGCTTTCTTTAAGAAGAGCGAAAAGTGGGGGATTTTTGACTTCTATTTAAATGACAAGTTCCTGTAAACCCTTTGCCCTGTGAGCCGCTCTTTGCAATCAACCATGGCCAAACAGGGCACGTATAACCAGCTCTTCCTATCCACCATGGCCAAACAGGGCACGTATAACCAGGCCTTCTTTCCTCCAGGGGAAAGACAGCTGCTGCAGATGGAACACAGACCGTGCTGTACAGCTGTATATTTTGCCATGGTTGGTCGCAAACGTGAATTCTGGGGGCAAAGGTCTTAAGTCAAAAGTCTCCCAATTTTCTGTTTAGGCCGTGTCAACTACTTATTGGACAGAGTATACCTGGCATGGATCCAAGATCCATAGATTGGCTATGCTTCTAGCATGAACTGCCTCTTTACCGTATTCCATGCCATGTAATGCACCAAGTCCTATGCATTATAATACACATACACCTCCCCACTCCATCCCCCTCCCCCCTCCCCATACACTCACATCTACCCCCCCCCCCATACACTCACCTTTCCACCCCCCCCCCATACCTCCCTCGCCACCCCACTCATACACTCACCTCTCCCCCCCCCATACACTCACCTCCCTCGCCCCCCACACACTCACCCCCCCCCCCCCACACACACACCTGTATACACACACATACCCAACTTATACACCTGACTCGTGGCTGGCAGACCTACTCAGGACAAGGCCTCACTAACATGTCTTAACATGTAAGTAGTATATATAGGTGAGTGTGTGTGGCTTTATATAAACATGTTTACTACCTTCGTCTTTATAGATATATCCATGACCTTCCCCCCCCCCACCTCCCACCTATCTCCCCTCTCCCCTCACTCTCTCTCTCTCTCTCACTCTTTCTCTCGCTATCATCATATTGTTTCTGTGGATGGATGTTTCTTGTAACTAATATGTGGTAAATAAAGCAACCCACAGTTTTATAGTCCAAGTTGTGGTTTGCCAAAAGCCGTTATTTCTGATGCAATACCGTAGTGGCCCGTTCATAAGCCTGGGCTTGTATTTGTTTTGACCCCCTTCTAGCCCCGGCTAGCAATTGAGGCTTTTAATCATGAATTAAACTTTAGAGGATTTGAATTTTTCATGACCCCCAAATCTTCAGTCTGTATTCGAGAGAGGCTTTTAAACAGGTCTTGGCTTATAAGATAAGATAAGATAAGATGTTGTTTATTTGTCTTTGAAAATTACATAGTCATGAGTTGTGAGTTAGAGAATAAAGACAAAAGAGATAAAGAAAAAAGGGTCGACATGCCTTATGGTACAGCTAGTGTACCATCTCTTCCGGCCGTTACCGAATTTGGAAGAGAAAAAAATGAAAAAAAGTGATAATATAACGAATAAGAGAAATAAAATATGAATATAATAGACTAAACTATAGACAAGGTTGTCTTTAGACAAGAGACTAGGTCTGACTTGTTTTAGTACAAGTATCAATGAGGCTAAAGTTCCTTGAACAGGGAATGGAAATACAGAACATTATTTCCTTAACAATAAATCGATAGATATCAATAAGATCAGGAATAAAAAATACATTATTCCGACTAGGAATTTTTTGATCAAGGAGTACACCTTGGTCCTAGATATGTTTGTCGTTGGTTATATAGACTAGGAGCTATGAGCTTTAAGCTGTTTTTACATATATAATATAATAATGAAATAAAGGACATTATTTCACATCACAATTTTGGAAATAGAAAACCTATTTTCTTGACAAAAGGGCAAAAAACGGGCCACTACGGTACTTCCATGACTCCACCCGTGACCATTGCTATCTGCTGTAACATGGTGCTCAGATAGTACAGTCATTATATAATGTAACCCACAGAAAAATTACAACAAAACGTTTTATGGAAGAGGGAGGGGAGCCAAGTAATATTTGTAACAATGTTACCAAATTTAGTTAATTCTGAAGGGAGGTATATTTATAACATTTGTAGTCATTTTATTTGCTTTTGTATACCCTGACATTTTTGGGCTGATGGATCGCCTTTATCAAATGATGTCAATGGGTACAATATTTACATCTGAGGTACACTAGGTATGTGGAGTTTGTAAGTCACACAGGATATTTCCAAAACTAACGGTATTTTACATGGGGAGAGAGCTTCAGTTTGTGAGTATGTTTACATTTTTTACACAAAATTTACTCCTGGCCGTATGAGAGGTGGTTAACTCTGGCACCCAACAAAATTGCATAGCCCAACCTAATAACCACCTCTCACACTGCCAGAAGTCTATTTTGTATTTATTATGTACATGTTCCAATGTTTTTTTATGAAAAAATAGTGAAAATTCAATGGAAATGAGAGTCAGACAACAAGCTGTCTCCACCACTCGGTTTGTTTACGCTCTCACTTAGCTTCACTTCCGGTCCACCTCACTCATTTTTGGGTCTATTTTTCTATTTAAATACGCAATATATTCACGATTTCACAGTTGCTTATCATTATAATTATAATTATATCATTATATACAATGTATAACAAGTCTTTTATCCACGAAAATTATTTAAATACAGAAAATAAGGACACAAATATGGGCCTATTTTTTTAACAAAAATTCCGCCAGCGGTACCGTGTGGTACATTGTTTTGTACCACACGCAAACTAAACTCATTTGATTGGTTCCTTTCCACGCGGGAAAATGCGTTGTCAATGACTCTTACTAGCGTTACTAACGTTGCGACATTACGATGTTCACTATTGCATCGTCGCTGGCATGGCATGGTCGAAACTTCGTAAGCAAATAAAGGACTTTTGTTTTAATTTCTGATTTTGTTAACACCACCGTGGAGTAAAAATAGGATCGCATCTCGCAGGGGGTCTGGCCGAAAGGATCACATTGACCCTCGACGATTCTTTTCGTTATAACACACTCGCCTATCAGCTTGTATGCCATGCGAAAAGAAACGTCTCAGGTCAATGTGATCATTTCGGCCAGACCACCTACTCGTGCGGTTCTATTATAATCCCACCAAGAGGTGTAATGAAGTACTCTATGGGCTCTACTATAGTGCATGTATTGTATTTTTTTGATTAGGTACTATGAAGCTTTTTCCTAAAGATCCCAAAGATTAATTTTTATTTTCTTCCTGGTTACTTAGTTGAAAGGCATACTCTAACAAATGTGCTCCTTGGCAGTAGAGGCATTTCTAGAGCTGATTTACATTTTGTTCTTTTATTTAGTCCCTTGAAATCTTAAAGTAGTGTTTTCTAATGCGTGTAACTTGTCTAAAATGTTCTTCAACTCAATTCTTCTTCAACCCATCTTTGACTTTGACTGAGTTTTCGTGGAGAAAAACTACATTTTTGAGTGTCTAATATATACATGAATAGGATACACCCCTTTGGAATATATGAATAAGACACAACGCGCGGTATGCTTTTTATTCAATAGATTATTCATGATTAAATACTACTTTATTATTATGAAGATTGCAGTAAATGCCTAATGTGCTTATGATAGTACCGCATCTCGTAGGTGGCCTGGCGTGAAGGATCGCATGGACCCGAGATGATTCTTTTCACATGGCACACAAGCCGATAGGCGAGTGTGTTATATTGAAAAGAATCGTCGAGGGTCTATGTGATCCGTCACGCCAGACCACCTACGAGATGCGGTGCTATATTTACTCCACGGTGCTATTAGATTAATTATGAGTTACAACACAAAGTCCTTTATTTAGGCCTACTTATGAAATTATGGCCATTCTTCTCTCACTGATGCCAGCGATGACACAATAGTGTACATCGTAATGCCGCAACGTTAGTAATGCTAGTAAGAGTCATTGACAACGCATTTTCCCGCGAGGACGGGAACCAATCAAATGACTTTATTTTGCAAATCGATAGACCACGCCCATGTGGTACAAAACAATGTACCACACGCTATGTACCACACACCTCTACATACAAATGTTATGTGATAGACACTTCACCGTGGAGTAAAGGCTCTTAATGTTGTTCTTATCTGGAATGATTTGCGATATATATATATATATATATATTTAGATAATTTTTTAAGAATGTTATGATGTACTACTACCCTTTTTTGTACTTCCAACAGCATACTCTGAGAATAGTGTAATTGTTACATAATGTTTATTTGCTGAATAAAAATCTTAAATACAATACAAATACATGCATTTGTCCTTCTAGAGATATTGTGTGACCCCTAGGCAACATGGCAGAAGCACAGTGAGTAGAAAAATCATTATTTCTACAAGCTGTTCCCTAGTTTCCCATATATCACCCGCTCTTAAATCCTTCCTTTTCTCTCTGTTTTGAATGGCAGGGCCAACACAAAGTGTGTGAGACCATGGGACCCCCGCCATGCAGAGGGACAGAGGGACGTCAGTGATGATGAAACCCTGATGGAGTTCCTGATGACCAAACTGTCCGGCATGGCTGATCTACTGGACTTGTCAGATATGTTCTGGACACTGCTGAAGCAGAAGCAAGTGGTAACAGACAAACAAGTCTCAAGCTTTCAGGTGAAATATTCCTCTGATACTCGAGCTATATAAATCATGTGCTTTCCATTATTTATTATGTCAAGTGAATACATTCACTAATTATTGAATTAAAACAATTTAATCTTACAAATAATTTTCTAAATATGTGATTTTCATGTTAAAAACTTTAATCCATTGTATTTCAGAGTGCAACTTCTAAAAAACTGACACTGATGAAACTTGCTGGGTACTTGACTGAGTGTAAGGTTCATCAGTTTCATGGGTTCATCTGGGCACTGGTGAACACTCGGCAGCACCAGGTAGCGGCCATGTTGGGGCTTGATGTCAAGCAATACTTTGATAAGGATACTTTCCTCAAGTAAGTCAGAGATTGGAGTATTTCCTATTCTTGTTTTACTTATGTGGAAAGCAGTTTGCTTATAATTATATAATCTCTGCAGCCATTATGTAGGTCAGATTTTCAGAAAATGCACAATCTACAGTTCTAGACATCTACCAAATTCTGCTAAATTAGAATGAAAATAGATAAATACTAGGTATATCTGAGTTTATTCTGTACTGTATTCATTCAATAAATCTGTCTGGTTAGGTTGAACTGTATTTTGAACCTGGTTTTTGCCTTAAATGTGGGTTATTTGAGAGGATTGGTGAAGGCTAATTGTACATTTTCTGAAGATCTGACCCTTGTATTTAGCCTTACCTTATTCATTTATGCTGGTGTTTCCTCAGGTCATCCATGTTCCATTGTCCAGCATGTGAGGGCAGGTATTCTGTAAGGGTATACATCCTGTCTGTATGTGGACACTATGTGTGTCGGCCGTGTGTAAAGGGAGCCACATTCTCCATCAATGATGACAAATCTGAAGCCATAACCTGCCCCGTGACAGGGTGTGATAAGGTCACCCACACAACCCGTACTGATGGGGAGATTGGTTTACCTGAAGATGTGGAATTCATGGCAGTGGTGGAGAAGGTTGAGGAATCTCTTTCCAAAGGCGTTAGTGCAACAAAAGTTTCAACCACGATGATGGAGAAGACAGAGAAGCAGATGGATACAGTCATTATGAACACTAGCATCCTGAGGAGTCACAATGACACAGTGGAGCAACATGCAGGAGGATTACTGGCCTACATGTGTGATGCACAGGAGAAGGCCAGAACTAACATAGACCACTTGGTGGAAGCAAACACTCAGCTCATCACAAGGACAAGACAAGAGGTTTGTTCCAACACATATTGCTGACAGTCAATGAATTCAATATATCAATACTCTTTATTATTTAACTTTAGACATTCTCTTAAAAAAGAAGTGATGTCATGGCGATATCAACAAAGGGGTGCTCTTGTTGCTTGGATATCATTATCCAAGCAGTTTTTAACGCCATTATTATTTAGATCAAATGATGTTGAAACAGAATTTAATTCTAAAAAGTCCACTGATTCTCTATAAGAGATAAAATTGTTATTTTAGAAATAGAATAAACTCCTTCTTCCCAATGAAAAGGTCATTGGTTTGGCACTATATGGTTTTGCTATAAATAGCTCGTCAGGCCACTGGCATCACTAGTGATGTCAATGGGGAGATAGTATGTATGGATGAAAGCAAGTTTACCCGATTTTTGAGAAAATAAAGAAATTTCAAATATTTAGGCATTATTCTCAATAATAATTATGCTCATGTCGTGAACCTCGGTGACCACCGGACCAATCCGTAAATAGTGACATATCAGTAAATAGTGACATATCAGTAAATAGTGACATATCAGTAAATAGTGACATATCAGTAAATAGTGACATATCAGTAAATAGTGACATATCAGTAAATAGTGACATATCAGTAAATAGTGACATATCAGTAAATAGTGACATATCAGTAAATAGTGACATATCAGTAAATAGTGACATATCAGTAAATAGTGACACTAGTTATCCGGCCTGCGATAACTATTACTAGACAACCCAGGTTCGATATTCCTCTCACCTAAGCAATACATGTATACAATAGGCAATATGGCATTCATTCTGGTGTAGATGAATAGTTGATAGGCAACCTGTAAATGGGGTAAAGCTTGACATTTCATTCACAATAAGAACACAACAGATCCAAAAGGCTTGAAAGTTTGAGCGCGCGTTGCTACAACCTTGACCTTGAAGGCTGACCCAGTTATATAATAACTAAAACAACAATAAGTAAAACTAGACTTGTGTCAAACCTCATATCCACTACACTCATAATATTGAAAAATCAGTCCAACTGAATCAAACATAAAATGACCCAAAATCGAGGATAGATGAACACTAATGACAGCCTTCCTATATAGCCATCATTATACACCGGTTGGTTGGAGGGGCCCTTGCCCCCAACATTGTTAAATTTTACAAATTGTTCAACTGGTGGCCCCTATGACCGCCTCCGTCCCTGGGGCCCTTGCTATCGTTTATATGTAAAATCTTTAATGCGGCTAGATAGCTTGGTCTAGGGGGCCGGGGGCTGGGGGCCGGGGGCCGGGGGGGATAGTCTGGTGTTGGGGCCATTTTCCAGGTGATTGCGTCCATGTTCAGTCCAATATAATAGGGGACATGGTTTTTAGATGGTGGATCCACTTCAACTACAATTTGTTGCGAATGTCTTTTGAAATGCGTCTATTGTTACTGAAGGGCATAAACTCCAGTACATGAATGGTTACATCTAGTTCCCCTGTGTGGTTTGGGGAATTGAAGTGTCTAGAGACCATGGTGTCATGTCATGTCGTGATGAATAGAGCATTTAAAATCAAATCATGTAACGGCCTGTCAGGAAATGATATAGTCCTGAAATGCTGAAAAAAACCCAACTTTATCAGGTTCAGTGTTAGTTGTTAACACACATAAACAAACTAGCATATGAGTAATTCTCCCAGTCGGGCAGCATTTGATTTCAAGAGGCCACTTTTTAAGAAAAATTAAAATTCATTGAATCTATACAATCTTTGGTGTACACATCGCAGGGAATATGAGCATAATGCAGGTGAAGTTTGGGAAGGCTGGGGCCAATATTTCGATTCCTACACCTATGATTCAGAAACCTATATTTTCCCTATTATTTTGCCTTATTTCGGCCTCATTAAACGTGATTAATCAAATGATTTAGTGTAAAAATGGGATATATTACTCACTGATTCGTCTAGCAAAATTAGATGAAAAGTCAAAGCTATAGAATTGATGGAGGCTGGAAAACGAGGGCCTGGTTCGAACCAGAAGTTTTACTTGATTTTGTAAAAATATTCATTTTATTTATATAAAATCATTGTGTTGGAACAGGAGGGTATCGTTTTATATAACTATTATGGCGTAACGGCGACACTATGGCGTAACGGCGACATTACTACACAAGTTCACCTCAATTTAACTACATCAATATTTACTCATATTTATATTTTTCACCAAGTTCAAGCATGCCTAAACAATTACTAGGAAGGTCGAAATTCCATAAAAATGTTTTTTCAGAAAAATATTGGAGATATATCACATGTCGTAACGCAACAAAATATATTCCCTTACCTGTTCAAGGAATTTTATGTAAGGGAATAAAAGGTTTCAGATACATCGTGGGCTAGCAACTTTTATTTTGATCAAAATATACATATATGTGCATATTTTCGTCAACAAATACTTATTGCAATTTAATATTAATGTTTTGTCTTGGGGTATTTAATTATTTTGAAGCTAATAGATGTCGTAACGCGACACAAATATTCCAAAACAATATTTTCCAATTCTAGATCAGTTTAAGTATATGATTACATGTATATTGTGGTTTTTCATATTAATAAACGTGTGTGCATGTGTAGAAACTATTTTTCTTCATCAGGAGTAATATATTTTCTAAATCAGGCTGTGTATTATGTTCAAATTCCATAACTATTACATATTTTCTAGCCTGAAAAAGCTCTTTTTATCACAGTAGCGGCGGAGATTTTGACATAAGGGCTTTGAAAGGGGGGTTCCCACAGTCTCATTTTGGCCAAGGAATCCAAATAGAATGATTATATTCATGTGTGATAATCCCAAATACAGGTTGTAGAAACCCTAGGCTGGAAAACCAAATGATGCCCGATTGGGAGAATTACTCATATGCTTGAATTGTTCATGTCCCTGAGGCATTAAGTCATCCTTTGTCCCTGTTTGTAGGTTGCTACCAAACTCCAGCGATCCATCCACTGGGAACATACCTTGTCCAACATTGTCGACCTGCAGGCAGCTGGTGTCCCCGTGCCTGATGACATAGAGTGCCCCGTCATGCGGTTATCTCCACCAGCTGAGGCCTTCCTGGACAAACTGAACCAGGGTCTGCCAGCCATTGACATCATATTTCCTTGTCCATGTAGTGCAGATGCTGCCGGTACTGCACTGCTTGGTGTTGCTACCGTACCTCCTACATGTCCGCCTCCTCCAACTAGAGGTAAGAGGTAGTCCATATTTTCATCCTATTAAAGAAGACTGTCTCCTCCATCCCCTTTCCTCTTTTCAATCTCTCCTCTTTTCCCTGTAATTGATCTTTCTCTCCTTTGTATCTCTATCTTGTCATATATTTCTCTCTCCATCTCTCTTCTTTCCTTTCTACTCTATCTCTTTCCACTTTTGTCTTTCTCTTACATCTGTAGAGCTATTCTCTACCATAATTCCCCAAGCCTATTCATTGCTTCAATAGTATGGCCTTGCTAGTAGACAAAGGGTCTGAGGTCTCAATGGATCAAGTGTATCTTGTTTTCATTGTGCATGTCATACAATGATCAAATATAATAATAATGATATGAAATGAAATGACTGAATCAGAAATAACTATCCATGGTTAATCTAACAATCCTTAACTCTCCACTGTTAATCTAACAATCCTATCTTTCAGCCAAACTGCTCACTTCCGCGTGGAAAGTACCAGAGAGTCGTGGGTATGCACCACGAGTAGCCTGGCATCCAGCTGGACATCTGCTTGTGGCCGGTGATCATGGTCTGTATGAGCTGCAGTATGATGCAGAGACATGCACATGCACACCTACACTCATACATGAGGCAAACAACCCTGGGGACATCAGTGTGGCAAGAGATGGAGCCTGGGTTCTCACTCTACAGGAATGTTTGGTCATTCACACGGTGGGGCAGGACACACATAGAGAGTCATGTATTGCTGGCGCCAAGTGTCACACGGTGGGGCAGGCCACACATAGAGAGTCATGTATTGCTGGTGTCAAGTGTCACACGGTGGGGCAGGACACACATAGAGGGTCATGTATTGCTGGTGTCAAGTGTCACACTGTGGGGCAGGACACACATAGAGAGTCATGTATTGCTGGTGTCAAGTGTCACACTGTGGGGCAGGACACACATAGAGAGTCATGTATTGCCGGTGTCAAGTGTCACACTGTGGGGCAGGACACACATAGAGGGTCATGTATTGCTGGTGTCAAGTGTCACACGGTGGGGCAGGCCACACATAGAGAGTCACGTATTGCCGGTGTCAAGTGTCACACCGCAGCTATACATGACTCTGGTGTCTATATTGGTGAATACAACAGCCCAATAATTGCCTCCTATAAAAGGAAACTTCTGAAACAGACACAGTACACCATGAGTAGAGCGTTAGACTACAGTGATAAACACATGCAGGTGAGCCACACAGGAGATGTACTGGTGGCTCTACCATGGAGTAACACAGTGTGTATCATAGACCCTCGTACAGGCAAGCAGCGCTACATCCAGGATAAGGCACCAGGAGGAGGCAAGCACCCTCGTGGACCATGGGATGCCTGCACGGCTGGTGGTGGTCAGTACATACTGGTGGCTGAGTGTGGAGGTGGTCACTGTGTCAGTGTGTACAGTTATGGTGGTCAGTTCCTCCAGGAGCTGGAGGTGGAGGGAGGAGCAGGTTGGCCCTGCTCTATCAGTGCACTGGACAGGCCTGGGCAGGAGTCCCTCTTGGCTATTAGTGCATCAGGCCGTGTAAAGATATTTACCTTAAGCTGAATGTGTACAAGCTGGATGGTGAGTGTAATAAACCCTCTTTGGTTTCATTATCATTTAATAAAGGGTAACCCCTCTGTATAAAGAGGGTAGTAAACAAATTCCTGGTAACTATCGACCAATATCTTGTATAAACTTACCAGCGAAAATACTTGAAAGCTGTATTCACACCCAATTATCGAACTACTTAGAACCTAACAAACTTTTGACGGAAAATCAGTATGGCTTTAGGAGAGGAAAATCCATTGTCGAAGCCCATGATAACCTACTTAACAAAGTATATAATAACCTGAATAGCAAAAGAGCGACCGATTTAATATTCCTTGATTTTAAAAAGGCGTTTGACACGGTTAATCATAAATTACTATTACAAAAATTATTACATTACGGTATTGATGATAATTCATATGGCTGGTTTAATGATTATCTATCTGATAGGTATCAGAGGGTGGTGATGACTGGAGGATCCTCCTCACTTAAAGCCATCACATGCGGGGTTCCTCAGGGGACGTCCCCAGGGCCTCTATTATTTTGTGTGTATATCAATGATTTGCCAGAAGTTGTGAAATCTAGTACGATACAATTGTTTGCCGACGATACCGTATTATATGATGACAGGGCTCTTGGAGAAAATAAGATAGAATCGCTACAAAAAGATCTTGATAGCATAGTGGAGTGGTGCTCTTGTAATAAAATCTCACTTAATATAGGCAAGTGTAAAAGCCTCACAATTAGGTTGAGAAATAAACATAATAATAAAGTATGCTACAATATCGGTGATCAAATTATGGGTGATGTAGATGCCTACAAGTATCTTGGGATTGAACTTGATAGACAATTAAATTATAAGAAATTCATGTGCAAAAAGATCAATACGGTGAGATCTAGAGTGAGAGCCATGTCTAAACTATATGGAGCGTGCAGTAAGAAAACTCTATTGCTTATATACAAAACAATGATACTACCAATATTAGATTATGGTGACATATTCTATGGGTCAACAACCCAAGCTTATCTTCAAAAACTGCAGACACTTCAAAACTCTGCACTAAAGATCATTTTACATTTACCAAAATACACTAGCACAAAGGATATACATACAGAACTTACGATGATATCTCTTACAACTAGAGGCGAAACACATGTTTTAGAGAGGGCTTTTAGTCGATCCAGAGATATATTGAATGTTGACACCAGAAGTATAGGCCTTAGGAGCCTAAAAAAGGGGAAAAGATTATTGGTTCCTCTCCCAAAGAACGAGATCTTTTGGAGGTCATACCTTTACTCTCTACCCAATTTATGGAATTCAATGCCAAGTGAGGCTCAACTAATTCCTTCAAGGAAAGAGTTTAGGGGATACCTAAACCATAGGTACCCCCTAGAACGTGATCCTTACCTTAAGACTTAACCCATTCAGGACAGCGCTGCCAACGTTGCGTTTTGCTTGATGACCAAGCGCGGGAAAAGAACATTCATTTGATGACGTCTGTGTGAAATATACACGTCATATGAGGACGACGCTCCACCGTGTCCACTTTTCTCCGGATGACGCACATTCTAATAACGTCATGTAACTTAAGGACAGCCCATAACGTTGCCACCATTAAATAACATTGTTATTATGATGCTATTTGGTAATATGCGTCCTTTCCCACGGAGTGCTTTATCGCATTACGCGTCCTATGCATGGGAATGCTTTTACCCACTACGCGTCCTACGCACGGGAGTGCTTTAAGGCAATACGCAGCCAAACCCGTGGGAGTGCGTTAAGGCAATACGCAGCCACACACATGGGAATGCTTTAAAGCAATAAGTGGCCTGAATGGGTTAAGAGGAGATGGAGAGGAGTCTTAAACATATCGCATTATGTCATTAATCAGCATGCACTGTGTGATTTGTTGATTAGGGGCAAAGGGAGGACGATGATAATAAGAATCAAGGAATGTAAATCCTTTCTCTCAATAAGATCGATATAGCGATAGGGGTCATTCAAAAATTACGTAACACCAGAGGGGGTGGGTTGGGGTTTGCCCCTGTGTTACAGAGTGTTATAGGGGGGTGGGGGGGTATCATCCAAAGTGTTACATAACAAAATGATCTATGTAACTATTTTTTACTTGTAGAACTGATATAAAGAATATTTGACCATTTGCACACTGATTTAAGACATTAAATTATACTAAAATTGCATAGATCTATATCAAACCAGTTTATTGAAATGTAACATGTTTAGTACATCTGAAAATGCCAACATGAACAGTGACAGTTAGCTCTGTAACAAACAATTATGAGTATCTCAGAATGTATTTAGCACCATATCTATCATACTAGTATCCAAGAGAATAGCACAAATAAGACTAGGAATACAAATTAGACTATGTAGCGAAAATGGTACTCAGTTGGAAAATCAGTATTCATATACTGGTACACATCAGTATTTTATATGGTAATGTTCTTCACTGTTAACTCACATCTGTTCTTCACTATTCACTCTTAACTTTTATAACATACTCAAATAAAGTCAAATAACTAGCTAGATAACTGATATGAAAAGAGGTACTATGCAACAAATCATGAATCTTGGTTTAAAGTCTAGGCCATTTACATGAACACAATACTTTTACTTTTTGCTGTCTTCACACCAAACTGAATGCCTGGCTCCTACTGGTAGGATAGGCGTACCGCCTTTAACCACCACGTCTTTGGGGACCTCAAGTCCATCCATGTCTATGTGATCTTGATCATGCCATTCAAATTCTTCGGTTTCCATGTATTGTAACACACACATCAACTCCCCCTGCCTTTTCGCAGCTAAACGTTGAGGACGAACACGTTTAGTTGGCACAATCGTTGATGCTGACATGGAAGTACAACATTTTGCATGGGAGGTTAAGGATTTTACAGATGCAAAGTACTTCCCACATGCCCTACATATCCTTTTTTGTAACTCATTTTGAAGCTTAGGGCAGGCATAATCATACGGAAGCCCTTTGGGAAAACTTTTCAGAGAATTAGCAGGGAGAACATTTTTGTCAAGTGCCAGGTTGACAAAAAAAGATGGAAAGGTTGCATGTGGATCCTCTAAAGAGCAACAAAGGCCATCATTTGTCTGTGCAAGGGGAAGAGGAGGTGGTATGAATCTGTTCCTGATCAGGGAAAGTAAGAACTTCTTGGCTGACTACAACAGCCCCTGTCAGAGCATTTTACGATCTGTAAGAAGTATTGACTTTCCTGTACATGCTGATCATATCAGAGCTCACTTTTTTTGATAATTTCAGGAACATGTTCTTCTGGTTCAATATACTCCGCTATTGTTGGATGCCCATCAATCACTGTTCCTGACCATATGTCTGCTAAAACATGCCCAGCATGAGCAAAATTCTTCTGCTCAAGTTTATCATCAACAGTTTCACATGCCTGAGTTTCAGTTTCATTTCTGTTGATTTCAAACCCAAGAACTGTATAAAGCTGGAGCACTTGCATAACTGGCAGATCAGACATTCATCCCAACCATGACAAAATAGAATGTGATATCTAGTCATAACTTTTATCAGGTTCCAATAAAATTATAACCATTTATTTCATAAGTATAAATTCATTAAAGTAATGCAGAAACATTTATCTGACTGGGGTTTTCAATTGCCATGGGAAGGGGGGGGTCAATCTAGTGTTATGTAACACCAAGGGGGTGTATGATGAAGTGTTATGCAGCGTTACGGAGGGGGGGGGTCAATTTTGGTCAAAAAAAGCGTTACATAATTTTTGAATGACCCCATAGCAACAGGGGAAAGGGGGAATGGGTATAGTTATTATATAAAATGTGTTTTTCATTATGTTTAGCTCCACCAGTATAGGGTCACCGGAGTACATCAAAAGGGTGTAGTACTTAACATCCCTCAACTATTATTCAAAGTTGTAAAGAGCCTCCAGTAAAAGAGGTTTCTACCTGTTATTTCTGTGTTATTAAATGGATAGGCAGCTAGTACAAGATGTGCCTACACGTTGTTATGGGAACTTTGAAGTATGAATAGACATTACTGTATTGATTGATTGATTATTAACTATGTGATTCATTAGTAGACTGTCGGAGACAACAGTACTGATATCAACACATGATCATACATTAGAGTCACCGACTCTTATTCTCCAATGAACAATCAGGACAACAACTATCGAAAGTCCATCAAGAGATATGAACTTTAAACTACAAACAATTCACGCTCTTATGTGCTTATATTATACAATTTTTTATTACATGATTTTCGGTTTGCCTGGAAGACCTGCATGTCGATTGGCACGCAGATGGTGTATTCATTTCTGATCGTATGTATGTCTATTCAGAATAAAAATCCTATATATGGGTCAGATTTTCCGAAAATGTACAATTTACAGCTCTACACATTTAGTAAATTCCACAAAATTAGGCTGCAATATGGTCAATACTAGGTAAATTTGAGTATATTCAGCATTGCATTGATTCTAGCAATCTGTTTGGTTAGGTTGAACTGTATTTTGAACTTTATTTTCGTCTGAAATTTGGGTTATTTGAGAAGATTGGCGAAGTTGAATTGTACATTTTCTGAAAATCTGACCCATATATTTACTACACACTGGATGGTGTATCACCGCAGTGTCTATGGCTGAGAGTGAAGTCTTGCCTACATGTTCCTGTGTAATAGGAATTATATGGAAATGTGACTATAGTGATTTATTGCGACGTCGCATACGATATCGCATGTGGCAGTGCAATATCAACATACTAACATTGCGATATCGCATTCCTAGAGTGCGATATCGCATTCCTAGATTGCGATATCACATTCTTAGATTGCGATATCGCATTATGGGAATATATGAGGATATAGGTATGAAAAAAGAGAGTGGAGGGGTGTTAAAATGGCCTGTATTGATGTCAATAATGAATGGATTTTAAAAATTAAAAAATATTCACAATCCTTGGAGTGTACAGTATCTTTCTGGTTGGGTGCGTTGGTATATTTTGCATTTCTAAATTCATGGTGATGGTTTTCGTACCATACCATGTTCACGTTGTCTACACAATGTTACGCCTCTCATAAATTCATATATTTTATATCAAATGAATTGCCAACATGTCAGCATCACAGAGAATTTTAAATCAGGCCCCTCCGTCTGCCCGTCGACCCTCCTTGCCTACCTTCCAAATCCACTGCCCTCCCAGGGCAAGGGCCTGCTATCCTCACCTCCACCTCAGCATATCAACACTCCTATCCACACAGCGCTGATAATATAATAAAATTTTGATCTCCACGAGTAAACTCTGCACCCACCTCGGCGGACATCATACTTGGGTCAGATTTTCAGAAAATGTACAATTGGCAGCCCTACACATTTAGTAAATTCTGTTAAATTAGGCTGCAATTTGGTCAATACTAGGTAAATTCGGGTATATTCAGCATTGCATTGATTCTAGTGATCTGTTTTGTTAGGTTGAACTGTATTTTGAACTTTATTTTCGTATGAAATGTGTGTTATTTGAGGAGATTGGCGAAGTGGAATTGTACATTTTCTGAAAATCTGACCCACTTGTTAGCGCGGAGGAGTAGGCTAGATGGTGGCGCCAGCTGGTGGAAATATATCTAACTACACTTATCCTTATATCAACGATCCTATTATAGCTTCACAGGATCGTTAGTTTCTTTATATATGTACTGTATTTGTATTCATTGTCCCGACACCTGATTCGTTTGTTGTCACTGGTAACCATGGGATTCCCGCGCGTCGCAACCATTCTCTACCTGACCTTGGAATGCCTTAGACGTGGAATATTCTTTCTTTTGAGAATTAAAGACTTATGGCGACCATATTGGACCGTCACTGCTAGTGCCATTCGTGTATAGTTTATTATGTTTCAGACCAATGAATGCTGCGTTTCTTGCCTATGTTCTCTCCAGTGAGATGATTTTTTTATATTACGATTTCAGGCCAAGACATTTACAATGATTGAATACACAAAACGCTTGTCCACAGTGACAATGTGAGTATTGTTTAGCGTTGCCAGTGTTGTACCTTCCGGTATATCAACTCTGGATCTCTTCCAGGTTTAATAATTATCGATGATTCATGATAATATATTTGTGATCCGTTTTAGGAAAATGAGACATAAGTCGCAAAAAATGGATTTTCTGATATTATTATATTTGAAAAGATGAGACCAAGCCGATTCCAATGATAGTAAACAGTGGGACATTCGATATGCATTTCTATATTTTATGTGTTATATTTTTATTATTGAAAACAAAATTTGCAATATTTGGGGGTGAGCAATTACTAGTAAAGTAGCTAAATATATTCATTACGACAACCCTAGAAATACATGGATATATTTATTACACTGTCCTGAAATTCGGTACATATATTCAAGCCACAAAACTCTTTAAGCATCCCCAAAATTAAAACATTCCCACAAATATATCCCGTGAATAAATCACTTTGAAAAATAGCAATTTTGCGACTTGTGACCCATTTTCCTAAAACACATAATATTTGTGGACGTATAGGTTACTTCTCCGTGTAAATATTAATAATATCTCCAGCAAGGGTAGTGGAGGAAAGAGTTAATGTCCGTGTCTAAGGCCTAGGGCGGGTAATATTCTATGTTCTTAAATTGCTCCTGCGCGAAGAATAAAGTAAGTTCAGTTTTATTCCTGTTCAATCCTTGAGGTAAGGTTGGGTTCCTTGGTCCCAACCTAACGATACATCTAACTCCTCACAGAGTCATGAATATTTTAACAAGTTACATCAGGTGTTTCAACATGTAAATGGACAACATGTGAATACGTATGAAACGATAAATATAATACTCATCTTATTAAACCTTATTAAACCATAAAGAATTATTGAATGTATCGAGGTAGGTAGATAGTCGCTTTTATATCGAGTATCCCGGTTGTCTTAGTGGTGGTGTTATTTTGGGTAGGAAAAAATCCCTAATTTATGGTTTCAATTCTTTATTACACTAGCTTTCGGGCTAAGATTGCCCTTCATCAGGTGTTTGAACATGAGTTGAGTGGGTGCGTAAATGCACTTTGGTGTAGTTGTGAGTCAGTACAATATCGTGGTGCTGCCCGCACTGAATAACTCAGAGTCGTGGCCGCACCAAAATTTTTTTTTATACATCTACAATATGAAAGAAGGTTTAGATAACTGGTTGTAAGCGTGATCTTGGTGATGGTAATGGGAAATTAGATGTTATTGTTACCATATTATAATACTTTTTGCTTTTTCGGATTTTTCACTGAGATGTTACTGTTATTTAAGTAGAAGGGTCGTATGAGTACCCTTTCTTGATTAAGTAGTTATTGAATTCATTTGATAAGTCATTGTCAATTGTTTCGATTAGCTGGTGGATGATATGCAGCTGTTTCGCTGTGGTTCGTGTCTTGGGGTCAGGAACAGTCATTGTTGATTTATCTTGTTTCACAGGTTTTGCTTGATCCTTGGTTTCTGGCATGGATGTGGTGCTCAGTAGTTTGAGTAAGTCAGTGTCCATTTCTGAGAGGTCAGAGTCACTGGAGCAGGATAAGGAAATCATTGGTGTCCCTGGTAGCGGGTCAGTACTTATCTGTGCGGTAGAGAGTTCATCTAAGCAGGGAGTACTGCTACGGTCTGGTTCAGGTGGTACATATGTCGATGTACTGGGGATCGGCTGGGGAACAACGTTTGGTGATGTCAATATTTCTATAGGTAGCACATTTCTGAGGGCATCTGAGAAGTTGGTATGTCTCATAGGGAGAACTTTTGCTTTTTTCGGCGGCGGCTGCTCGGCTGTTGTAGCGGTTGTTGCTGGTCTTTTTGGAGGTGTGGGGTGACGAGGTGGGCTTTCTAGTCTTGGTGTTCTTTGTCCCGGTGTTGGTGGGGCGTGTTGCAGTCTTTGGCGATGGACAGTATGGTCGTGTTCAAAGGTAGGCTCTAGGTTCCTCAAAGGTTGGCTGTTGAGGGCTTGTTTGGCTTTTCTCTCCTCTGGTCTGAGGATCGGAAAGGATGGTGGATGTTGTAGTTTCTTTACAGATGGTTTCACCGTGCTGGGTGGTGGGATGGTACCTGCAACGTATGGGGAGTTATTACCCTCAAGTATACGGAACAGTGCCTTTGGTTTCTCAGTGGTGAAAGTTTTGATGATTTTAAGTTCAACTTCAGGAATTTTTGGTTTACCTGGGGCCTCTGAGTTTAATATAGGGTGAGGTAGGGGGATTTCTCCTCCATGTACCCCATCACTGTGTAACATAAACTCTTGTCGTCGTGTGAATAGCTTGGGGCAGATCGGACAAGGGTACTTACCCCTCTCCGAGGGTCCTGCATGCTGTTTGTTCAGGTGTTTTATCAAAGTCCCGCCTCTGCCTGACATCCAGGCATTGCACAGATGGCACTGAATAGGTGTGTCCTCCTTGTGTGTATTCATTTTCAAAGCTGTACTATGATTAGGGAAGCTTATAGGCCGGCCGTGTGTACGTTGTTATTGTTGTGATTTGAAGCCTTGTTCGATGCCGGCTCCTTCCGGTGCAGCAGCCAATCAGCGCTCGTTGCTAGGAACGCGGATCTAGGGCAGTGGTTGTCATGGGCGTGGCTCTCTCAGGGAGCGGTTCATGTTATTCTTGTATGTGCGCTGTTTCCCGCCACTGGTTATAGTTGTAGATTCAAGCCGTTCAGAGCCATGGTGTCTAGCATGATGATCCATGCTTCTTCCAGGCGCTTACGGTCGTTGGTATTGCAGGGTGTTGAGTCTATGATTGTGACGATTAAGTCACGGGGTTGTAAGTCGTGGTCGTTGTAGTGTTTGGCCACCGGTTTGTCCCGGCGTCTGTATTTGATGTCTGCGAGATGTTCCTTGATTCTCTCACGGACATTTCGTCCAGTCTCTCCTATGTACTGTTTGCGGCAGGTGGAGAGAGGGCATGTGATACAGTAGACCGTGTTTACTGTATCACAGGTATTGTGTCCATTGATGTTGAAGTTTTTCTTGGTTGATGTGGACATTATTTTACGAGTCGTGATTACATGTTCGCACATGTTGCAGCTTGTTCTCATGCAAGGACGACTGTTGCTGAATTTGTTATTCTTGGGAAATGCAGAGTGGACCATTAGGTCTCTGCAATTTGGGGCACGTCTGAATGCCACCATGCAGCGGTATTGTAGGAACTTGTGATTTGCTGGGCTTGGACGAAGGAATGAGCTGGCTTCCTTCAGAATTTTCTCGGCCCTAAGGTTGCCTGGTGAATATTGTAGGGTGAACAGGATTATTTTCTTCTTGTCTTTGGGTTTTGGATTGAGAAGTGTTTCCCGATCTAGGTTTCTGACTTTCAGGATTGAGTCTTTTGTGCATCTATGGTCATGACCTCGTAAGGTCAGGAGTTTCAGCAGGCGTTGCGTGGAGCGTTCATACTCCTCTAGAGTAGAGTTGATTAGCCTGAGTCTGATAGCTTGACTGTAGGCTATTGATTGGATGGTATGTCTTGGGTGATACGAGTGGGCATGCAGGTATTGTCCTCTGTCTGTTGGTTTTATGTAGAGTTTTGTCTCTATTGTGTTTTCAGGGCTTCTGTAGACGGTGACGTCTAAGAAGTCCATGGAGAGGCGGCTGTAGTTTGCTGTGAATTTGATTGTGGGGTAGAATGAGTTGATTTGTTGCAGGAAATGATCTAGTTCATCTTCTGTGCAGCAGAATATCACAAATATGTCGTCTATGTAACGTTTCCACATGTTTATCGTGATGTCTGTTCTGGAGATAATGTCTGTCTCTATCTCGTGCATAAATATGTTGGCGTAGCTTGGTGCCATTTTTGTGCCCATGGCTGTGCCTTGGGTCTGTAGGTAGTGTTGGTGGTTGAAGGACATGGTATTAGTAGTAAGTACCATCCTTATGAGTTCACTGACGATTTCTGGGTGTATGATATTGTTAGGTCTGGCATAGAGGGTATTTTCTACTGCTGATATGCCGTCCTCGTGCGGTATTGATGTATACAGAGCGGATACATCAATTGTTGCCATGATTTCGTCTTCGTGAAGTGGTCCATGGTTTTGCAGTGATTTGATGAAATGTCTGGTATCTTGTATGTACGATGCGATTTTCTTGACCAGGGGTCGCAACACCTGGTCTACGAGGGCTGATATTTTATCTGTGGGGCAGTCTATGCCTGCCACGATTGGCCTCCCTGGGTTACCCTCCTTGTGGATTTTGGGGAGGGTGTAGAAGGGAGCAGTTCTTACTTCTTGTGGTAGTAATGTTTTAGGGGCACCTTGGGGTAGGTGTCCTTGCTCTGCTAATTCCGTGATTCTGCTTTTGATGCGATGATAATTTTTGTAGGTTGTGTCTGTGGGGACACATTTGTAGTGGTTGGTGTTATGGAGCTGTCGTTCTGCTTCTGTGATGTAATTGCATGTATTTTGGATTACAATGGCCCCGCCTTTGTCGGCAGGTTTAATGACTATATTTTCATTGGTTTGTAGTTCTTTGAGGGCTATCAGTTCATCATTCGAGAGGTTTGGTTTTGGTTGGTTTTTTGGTGGGAAGGTTTTCATTTTTTGCGTTGTATAGGATGCAAATGCGTCGATGTCTTTGTCTAGGCCTGTCGGGGGGACCCATCCCTTGGGTTCTTTGGGGAAGATTTGTTGTTGGTTTGGTTCTGGGTAGTTTTGCCAGTAGTGTTTCAGTCTGACACGTCTGTTAAACATAAGCGTGTCTTTCAGGCTATGGATGGGGTTGGTGCCTCTGGGGGTTGGGATGTAATTCAACCCTTTATTGAGGAGGCTCTGGTGGTGTTCATATAAGCGGAAGGTTGGCTTATTAAACCATAAAGAATTATTGAATGAAACCATAATATTAACAAGTAATATCGTTTATAATGACCCTGAAAGTCCTGGTGGCATCCAGAGATAGCTCCATGTGTCCTGGAGGTTCCTCGGAGATTATTAAAGCATATGCGTACTTCACAGGATCGTTACACATATATTCTCTACCTCTGCGTGTGTGGACGAGGGGGCGGGGTCTGGAGGTCTGGGTCTGGGGGTGAGTGGGATGGGAGGGGGGGGGCAGGAGGGGGGTCTGATTGTGTGGACGTGGGGCCAAGATGGGGGTGGAGGTGGGGGAGGGGGTCTGATTTGTCTTATCAATACCGAGAAACAGCAACTGTTACAATTCTATTGTCATTAGTCACTTGATTTCAATAATATGGACTAATATGTTGCTAGGACTAGTAAGGGCTATATGTCGATTTATCAGGCCAGAAATAAATTAGGTTATTTTATTAAATTATATCACTATACTTAACTGGAAATACACAATACAATTTGTCTAAGAAAATGTCATGACGATTTAAGGCATCAGAGGCTGTTGCACAACGCCTGTTCGTTAATTGCATATTCGTGGCTGTTCTAGCCTTTCTGTTTCTTGTTGAAATTCGTAGAATAGGGGAGTTGCATGTCTCACTGCGCATATCTATTGCAGTGCATGCTGGGATGGATTCTTATGAAGTCTGACACATAAATATTTAGCAAAATTTTTGTCGAAAATTTTATCAATGATCTATGAAAACCAAATGCATGATGGGAAAGATGTAGACTTGTTATGGAAACATGTATAACACATGTATATTGACATAAGAACGTTAATAAATAGTCCATGCTGAACATGGCATGTTTTCTGTAGATTCTTCACTGTATCATTAGTCCCATAACTCCATGCGAATCAAGATTCAAAATGGCGGCTATGCAACTCCCCTATTCCTGTTGGATTTCTTCCCTAAGAACGAGAGCCTGTTGCACAACCAGTTCATAGGTGCTCATGCTCGTGCAACCCTCAATGTTTTTTAAAATCTTTTAAACATTTATTTCTTGTGTAACAGAGAGTGAATTGTGGCTATTACTACTCGTTCCTAGGCCCCAACGAGGACGGAATCACGTTTGTTTGTTGAAATTACTTGTGCAACACCGCACAGGAATCCTAACACTGGCTTTTTTATCATCAACAAATTGCTTTTTATTGTGATCGACAAATCAACAGAGGCAGTTAATGACACATAACAAGAGAACTCTCTGCGTCACGTGACAAATATTCTACCAAATTTACTTGTCATCTTGTTACCTCAAAATCTGTTAAAAATTAAAATTTATTTTCAATGATATTAAGTGCACTTTACTAACCGCGAGATCGTGCATGTAGGAACTTGTATCTAGTTCTGTACTGTATGAAAACTTTGATAGGGCGATGTGTGGTGGTGGTGGGGGGGGGGGGTCCTGTGTCGATTTGTCCCGCTAAGGATGAGTATTTGTCCCCTGTCCCGAGAACCCCATGTCGATTTGTCCCTCTAAGAAAGGGTCTATGTCGTTTGTCAATTTTACCCCTTATAATGTTGATTTGTCGCGCTAAGGATGTCCTTTGTCCCCAGAATCCCAATGTCGATTTGACGCTCTCAGAAAAGGTCTATATGTCGTTTGTCATAAGAAATGGCCATGTCACTTTGTCCCTCTAAGAAAGGGTCTATGGGGGTCTATGTCGTGTGTCGATCATAAGAAATGGCCATGTCACTTTGTGGATTTAGGCATCAGGACCCCTTTTGTTAGATGAAGCCAAGATTGTTATTTAATATTTACGTCTGAGCCTGAAGATTGAACTTGACGGAACGAAGGACAACGTCGTACGTCAGGGTATGACATCATGCTGCACTGACGTAACGTCATGGAGGGAACGCAGCACCACTACCGCCCCCTGGTGAGAAGATATGGGTTGGAGGGGGCAGTATGGTGGATGTAAGAGCGGCGAGATAAAGGGCCACTTTATGATAAGAAGGTCACTCATGATAAGAAGGTCACTCGTGATAACAAGGTCAATCACTCAGGACTGAAGAGGTCACATTTATCATTGGGAATCAAAGTTGGTTGATACTTGATCCTATCAAGTCCACACATTACAGAACTTCTATGCTATATCTTCACAAATTATAATTATTTTTACTATTACTATGACGGCTCATCTATTACATTTCCATGTTACCTGAATCTTGTGTATTTCTCCATTTACTGATATATGTGTACTGCATATTACTATCCAGCTTGTCAATGTCATTTGTATCATTACTCTGCTTGAATTGATATGGGTCAGGTCGCCTAGAAATGTACAATTGCTGTCAGAATGGCAAATTTAAAAAGTTGGTTAACTAACATGTTATTCGATCTTAATTCATAGAGGACATCTTGAATTTTAAGCGGATATAAATTATACTAAAATAGTCTGAGTGGTTCATGTTTTTTTCACACTTTATTAGATATGTTATATTGTCGACGGAATATCTGCTTCAGAAATAACAACCCTAAAAACAAAGAACTGACTTGAGTGATTTATAATTATTTTTACTATTACTATGACAGCTCCCTCATTCCTTGCCATGCGTAAACTACTAACGTATTGTCCCCTCTGCAGTCACTGTGGTTGCATTCTGCCGTCCATTCTCAATGTTATATCAACAAAAAGAGCTGGTCAGAGGAGAAT
The DNA here is from genome assembly GCA_942159475.1 of Sthenelais limicola. NCBI lineage: Eukaryota > Metazoa > Annelida > Polychaeta > Phyllodocida > Sigalionidae > Sthenelais > Sthenelais limicola. Next base: position 134,816,030 of record OW804097.1, on the reverse strand, counting down.
TATGACAGGTTGTGTAAACTAGGATCTTAGTAATAATTAATATATAACAATATCGACATCAAACCCCATATTAAATATTATATTAGCCTTAATGCATCAGTGTGGGTTATTCAGTGAATAACATAACGGCCTGATGTGTAGATATTATATTGGCCTTAATGCATCAGTGTGGGTTATTCAGTGAATAACATAACGGCCTGATGTGTAGATATTATATTGGCCTTAATGCATCAGTGTGGGTTATTCAGTGAATAACATAACGGCCTGATGTGTAGATATTATATTGGCCTTAATGACTCAGTGTGTGTTGCTCAGTGAATAACATAACGGCCCGATGTGTAGCCTACTCGACATTGGAGGGTTCAGTCAGGTCCAGACGGCCACATTCCTCGATTCCACATCCAGTGATAATCTTAACCACAAGGCTAAAACTAAAGCGGTCCGGCCACTGTTGACAAAATCGTTGGCGATGAGGTAGTCAATAAGATTTATTGCATCGTCTTTGCATCAACTTGTCATCGCTATGCCTTCGGCAATAACCAGCGGTGACCGGCGATGAGTGGGCGATGGAGTTAATGGCCGTGGCAATGAGAAGTTAATGAGATTCCACATGTAAAAGTATAAACAATAGTTCTATAGTTGCTGAGTTTTTTTTCCTTGTCGTTGCAAAGACGATGCAGCTACCGATAACCTTCTTTATCGACGTGCAACGATTACATCGACTTTGCACATCTTTGCATCAATATGGTTTTGTCGACAGTGGCCAGACTGCTTAAGGCTTAAAGTGTTAATGACCCCTAAAACTTAGGGGTCCAAAACTGCCTTCTGAACCTGATTGGGTTATGGGAAGCTGTTGGTCTATTTATATCTGTTCCTGAAGAACTGAGATATCCACCATTAAATGTGTTGATATCCAGAGTTATTTCATGGATATGTAAGGTTCTTCACCCACCTATATGAGTGTATGTTGAACAATGGAGAACAGATAGGGAACATGACCTGCCTGGCAAGGGCTTCTGAACATTAAATCAACAGGGCCTGTTCTCATGATTGACCATGGACCTGGGCAGCCATTGACAATAAACAAAACCACTTTCTTATAGTGGAACTCCACTAGAGAGAAAAACGGCGGCGACAAATGTTGTTTTTGCCCACTAATTTGTTGCAACAAATATCCACACAGAAACACCAGTTTCCAGAGAATGTGGCAATACATCTGACACTCCTCCATTTGCGTTTTCATTGCAAACATGAAATGGACTGATGTTAGTGAGCAACAAGAAAAATTGTCGCCGCCGTTTTTCCTCTAGTGGAGTTCCGCTATTGACCAGACAAACTGATATAGACCTTGTAAAAGAACTCGTATTTGCTGTAAAAGTAAGTGACAAACGAGAAAACGACGATTTGCTGTTTCATGGCAAATGGATTTCACAACAAATGGATTTTGAGATATTATTATATCTGAAAAGATGAAATCAAGCGAATTTCAAAGAAGGTAAACATGAAACACATAGATGTCCTAAGAAGTGTTTCTATGTTTATGTTTGAAAACAGTTTGCAACATTCCTCGGTGTGCAATTACCAGTAAAGTAATTAAATATACTCCATAGGATGACCTTTGAAACGCAAGAATATATTTAATAGAGTTGTTTAAAATCTGTACATAAATTAATATGACTTAAACACTAGGCCCTCCACAAATGTGAACATTCATACCAAGAGATCTTGTGTATAAATCACTTTGGAAAATGTTGATTTTGTGACTTGTGGCTCATTTTCCTGAAACACATCACAAATGAGACGCTCCTCCCGCCCACTACCAACCGTCCAGGGTGTAAATGACCTTGGGTAAGGACACACGACCTTTGTTATGCCGCACCTCACATGTCCTGAATGAGGGAGAATGTCGGTGAATGAGGGAGGAACAATAACAGATAATGCAGCTATCTGCAATAGCTGCATTTATACAAACATACTGTCAGTAATTAATCATGCAGATTAGATTAGACCAGATAATATCTTGTATATTGCAGAAGTCAAATAATGTATCATTGGGCAAATGTTACCCAAGATTTCTCGCAAGTTATTGACTAGTGAATTATCCAGTTGTCTGAGGTGGTGGGTCCCTTGTGTTAATAGGTTATAAAGCTATCAATGTGTCATAGTCAGAGTTATGCATGAAGCGGTTCTTGTATAAAACATATCTTTGCTTTTTAGGAACCATGATCCAGGAGCTGAAGAATCTATTTGTTGTCTAACTCATAACAGTAGTTGTTTTAAACATGTGAAATTGATCTTTCCAGGGTTTTCTGGTTAGGAAGACTTCTTTTCCGGCTTTTTTGGTAATAAAATCATAAAAAGAACTAGGGTAGGTAAAAATATTTTTAAGGTAGGGTAGGTGTGTGTGTGTGTGTGTATTGTGGGGGGGGGGAGTAAATCGGAGAGACAGTTACTCTTTTTGATATTTTACATTGTTTGCTAGCACTGTAAGATTGCCTTTGAACATTCATATCTATATGCATTCACCAATGAATAAACAAGTCCTTGAACAAGTCCTTGAAGAACTCTTATAGTGATACACATAGATTGACTCGATTAGAATTTTGTCTACTTATAGCACTATATGAAATGTTAAGTTCTCACTTATACCTCATCTCTCGTGATCTGTTATTGTTAATTCATTATTCATCTCATTTCATAATGTCAAATGTACTGTACTGTTATATCTTAATTTAATTCACTGTTGTTATTGCTGAAAGTTCTCTGTAAAAAGCAATCAAGATTCAGGCGTTCTCTGGAAGAACTGATTACTAGATTTATTTCTGTAATCAGACATAGAATTACCTTGTAAACTCAAGATCTGCAAATAAAGAATCTATGAATTGAATTGAATTGAATAGATAGACCACCACCACAGGTGAGACATCTATACCAGGGGCCCACTCAGACTTAGATAAGTGCCTTGTCTCTCCGCCAAGTCTGTCAACAACTATATAGAGTCGGGGGAGCTTGGACTGTCTCTAAGACGTTTCACCGAATCGACTACTTTTTCAGTGATATCTGATGATTTACCCGTGATATTTAATCAAATATTTTGCTCATACAATAAATATAGAATGGAACTTGCCATTGTAATCAAAATAAATTGTGATGTGTTTCAGGAAAATGAGTCATAAGTCGCAAAATTGATATTTTTCAAAGTGTTTTTTTCACAAGATCACATTATTGGAATGTTCTGATTCTTGGAGAGTTTGTCACTGGTAGTCATGTCAATCAATTTCAGGACGATCTATGTAATATATCCTTTCGTTTTAAAGGTCCTCATATGGACTACATGTAGTTACTTTACTGTTTATTGACCCCCAGAAATATTGGGAACTATTTTTTTCCCAAAACGAAAATTCAAACTTAAAATCTAGAAATACTTATAAGATTATTAGTGTGGTGCGCGGCTATGGATTAGCTTTGCTGAACCAGAGCCGCGCCCACGCGCGTCTCAAGCGGGTGTCGCTTGGAGATCCTTGGTTATGTAAGTTGTGTACTGGTGCTAGCTGCGCGGGTCACGGTTGTGGTCTTAGTCACCAACAGAGGTTGTGCTGTGTCGTGTATCTGTATTTTCAAACTTTTTATTGCTGTATGTTGTACTTATCTTATGTATGTCTCATACTTACATGTTATACACCCTTTTGTATTTGCATGTTATTATCATGTACTGCTTCCTTTATGTATGTCGGTTGTTGTCGTCACAAGCTGTGATATTTGGCAACCCGGGTGTGGATAAGAAAATATAAACGTTGAGTGCTGGCGAGGTCCATTAGATCCTGTTGTTGTCGTTGTCTTTGATTAGATAGATTAAGTTCCCATAGTCGCTTAAGGCTGTCGATCGGACATTACAATTTGGTGCTGTGACCAGGATCTTGCCTACATTCGAAAAATTCCCGCTTCCGCGTCTTATCAGGCTTTTCAGCCTGATAGTCATACTCAAGCATCTGTAGCAGCTGATCGACTGAAAAATCATCCGGCTCCAGCATCATAGCTTGCGGCAGCTGTTTACCTACTCCGGTTAGCAGTTGTATTTTATATGTCTCGTCATCCCAATTGTTTGAACGTGCTATCATTACTGTGCGTCTTTGATAGTCACGCCAATCCTCCCGACCATCCCATTCAGGGAAGTTCACAGTTCTAGGGTTGCGCATTGGCTTAGTTGGTTTAAACTTAGGCATGCCAAATGCAGGTCCCTTACCTTCAGGCAAGTAACCCGGGGCTGGATCTATTGACCGCCTAACTCCATCCATACCGGCCGGCAATGATCGCCTTACCGCGCCCATAATTCCATAACCAACTGGACTAGGACTGGAAGCGCGCAAACCATGCGCAGCTTCTAAAGCACTCCTCCTGTCACCTTTAAACGCCCGCCCGCCAGTTGGTGCGTCCGGCATGATTGACGTATAATGTGGTGGATATGATGCTACATTATCTGGACTTCCTTTCTTTTGATCAAAGTCAGGCAAATCATTCATGATTCGGGTGTATGATTCATTAGTTATACCACCTGGATTCTCATGAATAGGAGTGCTAACCTTTTCTATTTCGTCAGCAAAAGCAATACCTCTAGATCTGCGCTGTGGGACTTGAAAGTCAAAGCGGCTGTTCAATTCTTCCAAATTCGTTCTCATGCGCTCATTATTCTTATGTTCCCAAGCGCGCCTAGCCTCCAGTGAAGTCAATTTCTCACTTTGATCTTTCACTACAGATCTTAAACGAGCTTCTTCCCTCTTAGACAGAGTCAACTCTGATTCAGTATAAGCCGCTTTCTCGAGGGCCTCCTTCCCCCTTCTTGCAGACTCCAATACCGAATCATTCATCAAATTCAAAGTACTCATTTGGGTAGAGATGAGTTTATCCATTCTATCATAGGTCATGCGCCTATTCCTAGTACGGTCCTGAGTCCATTCGGATTGTAACTGACCAATATCCGCATGAGTCACTGGAGTCATGGGAGGCAGTTTACCATGTAAAAACTCATCCTCGTCTGAGCCAATATCAACAATCTCAGGTGCCTTTTTCAAAGCACTACGAGGAAGCTTTGACAACTTCCTCCTCATGGTCACTTTCAAATCGGGCAGTTGTATATGTTCATCGCTGCTACTTGAATTAACTTCTATGCTCGCTTTCACCCGCACATTAGCATCAACATGAGGTTCCAGCGAGCGATTGAGATTCAGTTTTGACTGCGCCAACTGATTCTCCAAATCCTGAATAGTCTGATTCGTTTGCTGCAGAAATTCATCCACAGCCGTCAGGTTGTCCGGTGCTCCAGTGGAGAGCCGAACATCTTCCCCCTTGTCCCCCATCCGCACTCCTCGTTAGAGGCTACCGACGGCTGACACAGGTCTCACCCGCTAGCGAGCAAAATCCAAAATAGGAATGGACCAGATTGGGCGAAAGAGATGTCAGGAAGTTTTAGAGTTTTGGAGCAGGAGACTGCAAACTTAGGTTGTGTACGTTTCGCGCGGATGGGAAGATATGACTTGGATCGTGTTATGACCATTGGCCCACATCGCGCGCAACTGGAGATTAGAGCAAGTGCCTCTGAAGCAAGGAGGGCTGCTGGTAAGAAAGTGGTCGATGCTCCTGCTCCTTCTAAGAATGCTTGGTCAAAGCCTAGACCCTCTCAGGCTACAGTTGCGGCTGTCTTGACTGGTGCACGGCCGAAAGACAGTTCTACAGTAGCTGCGCTAAATCAGCCAGCTGCTGCTGCCGGAGCCCCTGGTGAGATAGCCACTGATCGTTGTATGTTGGATGGAGCGGGTGTGATCGACAGTGTTCCTGTGTCGGTTTTGCCTTATCTACCAACAGACGAGAATTTAGCGACAGCCGCCATGGATGTAGATAGGAGTTTGAAGAATGTCTCCGATTCTATTAGTCAGGCCGTGAATATTTCAGTGGAAGCAGTGAGGTCGGCTGTGATAACTGCTTTGGCACCTGTAGCCGACATTGTGGAGATCAGAGCCGCGGCTGCAGAGATCCCCGCTATGCGTGCCCGCATTGAGGATCTTACCAGGCAGCTAGACTATTATAAGAGGGAGGATAGGATATCAAGGGAAACAATCCTTGATCTAAGGTGTCGCTTGACTGCTTATGAAAGCGGTGAGGGTGAGCCTGAAAAGAAGCGGAAGAAAACTGAGAAAGTGAAGGAGGACGTCGAGTCTGATGTTGTGCGGAAGTCAGACTTGGAGAAGATCATGTCTGATCTGCTCCAGCAACATGCTGCTTCTTTTATGAAGTCGCATGCCGCGACCCCTCAAGCTGTTCAGGTAGGACCTACGAATGAGGAGGTTATTGTGGCTTTGGTTCAGTCATCCCCTAAGAAGTTGCCGCAGCAGCAGTTGCAACAGCAGTTGCCGCATCAGCAGTTGCAACAGCAGTTGCCGCAGCAGCAGTTGCCGCAGACGTTGCCGCAGACTATTTCAACTGCGCCAGCGGCTGCTGCAGTCGAGGAAACTACTCCACTTAAAGCGGTAGTGGTAAAGGAGTGTGTACAGTCAACTCCAGCCCGTGATAATTGGGATTCAGTAATGAATCCTAATGTACAAATGAACGTTGTTTCGCCTAGGCGTTTCAACCCTATGATGTTGCAGACTCTGTCCCAGTTGCCCGCTCAGCAGTTGCATCAACAGCAGTTGGATAGGCAGTTGGAGCAACAACAATTGTTGCAGCAACAACAGTTGCAGCAGCAACAGTTGCAGGAGCAACAACAGTTGGAACAGTCCTTGGAGCAACAGCGGCAGTTGCAGCGCTCACTGCAGTTGCAGCAGCAAGCTTTGCAGCAGCAGCAGTCGGGCCGAGCAGTGCCTCTGCCTATGTATAGTCCATATGCGATGACAGGGTTCACGCCACTGTCAACAAACAGAGAGTCTGAGGCGCAGCGGCGAGCTTCAGTTGTGTTAGGGGAAAACCCAGCTGCGGCACAGGGCTCTCCCGGAGTGCTTGGTCGAGTTGCGGGTAATGCTCCCATCGCTCCTCCGGGTTTTGTAGGTGTTACACCGGTGCCTGGTAGTAGCACTATGTCTCTGTCGGCAGTGCCCCCGCTCTTCTCTTCTCCCGTGAGGAAGATGAGCGGGTTGTTTAATAGACTCATGAATACCTCTATTGGGGAGGAGCAGCCAGCGGCTTCCGAGACTTCTGTTTATGTTCCTCAGTCAGACCCAGACCGTTCAGCGCAGGAAGATGGATTGGATGTGTCTGGTTCATCTCATGTTTCTTGCGAGAGGAGCTTGACTGAGGAGGATAAAAATATGGACATTGACGAGGAGGAACTCTTGAAAGACGAGGAAAGTGATGTTAGGGGTGTGTATGAGACAATCTAATTTGATGCGTCTGAATGTAGTCTTTGTATGATATTGGTCTTTTTAAGTAGTGATCGTTTAGACTCTGGATATGTACATGGAATGGATTCGAGCCGGATGCAGCAGTGGTTAGCCCAGCTGTGATGAGCCCAGCGGTGACGAGACGAGATGAGCGATATTGGATAGATGTCCCTTGATAGTCTCTAGCGCTGGTCAACTCAACTCTCAGGATACAGCTATATCGGATACGAACAATTTTTACCACAGCTATACATCGACCTACTACATGTGTGCCTCAAACGGACAGTTTCCAGAACTAGGATGTTACCGGACATTTGTGTTGTGTTTCTAAATAACCAGGACACTTGGATTCGTTATACACAGACTAAACATTACCAAAGTGGACAGAGTTGCTTGATCTACATACTTCAATATATTTGTGTGTTTGTTCTCTCCATTCTTCGTGTGATTCCTGCAAACCCGGTATGGATTCCTATGTTTTATATATTTATTCTGTGATTTTTATATTGTTTGATGGCGAATGTATTGTTGACTCTTACTTATTTTTTACCTTCTTACTTGTGTATTAACCTTATGGTTTAGTCTTTTCTAAGTGAAAGCCTAAAGCGGTTGTGCCCTCCTTTCGAAAGAGGGGGAGGGGCATTGTGGTGCGCGGCTATGGATTAGCTTTGCTGAACCAGAGCCGCGCCCACGCACGTCTCAAGCGGGTGTCGCTTGGAGATCCTTGGTTATGTAAGTTGTGTACTGGTGCTAGCTGCGCGGGTCGCGGTTGTGGTCTTAGTCACCAACAGAGGTCGTGCTGTGTCGTGTATCTGTATTTTCAAACTTTTTATTGCTGTATGTTGTACTTATCTTATGTATGTGTCATACTTACATGTTATACACCCTTTTGTATTTGCATGTTATTATCATGTACTGCTTCCTTTATGTATGTCGGTTGTTGTCGTCACAAGCTGTGATATTTGGCAACCCGGGTGTGGATAAGAGAATATAAACGTTGAGTGCTGGCGAGGTCCATTAGATCCTGTTGTTGTCGTTGTCTTTGATTAGATAGATTAAGTTCCCATAGTCGCTTAAGGCTGTTGATCGGACATTACATTAGACTGTTTACTATCATTGGAATCGGTTTGATCTCATCTTTTCAAATATAATGGTATCTCAAAATCTATTTTTTGCGACTTATGACTCATTTTCCTGAAATACAATGCAATTGGACTTGATTCTTCCGTGTAAGCAATCTGCCTTACTGCATCGTGCTTACACAGACGAATATCGTCGAATATATTTCCAATTACGACGGCAAGTTTCATTCTCTTGAGTATTTTTTTTTTTTAAAGATTGTATTGTTGCTATAATCAGGGTCAGAAAGTTCATACAACAAGGACCGCATGTTGGAATATCTATTCTCATAATTCATAAATTTATTCATTAGTGAGATAAAACAATGATAGGCGAATATATACAGCAGAATATAATCCATTTATTTGACACTCAATCATAATCACACACTTATAGTTAACGACAACAATATTCTTCAAACATGTATTCTCCTGTCCATCAATGGATAGGTTGAAGGCAGATAATTGTACTAAAGATTTCTGCGTGCTTATATTTCGCGGCAGAGCATTTCAAAACAGTTTCACTGAGAACACATTTCATGGTTGAGTGCTTCTATGCCATAGAACTGATGTGTGAATCCCCAGTTTTGCGGAGAAAACATTTTGCGTTGCCAGAAATTATTTCATGGAATTCGTGGTGATTTAGCATGTGAACATTTGGGGCTGCACGGTATAATGCATGCAGAAGTACCTGTTGGTTCTGTTGGTTACTTCTGTTTTTGTGTTACTACCTCAAAGTGTTTTCTCTCGCTTTTTGTTAGTTTCCCAGTTCATTATTGACTGTTTGACTCAACATCTGCCCATTTTAAGCTTCTGATAGCCTGAGTCTGTGTCTATTTGTTTCATGAATATATTAAAACTGATCACATTTTTTTCAAATAACTTTTGCCTGTATATACATGTTGGCGTCCAGTTTACGTTCTTTTTAAAAAATGTTTCTAGTGGCCATCATGTATTTAAATTCAATGACAAAAATCTCATGACCAATAACATAATTTTGGTCATGCATTGCCAAGTTCATACATATTTTATACTTATCCACTAGACACTATCAATCGTTGATCAATTAATCACAAAGCTTGTGATAAGCGGGTGCATCTCTATCCTAATGCATTTCTACTACACAATATTCATTTACTCTCTACTCAAACACTACAACACTCCAATTGTTGGGCAGTTTGTTGACAATAATACTTATATACCAATTAGTGTGGTATTGTTGACACTAATACTTATATACCAATTAGTGTGGTATTGTTGACACTAATACTTATATACCAATTAGTGTGGTATTGTTGACACTAATACTTATATACCAATTAGTGTGGTATTGTTGACACTAATACTTATATACCAATTAGTGTGGTATTGTTGACACTAATACTTATATACCAATTAGTGTGGTATTGTTGACACTAATACTTATATACCAATAAGTGTGGTATTGTTGACACTAATACTTATATACCAATTAGTGTGGTATTGTTGACACTAATACTTATAGACCAATTAGTGTGGTATTGTTGACACTAATACTTATATACCAATTAGTGTGGTATTGTTGACACTAATACTTATATACCAATTAGTGTGGTATTGTTGACACTAATACTTATATACCAATTAGTGTGGTATTGTTGACACTAATACTTATATACCAATTAGTGTGGTATTGTTGACACTAATACTTATATACCAATTAGTGTGGTATTGTTGACACTAATACTTAATATAAGTTAAAAGGAAGATTAGGCATGTTACATATAGTGGCTTACATGTAGTTTGTAATGTATGTACACATCCTTAACCATTCTGATAAAAACTCACGATTTCACCTTCTTATTTCAACAGATTTTACTGATGAATAACAATGGAAACATCCGAGATGGGTGAATTCACCAGAAAATGTACAATTCACCAATTCTCTCCAATAACTCAAATTTCAGAAGAAAATAGAGTTCAAAATACAGTTCAACCTAACCAAACTGATTCACTATTACATGCCCCTAGAATAGCAGAATATTGAAATATAAACCTTTGTGTTGGGGTTCGTAATTGTCGTAAAGTCTCTAAAGGGTAATAGAAAAACCAATTTGAATAATTGTGTAATTGTTATTCTACTGTAGGTTTTATTGCCCCACATATTGCACCTGTCATCAGGTGGGTGTGATATAATGTGATTATAACATAGTGATGCATTGCTCAGATCTCTGCAGCTATAGATATGTGTCCATCTCTGCCTTATTCCTAATCCAGGAAACCTCTGCATGTATCATTCCAGCGAAAGCATACCTTTGTAAGCAGACGGGTTATAGGCAAACATGTGTGTTTCTCCGCCCACGTCCCATTACCTGGATAATTAATGTGACCATCAGGATTCACCCAAACATAAAATACTTCAGCTAATATTTGCCCCAGCAACATAGCAACAGGCACATAGACCAGTATAGGCAGCCTGGCAGGGTAGAGCCAAGCTGTAGTATCTATACACACATACCATGTCACTATCATAGACACATTCTCAGCAAACATGAGGAAGCCATGTACAGCTAGGTGCATATATTGATGCTTAGTTGGGATATGATTAAACTTATATGTCAAATGCGTAAAGACCTGAAAAGCAGACAGGATCAACACTGACAACACTAGGTTACCAATCGAAACAGTGCTTTCTGAATATGTGAATATATTAACCAGGAACATGATAAGTACATGGCCACCAATGACTAGTGCCACCCAGGCCTTCATTAGTGTACCAAACACTGCTATAGAGACCACCCGGGCACTGATCATGAACATATGTGAGAGGACTAACGGCAGTAAAGCCACTAGAGTCAGCTCTTCTACATGATATTGGAAGTCCTTCTCCCGCTCCCATGTGCACAGTGTCCAGGATACAGACAATAGGGATGATGCAATGGACAGCACTTGAATGATCACTGGAATTAAAAGGGAAATACTTTTAGTTGTGAATGAGCTCGGATTTACAATTCAGTACAATATAGTAACTAACTGTAAGGTAATCATTCTAATGTCACCATCTCTACAGGAGATACCAACCAGACGAAGAATAATTTAATGTGAAAATTTACATCAATGTAATGTTTTGCCTTGTGAGGTTTTGCTATAAACTTACCTACAATATAATTACTCACTCAATGATAAGTACATTTAAGTCCCTATACCTTCAGGCAATACCATAGAAATAAGCTAAAAATGAACACAAATGACTCATCAATGGCGAATATGGATAGGAGAACAAATATAAATAGGAGAACTTGTATGGAGAATCAATGGAGGCAACAACATCTAGATGACAGCTGATGATGCATCCCTAGATAGTTTACATCTTCAACCCCTGCTCCCCCTGATTGATGAATTATTACATATTATCAGCTATGTATGCATACATTAGACACATGGAATTGTTTTACAAGTATCAACTATATAACATACACCAATCTGTATGAATTGTCAAGTAAAAGACATGGAAATAGGCAAAGAAGTTTTATTAGTGTGCACCAGAAATAAGCTATGTTTATGTTTACATAACAGAGAGGTGACGGGATCCTGGTATAATATGTTTGGTATTGCCTGAAGGTATAGGGACTTAAATGTACTTATTATCGAGTGAGTAATTGTTTATATCTGAGAATGTATCTTTAATAGATGATGATTGTAATTGATGGATATTGTGTATACATAAAGCCTTACACTGTAGAGTTTAACAACTATATAATAGTGAAATGATGGGTAATGGTAACACACCTGTAGTTAATGAATCATCTGCACTTTGGGACAGAAGGATGTAGACCTGCAGACAACATTGTGGTGCAGCTTCACTCAACGCCTCAGCAAACCGCAGTCTGGTAGCTATGTTCATGTCATCATCCTCATCAGTCATACCATATAATGCTTCCCTACAGAACCCCACGTTAAAACCACTGTCACCCTCATACCCGGCTAGCTCACGGAGGTATCTAAAATAGATAAGATGTGTCAGAACAGTGAGTTATAAGACTGACATCCGACCCCTAACCACCTCAGCTAACCAGGGTTCGCTCATATACAGATTTTATTATATTTCTATTATCAATACTACTCTAAATGTACAATGCACCTGGAAATAAACAATATACAATTTCTTGGTGAATTACTAGTGAAGTAGTAAAATATACATTGTAATTTCTAGCATGATATGCACAGATACACTTTTTGAACAGGACGTTATTCTTATAATTTTCACAATATGAAAGGCATGTATTTGTTAGCATGATATGCAGAGATATAAGTTTTAAACAGGACTTAATTCTTGAAATTTTCACATTTGTAATATACTTCAGTTATAGAAAAGAAAATGATCCAGTTCATTAGTAACTTGAACAGTGCAGGGGGTTATAACAACCTACAACAGAGATTAAACACATAATAACCTTCACAAAGGGCCTACTAAGGGTGCACTAATGTGTGCGGGAGGATCAGGGATTGCAGAACCATTGGTTGGGTTGTTAGGGGTGGGGTGAGGTTGTTAGGGGTGGGGTGAGGTTGTTAGGGGTGGGGTAAGGTTGTTAGGGGTGGGGTGAGGTTGTTAGGGGAGGGGTGAGGTTGTTAAGGGAGGGGTGAGGTTGTTAGGGGTGGGGTGAGGTTGTTAGGGGTGGGGTGAGGTTGTTAGGGGTGGGGTGAGGTTGTTAGGGGTGGGGTAAGGTTGTTAGGGGTGGGGTGAGGTTGTTAGGGGAGGGGTGAGGTTGTTAGGGGTGGGGTGAGGTTGTTAGGGGTGGGGTGAGGTTGTTAGGGGTGGGGTAAGGTTGTTAGGGGTGGGGTGAGGTTGTTAGGGGTGGGGTGAGGTTGTTAGAGGTGGGGTAAGGTTGTTAGGGGTGGGGTAAGGTTGTTAGGGTGGGGTAAGGTTGTTAGGGTGGGGTGAGGTTGTTAGGGGTGGGGTAAGGGTGTTAGGGGTGGGGTGAGGTTGTTAGGGGAGGGGGTGAGGTTGTTAAGGGTGGGGTGAGGTTGTTAGGGGTGGGGTGAGGTTGTTAGGGGAGGGGTGAGGTTGTTAAGGGTGGGGTGAGGTTGTTAAGGGAGGGGTGAGGTTGTTAGGGGAGGGGTGAGGTTGTTAGGGGTGGGGTGAGGTTGTTAGGGGAGGGGTGAGGTTGTTAGGGGTGGGGTGAGGTTGTTAGGGGTGGGGTGAGGTTGTTAGGGGAGGGGTGAGGTTGTTAAGGGTGGGGTGAGGTTGTTAGGGGTGGGGTGAGGTTGTTAAGGGAGGGGTGAGGTTGTTAGGGGTGGGGTGAGGTTGTTAGGGGAAGGGTGAGGTTGTTAGGGGTGGGGTGAGGTTGTTAGGGGTGGGGTGAGGTTGTTAGGGGAGGGAGTGAGGTTGTTAGGGGTGGGGTGAGGTCGTTAAGGGTGGGGTGAGGTTGTTAGGGGAGGGGTGAGGTTGTTAGGGGTGGGGTGAGGTTGTTAGGGGAGGGGTGAGGTTGTTAGGGGTGGGGTGAGGTTGTTAAGGGTGGGGTGAGGTTGTTAAGGGTGGGGTGAGGTTGTTAGGGGTGGGGTGAGGTTGTTAGGGGAGGGGTGAGGTTGTTAGGGGTGGGGTGAGGTTGTTAGGGGTGGGGTGAGGTTGTTAGGGGTGGGGTGAGGTTGTTAGGGGTGGGGTGAGGTTGTTAGGTGTAGGGTGAGGTTGTTAGGGGAGGGGTTAGGTTGTTAGGGGTGGGGTGAGGTTGTTAGGGGTGGGGTGAGGTTGTTAAGGGTGGGGTGAGGTTGTTAGGGGAGGGGTGAGGTTGTTAGGGGTGGGGTGAGGTTGTTAGGGGAGGGGTGAGGTTGTTAGGGGTGGGGTGAGGTTGTTAGGGGTGGGGTGAGGTTGTTAGGGGAGGGAGTGAGGTTGTTAGGGATGGGGTGAGGTTGTTAGGGGTGGGGTGAGGTTGTTAGGGGAGGGGTGAGGTTGTTAGGGGTGGGGTTAGGTTGTTAGGGGAGGGGTGAGGTTGTTAGGGGTGGGGTGAGGTTGTTAAGGGTGGGGTGAGGTTGTTAAGGGTGGGGTGAGGTTGTTAGGGGTGGGGTGAGGTTGTTAGGGGAGGGGTGAGGTTGTTAGGGGTGGGGTGAGGTTGTTAGGGGTGGGGTGAGGCTGTTAGGGGTGGGGTGAGGTTGTTAGGGGTGGGGTGAGGTTGTTAGGTGTAGGGTGAGGTTGTTAGGGGAGGGGTTAGGTTGTTAGGGGTGGGGTGAGGTTGTTAGGGGTGGGGTGAGGTTGTTAGTGGTGGGGTGAGGTTGTTAGGGGTGGGGTGAGGTTGTTAGGGGTGGGGTGTGGTTGTTAGGGGAGGGGTGAGGTTGTTAGGGGTGGGGTGAGCTTGTTAGGGGTGGGGTGAGGTTTTTAGGGGTGGGGTGAGGTTGTTAGGGGTGGAGTGAGGTTGTTAGGGGTGGGGTGAGGTTGTTAGGGGTGGAGTGAGGTTGTTAGGGGTGGGGTGAGGTTGTTAAGGGTGGGGTAAGGTTGTTAGGGGTGGGGTGAGGTTGTTAGGGGTGGGGTGAGGTTGTTAGGTGTAGGGTGAGGTTGTTAAGGGTGGGGTTAGGTTGTTAGGGGTGGGGTGAGGTTGTTAGGGGCGGGGTGAGGTTGTTAGGGGTGGGGTGAGGTTGTTAGGGGTGGGGTGAGGTTGTTAGGGGTGGGGTGAGGTTGTTAGGGGGGGTGAGGTTGTTAGGGGTGGGGTGAGGTTGTTAGGGGGGGTGAGGTTGTTAGGGGTGGAGTGAGGTTGTTAGGGGTGGGGTGAGGTTGTTAAGGGTGGGGTAAGGTTGTTAGGGGTGGGGTGAGGTTGTTAGGGGTGGGGTGAGGTTGTTAGGGGTGGAGTGAGGTTGTTAGGGGTGGGGTGAGGTTGTTAAGGGTGGGGTAAGGTTGTTAGGGGTGGGGTGAGGTTGTTAGGGGTGGGGTGAGGTTGTTAGGTGTAGGGTGAGGTTGTTAAGGGTGGGGTTAGGTTGTTAGGGGTGGGGTGAGGTTGTTAGGGGCGGGGTGAGGTTGTTAGGGGTGGGGTGAGGTTGTTAGGGGTGGGGTGAGGTTGTTAGGGGTGGGGTGAGGTTGTTAGGGGGGGTGAGGTTGTTAGGGGTGGGGTGAGGTTGTTAGGGGGGGTGAGGTTGTTAGGGGTGGGGTGAGGTTGTTAGGGGTGGGGTGAGGTTGTTAGGGGTGGGGTGAGGTTGTTAGGGGTGGGGTGAGGTTGTTAGGGGCGGGGTGAGGTTGTTAGGGGTGGGGTGAGGTTGTTAGGGGTGGGGTGAGGTTGTTAGGGGAGGGGTGAGGTTGTTAGGGGTGGGGTGAGGTTGTTAGGGGTGGGGTGAGGTTGTTAAGGGTAGGGTGAGGTTGTTAAGGGTGGGGTGAGGTTGTTAGGGGTGGGGTGAGGTTGTTAGGGGTAGGGTGAGGATGTTAGGGGTGGGGTGAGGTTGTTAGGGGTGGGGTGAGGTTGTTAGGGGTGGGGTGAGGTTGTTAAGGGTGGGGTGAGGTTGTTAGGGGAGGGGTGAGGTTGTTAGGGGTGGGGTGAGGTTGTTAGGGGTGGGGTGAGGTTGTTAGGGGCGGGGTGAGGTTGTTAGGGGTGGGGTGAGGTTGTTAGGGGTGGGGTGAGGTTGTTAGGTGTAGGGTGAGGTTGTTAGGGGTGGGGTGAGGTTGTTAGGGGTGGATAGAGGTTGTTAGGGGTGGGGTGAGGTTGTTAGGGGTGGGGTGAGGTTGTTAGGGTTGGGGTGAGGTTGTTAGGGGAGGGGTGAGGTTGTTAGGGGAGGGGTGAGGTTGTTAAGGGTGGGGTGAGGTTGTTAGGGGTGGGGTGAGGTTGTTACGGGTGGGGTGAGGTTGTTAAGGGTGGGGTGAGGTTGTTAGGGGAGGGGTAAGGTTGTTAAGGGTGGGGTGAGGTTGTTAAGGGTGGGGTGAGGTTGTTAGGGGTGGGGTGAGGTTGTTAGGGGTGGGGTGAGGTTGTTAGGGGTGGGATGAGGTTGTTAAGGGTGGGGTGAGGTTGTTAGGGGAGGGGTGAGGTTGTTAGGGGAGGGGTAAGGTTGTTAGGGGTGGGGTGAGGTTGTTAGGGGTGGGGTGAGGTTGTTAAGGGTGGGGTGAGGTTGTTAGGGGAGGGGTAAGGTTGTTAAGGGTGGGGTGAGGTTGTTAAGGGTGGTGTGAGGTTGTTAGGGGTGGGGTGAGGTTGTTAGGGGTGGGGTGAGGGTGTTAGGGGTGGGGTGAGGTTGTTAGGTGTAGGGTGAGGTTGTTAGGGGTGGGGTGAGGTTGTTAGGGGTGGTGTGAGGTTGTTAGGGGTGGGGTGAGGTTGTTAGGTGTAGGGTGAGGTTGTTAGGGGTGGGGTGAGGTTGTTAGGGGAGGGGTGAGGTTGTTAGGGGTGGGGTGAGGTTGTTAGGTGTAGGGTGAGGTTGTTAGGGGTGGGGTGAGGTTGTTAGGGGAGGGGTGAGGTTGTTAGGGGTGGGGTGAGGTTGTTAGTGGTGGGGTGAGGTTGTTAGGGGTGGGGTGAGGTTGTTAGGGGTGGGGTGAGGTTGTTAGGGGTGGGGTGAGGTTGTTAGTGGTGGGGTGAGGTTGTTAGGGGTGGGGTGAGGTTGTTAGGGGTGGGGTGAGGTTGTTAGGGGTGGGGTGAGGTTGTTAGGGGTGGGGTGAGGTTGTTAGGGGTGGGATGAGGTTGTTAAGGGTGGGGTGAGGTTGTTAGGGGAGGGGTGAGGTTGTTAGGGGAGGGGTAAGGTTGTTAGGGGTGGGGTGAGGTTGTTAGGGGTGGGGTGAGGTTGTTTGGGGAGGGGTGAGGTTGTTAGGGGTGAGGTGAGGTTGTTAAGGGTGGGGTGAGGTTGTTAGGGGTGGGGTGAGGTTGTTAGGGGTGGGGTGAGGTTGTTAGGGGTGGGGTGAGGGTGTTAGGGGTGGGGTGAGGTTGTTAGGGGAGGGGTGAGGTTGTTAGGGGAGGGGTAAGGTTGTTAGGGGTGGGGTGAGGTTGTTAGGGGTGGGGTAAGGTTGTTAGGGGAGGGGTGAGGTTGTTAGGGGTGGGGTGAGGTTGTTAGGGGTGGGGTGAGGTTGTTAGGGGTGGGGTGAGGTTGTTAGGGGAGGGGTGAGGTTGTTAGGGGTGGGGGTGAGGTTGTTAGGGGTGGGGTGAGGCTGTTAGGGGTGGGGTGAGGTTGTTAGGGGCGGGGTGAGGTTTTTAGGGGAGGGGTGAGGTTGTTAGGGGTGGGGTGAGGTTGTTAGGGGTGGGGTGAGGTTGTTAGGGGTGGGGTGAGGTTGTTAGGGGAGGGGTGAGGTTGTTAGGGGTGGGGTGAGGTTGTTAGGGGTGGGGTTAGGTTGTTAGGGGGAGGGGTGAGGTTGTTAGGGGCGGGGTGAGGTTGTTAGGGGAGGGGTGAGGTTGTTAGGGGAGGGGTGAGGTTGTTAGGTGTAGGGTGAGGTTGTTAGGGGTGGGGTGAGGTTGTTAGGGGTGGGGTGAGGGTGTTAGGGGTGGGGTAAGGTTGTTAGGGGTGGGGTGAGGTTGTTAGGGGTGGGGTGAGGATGTTAGGGGAGGGGTGAGGTTGTTAGGGGTGGGGTGAGGTTGTTAGGGGTGGGGTGAGGTTGTTAGGGGTGGGGTGAGGATGTTAGGGGTGGGGTGAGGTTGTTAGGGGTGGGGTGAGGTTGTTAGGGGTGGGGTGAGGATGTTAGGGGAGGGGTGAGGTTGTTAGGGGTGGGGTAAGGTTGTTAGGGGTGGGGTGAGGTTGTTAGGGGTGGGGTGAGGATGTTAGGGGTGGGGTGAGGTTGTTAGGGGTGGGGTGAGGGTGTTAGGGGTGGGGTGAGGTTATTAGGGGAGGGGTGAGGTTGTTAGGGGTGGGGTGAGGTTGTTAAGGGTGGGGTGAGGTTGTTAGGGGTGGGGTGAGGTTGTTAGGGGTGGGGTGAGGTTGTTAGGGGTGGGGTGAGGTTGTTAGGGGAGGGGTGAGGTTGTTAGGGGTGGGGTGAGGTTGTTAAGGGTGGGGTGAGGTTGTTAGGGGTGGGGGTGAGGTTGTTAGGGGTAGGGTAAGGTTGTTAGGGGAGGGGTGAGGTTGTTAGGGGAGGGGTGAGGTTGTTAGGGGTGGGGTGAGGTTGTTAGGGGTGGGGTGAGGTTGTTAAGGGTGGGGTGAGGTTGTTAGGGGTGGGGTGAGGTTGTTAAGGGGTGGGGTGAGGTTGTTAGGGGTAGGGTGAGGTTGTTAGGGGAGGGGTGAGGTTGTTAGGGGTGGGGTGAGGTTGTTAGGGGTGGGGTGAGGTTGTTAGGGGTGGGGTGAGGTTGTTAAGGGTGGGGTGAGGTTGTTAGGGGTGGGGTGAGGTTGTTAGGGGTGGGATGAGGTTGTTAGGGGTGGGGTGAGGTTGTTAGGGGTGGGGTGAGGTTGTTAGGGGAGGGGTGAGGTTGTTAGGGGAGGGGTTGGGGTGAGGGTGTTAGGGGTTGGGTGAGGTTGTTAGGGGAGGGGTGAGGTTGTTAGGGGTGGGGTTGGGGTGAGGGTGTTAGGGGTTGGGTGAGGTTGTTAGGGGTGGGGTGAGGTTGTTAGGGGTGGGGTTGGGGTGAGGGTGTTAGGGGTTGGGTGAGGTTGTTAGGGGTGGGGTGAGGTTGTTAGGGGTGGGGTTGGGGTGAGGGTGTTAGGGGTTGGGTGAGGTTGTTAGGGGTGGGGTGAGGTTGTTAGGGGTGGGGTTGGGGTGAGGGTGTTAGGGGTGGGGTGAGGTTGTTAGGGGTGGGGTTGGGGTGAGGGTGTTAGGGGTTTGGTGAGGTTGTTTGGAACTCATTGTTCATTGTCTCATAGGATGGTGGTCTCATTAGAGGGGACAATCTAATTAGAGGAAAGCTATTCAAGACTTAGAGAAACTGGTCTCTCTAGCGAGGTGGTCTTTACATGAGGGTCTACTCTATATTCAACTTCCTTGAGCATGACCATATTTTGTATTCTAGAACATTTCGCCTGAACAATAAAAAACTAAAAGTAGTTTAATCATTGTGATTGTGATTTCTTTACCTCAGTACTGGCCCTAGCTGTAGCACCGTCATTAAACCAATGACATAAGAATGAGAAGAAAAGCTTCATATCTTATATATGTAATGTGTTACAAGTCGTAATGCATATTACCAAATTTTAAAACAGTTTATTAATTATATCTATGCATTTCTAAGGTCGTCTTATAGAGTGTATTAAAAGACTTTACTGGTAGATTAATGTTTACTATCATTGGAATCGTCTTGATCTCATCTTTTCAAATATAATATCTCAAAATCCAATTTTTGCGACTTGTGACTCATTTTCCTAAAACACTATCTTGAATATTATATCCACTTGGGCAGCTTTACAACGAGTGAAAGATAATAGCTGTTCTATATTTTACAGTTGTTACAGGTCTTGCTAAATGATAGAATAACATCACATGTATTATGCAGTACCAACCACAATTAGGTATCAAACAATATGTTTTCATATTCCCTGATGAAGGTTCAACCATAAGAACCAAAACATTGGAATCGAAACATCATACTACAACACCCCAAAAAAAAACATCACTAAAATCGCTATGTCTCTAGTTTTGGTATCGTATCAAACTTACAAGATTCTTTTATATGTGTTTGCCTTCAACAAAATATTAAAAAAACAATAAAATTAAAATTAAAAACACACACGAGTATAAAACATGTTGTATTCACTCAATCTGCGACTGTGAGGAGTATAACAAGAAATAACAGACAATCCAGGCATATTTTATCTAATTGTGGTTGTATTTATGTATGGATTTATGTTGGATCTTTTTCCTATAGAGGTATCGGCTGGAAGAACAGGATATTATCCAGAAGCCTGGTTACCCATTTGTCGATACTTATATAACTAAGACAAATAAGATATTTTTCAATTCAATTCAATTTTAGGATGTAACAACAGTTAAGGGCATTGTGTGTCATCTGAACTAATGGCGCCCCCCCCCCCCCCCCCCACCACCCATACATGTCCCTGCCCTCCCACATTTTGTACATTTAACTGAAATCGGTTTGTTGTGGTAACAAACGAACAACAAGATCAAGATTAAGAACATTTGTTTACTACTGTTTATAACAACCACTGTTCACTGTGATAAGAATATGTACATGTCAAGACGTTCAGCGAGATAAGTACAGTTAACAGATGAGTCAGATTTTCAGAAAATGCACAATTTACAGTTCTACACATAGCTCAAATTCTACTAAATTAGAGTGAAAAATGATAGATACTGAGTATATCTGTGTGTTTCATTCAATAAATCTGTATGGTCATGTTGAACTGTATTTTGAACCTGATTTTCGTGTTAAATTTGGGTGATTTGAGAGGATTGGTGAAGGTGAATTGTACATTTTCTGAAGTCAGGGTTAATGGTCTATGTGTCGGTGCTAGCAACGAGACTAGTCATGGTATGCCACCAAGTAAGGGACCTTTAGAGAAGGAATGTGCTATACGAGTCAGATTTTCAGAAAATGTACAATTGGCAGCTATACACATTTAGTAAATTTTGCTAAATTCCGCTGCAATTTGGTCAATACTAGGTAAATTCGAGTACATTCCGAATTGTGATTCTAGCAATCTGTTTGGTTAGGTTGAACTGTATTTTGAACTTTATTTTCGTCTGAAATTTGGGTTATTTGAGAGAATTGGTGAAGATGAATTTTCTTAAACTCTGACCCATACAGACAACGCTGAGTGTTATTATTCATGTTACCACAAGGGAACTTAGATAGATATAAATCTTGGTTAACTAGACACAATTGTTATTCCATCTTGTTATTCTGGGTCACATTATTGCCACACTGATTCATTCATGATATTTATCCAATTTTATTATATCCACCTAAATGTGATCCATTTTAGGAAAATAAGTCACAAGTCGCAAAATATGGATTTAGAGATATCACCATGTTTGAAAAGCGGAGATCAAGCTGGTTCCAATGATAGTAAACACTAGGACACCGAATATGTATTTCTATATTTTAAGTTTGATATTTTTATTTTTGAAAAAAAATGTTTGCAATGTTTCTGGATGGGTAATTGCCAGTAAAGTAACTAAATATACTCCATACGAAGGCCTTCAAAACGCAAGGATATCTCTAATACAATGTCCTGAAATTTGTTACATGTATTTATATGACTATAGGTGCTAAACCCTCCAAACATTTCAATAAAGAGATCTTGTAAAAAACACTTTGAAAAATATCAATTTTGCGACTTGTGACTCATTTTCCTGGAACACATCCCAAATATGTTGCTGTTAGTGTTATGTGTAATGCTTAGAAATATTCAACCAATAGAAGGTCCCGTCGGAGGAACTGTCAGAGATAGAGACCTATTTTCCACATTTTTCACATTCCTGGAACACATCACAAGTGGCATGTCATCTCCAGGATTTTGACATTTGTTCCTCATAGAAGGTGTTGATGTTGATAAATACTGTAAAGGAGAGGGATCAAGTATTCCAGTCACAACCATTATCATCAACCACTTAAACATGCATTATCAGCCATGCAGGCACGTCTCACACACTTAGATGTGTTGGCACAAGTATCAACTATAAACGTACCAATACATGTGCACAAGTTTGTATGAGTTTTAATGTCAGTAAACAAATGGAAATAGCCGAAGAAATTTTATTCAACCGCACCGATTGAAGCCCATGAAACACATTGTATTATAGATATATTATATAATATTTTTTATTCTGAAGCTTTGATACATTCAATCCAGAAAAGGTTTAAGCCTTCTGCTATGTAGCAATACCAGCCCCATCGCTATACAGTCTCGCATACAAACACAAACACGGGGTGAGGATTGGATAGCCAGCAAGCCATAAGGCAGCTCTTTTATTAATCAATTGAATTCTTTTATTATCAATCAATCAATTCTACTTCAAGAAAATCTTTTTTAGAAAGGGCTGGTTGTTCTACCTGTTGCAGGGATGGTTGCCACCAGATGTCGTGTGGGGGTTTTGTCTCTCTTATTTTGATATTGTACTGCTAGCCTATGTTTACGAGTTGATTTCTGTGTACAAATACCTTTTCTCTACTATAATTTTCTATTCTTAACCCTCTCTTCTATGAAGTTGAGGTTACAATCTTTCACTGCGGTTGAGAGGTTTTTAGCTCAGTCGGCAATAAAGACTTACGCTAGCAAGGACTCGGAGATCTGTGTTGTTTATTTTGTTGTTATTTACCCAAATCGCCGTACAAGTGAATAGCAGACATTACATATATGACCTTGAGGTACAAGACCTAGAGAAACATTACTTCAGCTATTATAGAGGTATAAGACCTTGAGGTACAAGACCTAGAGAAACATTACTTCAGCTATTATAGAGGTATAAGACCTTGAGGTACAAGACCTAGAGAAACATTACTTCAGCTATTATAGAGGTATAAGACCTTGAGGTACAAGACCTAGAGAAACATTACTTCAGCTATTATAGAGGTATAAGACCTTGAGGTACAAGACCTAGAGAAACATTACTTCAGCTATTATAGAGGTATAAGACCTTGAGGTACAAGACCTAGAGAAACATTACTTCAGCTATTATAGAGGTATAAGACCTTGAGGTACAAGACCTAGAGAAACATTACTTCAGCTATTATAGAGGTATAAGACCTTGAGGTACAAGACCTAGAGAAACATTACTTCAGCTATTATAGAGGTATAAGACCTTGAGGTACAAGACCTAGTAGTTACAAGTAGTACAAGTCTCACACATTACATTCTTTATTAGATTCTTGACTATTTTAAATGCATGTATCTAATTACCAGTAGGTATAGAAAATGAGACAATTAAGTTTACAATTTTAATAGTCAGTCAATCTAGAAGAGGACAGAACCGGTACATTAATACTTATAATACATGATTATAATGGAAAATCTTAAAGCAGCACATTGCGCTGGAGCTGGTTTATATTTATTACTTGTTAGTTCTTAATTTCAACATAAACCCTCCTGATATTCGTCTTATCATTTAAAAAGAATTAAAAGTACGCCTATTTAACTTGAATAATTGAATCTTTGTTTTAACCACATTGATGGATCGGCCGTTTAAGACCCCCCCCCCCCCCCCAAAAAAAAAGAGGAAAAAATATGTGTTTTTCTGATTTAACCCCTACCTAGAAAAAACCTTCCCCTACCTAAAGATTTTTTTTACCATACCTGATTTTACTCTTTTTTTTTTATTTTTGACAAAAAAAGGGGGAATAAGAGCAGAAAAAACCTGGAACTGTCACATTCCCCTAGTTTAAAAAACTATTGTTATAAATTGACATTTTTTTCAGTTCCTGGGAGGTGGTTTCTTAAACGAAATTTAAAAACGAAAAAGTTACCACCCACCCCCTACCTAGTTTTCAGCCAGATAAATCGGAAACACCAATGTTATTTTTTGGCCTAATTATCTCCAAGACATAACATAGTTTATGCCATTAGTGTTGACATACAATAGACAAACCTGGCTGTTGATATTCCCGCTATCTAACATATCATTATGTAGATACCTAGATAGAATGCACCGAGTGGTTGTTCTGAATTAGTGTATCAGTCACATGAGGAGTGTAAATGTACAAATCATTATGAGTAGCGAGCAAGGATACATGATACACTGATACCCTAATTCACAACAGCCATTTGCAGCATTCCATTCTTATATCATAACTACCATGTTTAAACAGTGAAATTACATTGTGCGATCATTCCCCCAATTTGTTGACATGAAATTACGAAGTTAACAGAGCACACTTGGGAGCATTTGAAGAAATGATATGGCGTTGCTCTGTCATGGAACAATGATACATAACATTTTGTTAGATCACTGCATATTTAATAAACGTATTTAATAGATCATAATTGTGATGTGTTTCAGGAAAATGAGTCATAAGTCGCAAAATTGATATTTTTTAAAGTGTTTTTTTCACAAGATCAGATTATTGGAATGTTCTAATTTTTTAAGGGTTGATAACTCATGGTTGCATCAATTGATGTGTCAAATTTCAGGCCAATTTGTGTAATATATCCTTTAGTTTCAAAGGTCCTCATATGGACTACATTTAGTTACTTTACTGTTTATTGACACCCAGAAATATTGGAAACTTTTTTTTCAAAAACGAAAATATCAAACTTAAAATCTAGAAATACTTATTGGATTATTAGACTGTTTACTATCATTGGAATCGGCTTGATCTCATCTTTTCAAATATAATGCTATCTCAAAATCTATCTTTTGCGACTTATGACTCATTTTCCTGAAACACATCACAATTAATAGTTGCAGCACATTACATCATATTACATAATGGTTAAATATCAGAGCCTAACACCAATGTGAGTGGTTTTGTATAAACCGCACACAATACACTATTAATGTCTAAACAATAATGATAACACCTATGATATGTATTAACCGCACACAATACACTATTAACGTCTAACAATAATGATAACACCTATGATATGTATAAACCGCACACAATACACTATTAACGTCTAACAATAATGATAACACCTATGATATGTATAAACCGCACACAATACACTATTAACGTCTAACAATAATGATAACACCTATGATATGTATTAACTGCACACAATACACTATTAACGTCTAACAATAATGATAACACCTATGATATGTATTAACTGCACACAATACACTATTAACGTCTAACAATAATGATAACACCTATGATATGTATAAACCGCACACAATACACTATTAACGTCTAACAATAATGATAACACCTATGATATGTATAAACCGCACACAATACACTATTAACGTCTAACAATAATGATAACACCTATGATATGTATTAACTGCACACAATACACTATTAATGTCTAAACAATAATGATAACACCTATGATATGTATAAACCGCACACAATACACTATTAATGTCTAAACAATAATGATAACACCTATGATATGTATTAACTGCACACAATACACTATTAACGTCTAACAATAATGATAACACCTATGATATGTATTAACTGCACACAATACACTATTAATGTCTAAACAATAATGATAACTCGAGTAGTTTTGTTACATAATGTGTAGTCTAGCTAGACACAGCAGTGGGCGGAAAACCATGGTTTTTCTGATTTGAAATATCACCCGTGAGTCCAT
The DNA here is from genome assembly GCA_942159475.1 of Sthenelais limicola. NCBI lineage: Eukaryota > Metazoa > Annelida > Polychaeta > Phyllodocida > Sigalionidae > Sthenelais > Sthenelais limicola. The sequence continues at coordinate 134,790,475 of OW804097.1, read as the reverse complement.
TATCCTCATACGTACATGACATCCTTTGTTCATAACATTTTTTTGTACACTGTGCATGCCCGATTATGTTCAACTGTTATTTTACCGAAGATTGGCTGTATAAAAATTCTAAATAAAAAAAAAAAATAACACCTATGATATGTATTAAAAAATAAGACTGTGATAAATAATTATATACCCAGTTGTACACTATCATATATTACTCACTCTATCTATACTCAGATTATATAAACTCTGCAATGCAAAATATGTAAAATTCCAATCTCTATAACTCAAAATGTACCTTGACTTCCAGGAACACACTTATGAAGAGTAGAGGGTACGATGTGAAAATTATGCTATCGACCCCAATTGAGAGAACGGTTCTTTGTTGACATATTGAATAAAATGTTTTCAAAAACCCATACCGATATATTATATAACCCCCATATGTAATACAATATTACAAGAAAGGAATATAAATAATAGCATGGAATATACAAAGCTTACAAAAAAACATTGAGGAATTGACAGCATTCACTGAAACGTACCAACCAGACATACTATGGGTTTCAGAAACCTCCATCAGTCCATCAGACTAGATAGAAAAATAAAAAACGCAGAGGAGGCTTGATGATATATATATAGCCGAAAGTATTAATATCCTAGAAAATTCCTGGGAAAAACTGCAATCAAGTACTAAAGAAATAGAAGTACAAATGTGATGTGTTTCAGGAAAATGAGTCATAAGTCGCAAAAATTGATATTTTTCAAAGTCTTTTTTCACAAGATGACATTGTTGGAATGTTCTGATTTTTAGAGAGTTCGTCCCTTATAGTTCTGTCAATCGATGTATCAAATGTCAGGACAATCTATGTAATATATCCTTTCATTTTAAAGGTCCTCATATGGACTACATTTAGTTACTTTACTGTTTAGTGACCCCCAGAAATATTGGAAACTTTTTTTTTCAAAACTTAAATATCAAACTTAAAATCTAGAAATATTTATTATTTCATTAGACTGTTTACTATCATTGGAATCGGCTTGATCTCATCTTTTCCAATATGATGATATCTCAAAATTCATTTTTTGCGACTTATGACTCATTTTCCTGAAACACATCACAAATAGAATCAATAAAAAAAAGAAATAACAGGCCGATACATATAACTAGAGGAAATAATACAGACATTGGGTAGGAAGGATGAATTCTATATTAATTTTGTGGAGACTTCAATATAAATCATGTGACAAACAATCAACGAGACGCAAAACTATTAGTAGACCTAGAACAGAAGTGTGGATTACGCCAAATTATTCTGGGAAATACACGAGAAAGTAATAAAAGCCCAACACTAATAGACCATATATATACACTTACTCTGAACATATTATATTGTACTCAGGAACAATTGAGAATAATACCTCAGATCACAAACCAATATACTGCATAAGAAAACAATCAAAAACTAGTTTAGAGAAAACATCATTTAGAGCAAGAACAATGAAATACTATGACTCAAAAATATTATCCGAAATTCTAGAAAATGAGAACTGAAACGAATTCTATCAGTCTACTGACCCTACCAGATGCTGGAACAATATGTTAGGAAAAAATAGAAAAATATGTAGACCGGTGTAACAGTTCTAAATTACCCTCCGATCTAATGTACCCCCCCGGTAATTTAGACCTTAGGTTTAAATGACCCCTCTATGTTTAAATTACCCCCCTTTGTTTCTTTGATAATCTTACACTTGAAGCAAAAAAAGAGAATAGAAGAAAGAAAGAAAGAAAGAAAACTTTAGGAGAGAAGGTCATATCTGATGTCTAGGACTATACCTATATACCCGAAAAAAAGATAAGACCTCAACTTCCTGAATTTTGTAAATTCTATTGATTCCATTACTTGCCTCAAATTTAGATTCTTCAACAACCCCATATTTAAAATTGAATTGGCCTATTGTAGATTTAAATTTTAAGTTTTTCTGCTGGTATATCCTGAATCAGTTCAGTCTTAGGCATAAACTATTATTTTTATTGTCATAATTTAAAGAATTAATGTTTTGATGGGGGTATATCAGTACTTGATTATTATCAAATACTTAGGGTATATAATACCTAAGTTTAGATCCCCCCTGTGGGGTACTTTGAACCTGGTAGGAGTACATTTGACCTAGGTCTAATTTACCCCCGGGGGTGCATTGAAACTGGAGGGGGTATATCCAACCTAGGTCTAAAGTACCCCCGGGGGTACTTTGGACCTAGGTCAAATGTACCCCCGGTACATTAGACCCAGGTTAGTTATACCGGGGGGTGCATCTGATGGGGGGTACATTACAACTGCTACACCTGATGTGTCCCTGGAAGGAATTTAAAAATGTTAAGCAAAGGCCAGAGTGGATCACAACATAACTATTTGCAGAAATAAAACTGAGAGACCACTTATTTGCCTTCACAAAAAAATGTAAAGACCCCCAATTATGGGACCAAGCAAACGCCCAGAGACTAACTACAAGAAAAAACCTCAAAGAAGCTAAAAGCAACTATATAAAAGAAACCTTAGGAGAAGCAAAAAACAACCCAGCTAAGTTCTGGCAGATTCTATCACCGCTCATTACGCCAGAAAAAACAAAACCAAGGACAAGATCAAATTAACATAGAAGGCCAAGAAATCAATAGCTCAGATGTCCCAAATCACTTCAATAAATTCTTCATAGAAATAGGGGATATTGATAATGATACAGAACCCATACAACAGGGAAAACCAGATAATCCATATCAATTCACCCAAATATCCATTAAATCATTAAGAAAATTATAAGTAATATAAAAAATACTAAAGGCTCAGGATACCCCAATCTAAAAACCACTATACTCAAAACATCCCTAAAAGCTCTCCTACCACAACTAAAATACCTATTAGAGCTCACAAATACAACCAGGAAAATACCCATTAGCTGGAAAGAAAGCATAGTAACCCCAATATATCAAAATGCAGGAACAAAAAAAGATCCTACAAATTACTGCCCCATACCCAGTGTAAACATCATGGGAAAAATATATGAAGAAGTACTAGCCCAAGATCTATCATCATATCGCGAAAATAATCATAAACTAAATAAAAACCAATATGGATTCAGAAATACCCAAGCAGTTACAAGTTTTCTTCAATACACATATAATGCCAAACACAATAACAAACCTGTACATGCAATATATATTTATTTCAAAAAAGCATTTGACACGGTGAATCACCAGATATTATTAACAAAAATAGCCCCCAAATAGCCCAGACCTGACTAAACTGCTCAATAATTATCTAGAAAATCGATACAAAAAACCATCTGCAATAATGCCATATTGGAAGTAAAGAAAATCACATGTGGCATACCCCCAAGGGACAACAATAGGCCCATTAATGTTCTTACTATATATAAATGACCTACCAGATGATATGAGAAATAGCTCGGTACAAATGTATGCAGACGACAGACGAGACGAGACGAGATAGAACTAGCAAATATACCATCCAAAATGAGGAATTAGAATCAGTAATAATGTAGTGAACATGCTGAAAAAACAGCCCTCCTCAGCTGAGACTCGAACACCGGATCTTGTGTATTGTATGCGGGCATGCTAACCATTACACCACCAAGGTCAGCTGTTCAACTATGATCACCCCTACCAACAGAATTATTGATATGTAGGTAGGCTAATGTGTTATGACACAATGAGGTATAACATATTATTACAATTAACTATAGAATATGCAGCTATTGCATGTTATTTGCCATCCACTATATCCATATATTGCTTGTCCCAGCTGTCAGGCCTCGTGCTGCGTACCAGACTGTACACTGTCGGCCGGGGCTCATGGTGTGCTGTGGCATAGATGCCATTGCCGACTGATAGCACCATCTGCACTGTAAGAGAACATAGGGACAGTTGCTACATACTGGTCAACTTGTAATAATAATATATGCTTTATTTGTGACTAGTGGGTACAGTTGCTATATACTGGTCAACTTGTAATAATAATATATGCTTTATTTGTGACTAGTGGGTACAGTTGCTATATACTGGTCAACTTGTAATAATAATATATGCTTTATTTGTGACTAGTGGGTACAGTTGCTATATACTGGTCAACTTGTAATAATAATATATGCTTTATTTGTGACTAGTGGGTACAGTTGCTATATACTGGTGAACTTTATAATAATAATATATGCTTTATTTGTGACTAGTGGGTACAGTTGTTATATACTGGTCAACTTGTAATAATAATATATGCTTTATTTGTGACTAGTGGGTACAGTTGTTATAGTCTGGTCAACTTTATAATAATAATATATGCTTTATTTGTGACTAGTGTGTACAGTTGCTATATACTGGTGAACTTTATAATAATATATGCTTTATTTGTGACTAGTGGGTACAGTTGCTATATACTGGTCAACTTTATAATAATAATATATGCTTTATTTGTGACTAGTGGGTACAGTTGTTATAGTCTGGTGAACTTTATAATAATAACATATGCTTTATTTGTGACTAGTGGGTACAGTTGTTATAGTCTGGTGAACTTTATAATAATAATATATGCTTTATTTGTGACTAGTGTGTACAGTTGCTATATACTGGTGAACTTTATAATAATATATGCTTTATTTGTGACTAGTGGGTACAGTTGCTATATACTGGTCAACTTTATAATAATAATATATGCTTTATTTGTGACTAGTGGGTACAGTTGTTATAGTCTGGTCAACTTTATAATAATAATATATGCTTTATTTGTGACTAGTGTGTACAGTTGCTATATACTGGTGAACTTTATAATAATATATGCTTTATTTGTGACTAGTGGGTACAGTTGCTATATACTGGTCAACTTTATAATAATAATATATGCTTTATTTGTGACTAGTGGGTACAGTTGCTATATACTGGTCAACTTGTAATAATAATATATGCTTTATTTGTGACTAGTGGGTACAGTTGTTATATACTGGTCAACTTGTAATAATAATATATGCTTTATTTGTGACTAGTGGGTACAGTTGTTATAGTCTGGTGAACTTTATAATAATAATATATGCTATATTTGTGACTAGTGGGTACAGTTGTTATAGTCTGGTGAACTTTATAATAATAACATATGCTTTATTTGTGACTAGTGGGTACAGTTGTTATAGTCTGGTGAACTTTATAATAATAATATATGCTTTATTTGTGACTAGTGGGTACAGTTGTTATAGTCTGGTGAACTTTATAATAATAATATATGCTTTATTTGTGACTAGTGGGTACAGTTACTATATACTGGTGAACTTTATAATAATAATATATGCTTTATTTGTGACTAGTGGGTACAGTTGCTATATACTGGTGAACTTTATAATAATAATATATGCTATATTTGTGACTAGTGGGTACAGTTGCTATATACTGGTGAACTTTATAATAATAATATATGCTATATTTGTGACTAGTGGGTACAGTTGTTATAGTCTGGTGAACTTTATAATAATAATATATGCTTTATTTGTGACTAGTGGGTACAGTTACTATATACTGGTGAACTTTATAATAATAATATATGCTATATTTGTGACTAGTGGGTACAGTTGTTATATACTGGTGAACTTTATAATAATAATATATGCTTTATTTGTGACTAGTGGGTACAGTTGTTATATACTGGTGAACTTTATAATAATAATATATGCTTTATTTGTGACTAGTGGGTACAGTTGCTATATACTGGTCAACTTGTAATAATAATATATGCTTTATTTGTGACTAGTGGGTACAGTTGCTGTATACTGGTGAACTTTATAATAATAATATATGCTTTATTTGTGACTAGTGGGTGCAGTTGCTATATACTGGTCAACTTTATAATAATATATGCTTTATTTGTGACTAGTGGGTACAGTTGTTATATACTGGTCAACTTTATAATAATAATATATGCTTTATTTGTGACTAGTGGGTACAGTTGCTATATACTGGTGAACTTTATAATAATAATATATGCTTTATTTGTGACTAGTGGGTACAGTTGTTATATACTGGTGAACTTTATAATAATAATATATGCTTTATTTGTGACTAGTGGGTACAGTTGCTATATACTGGTGAACTTTATAATAATAATATATGCTTTATTTGTGACTAGTGGGTACAGTTGTTATATACTGGTGAACTTTATAATAATAATATATGCTTTATTTGTGACTAGTGGGTACAGTTGCTATATACTGGTGAACTTTATAATAATAATATATGCTTTATTTGTGACTAGTGGGTACAGTTGCTATATACTGGTGAACTTTATAATAATAATATATGCTTTATTTGTGACTAGTGGATACAGTTGCTATATACTGGTGAACTTTATAATAATAATATATGCTTTATTTGTGACTAGTGGGTACAGTTGTTATAGTCTGGTGAACTTTATAATAATAATATATGCTTTATTTGTGACTAGTGGGTACAGTTGTTATATACTGGTGAACTTTATAATAATAATATATGCTTTATTTGTGACTAGTGGGTACAGTTGCTATATACTGGTGAACTTTATAATAATAATATATGCTTTATTTGTGACTAGTGGGTACAGTTGCTATATACTGGTGAACTTTATAATAATAATATATGCTTTATTTGTGACTAGTGGGTACAGTTGCTATATACTGGTGAACTTTATAATAATAATATATGCTTTATTTGTGACTAGTGGGTACAGTTGGTATATACTGGTGAACTTTATAATAATAATATATGCTTTATTTGTGACTAGTGGGTACAGTTGCTATATACTGGTGAACTTTATAATAATAATATATGCTTTATTTGTGACTAGTGGGTACAGTTGCTATATACTGGTGAACTTTATAATAATAATATATGCTTTATTTGTGACTAGTGGGTGCAGTTGCTATATACTGGTCAACTTTATAATAATATATGCTTTATTTGTGACTAGTGGGTACAGTTGTTATAGTCTGGTCAACTTTATAATAATAATATATGCTTTATTTGTGACTAGTGGGTGCAGTTGCTATATACTGGTCAACTTTATAATAATATATGCTTTATTTGTGACTAGTGGGTACAGTTACTATATACTGGTGAACTATATATAATAATATATGCTTTATTTGTGACTAGTGGGTACAGTTGTTATATACTGGTCAACTTTATAATAATAATATATGCTTTATTTGTGACTAGTGGGTACAGTTACTATATACTGGTGAACTTTATAATAATAATATATGCTTTATTTGTGACTAGTGGGTACAGTTGCTATATACTGGTGAACTTTATAATAATAATATATGCTTTATTTGTGACTAGTGGGTACAGTTGCTATATACTGGTCAACTTTATAATAATATATGCTTTATTTGTGACTAGTGGGTACAGTTGTTATAGTCTGGTCAACTTTATAATAATAATATATGCTTTATTTGTGACTAGTGGGTACAGTTGCTATATACTGGTGAACTTTATAATAATAATATATGCTTTATTTGTGACTAGTGGGTACAGTTGCTATATACTGGTGAACTTTATAATAATAATATATGCTATATTTGTGACTAGTGGGTACAGTTGCTATATACTGGTGAACTTTATAATAATAATATATGCTTCATTTGTGACTAGTAGGTACAGTTGCTATATACTGGTGAACTTTATAATAATAACATATGCTTTATTTGTGACTAGTGGGTACAGTTGCTATATACTGGTGAACTTTATAATAATAATATATGCTTTATTTGTGACTAGTGTGTACAGTTGCTATATACTGGTGAACTTTATAATAATATATGCTTTATTTGTGACTAGTGGGTTAGTTGCTATATACTGGTCAACTTTATATAATAATATATGCTTTATTTGTGACTAGTGGGTACAGTTGCTATATACTGGTGAACTTTATAATAATAATATATGCTATATTTGTGACTAGTGGGTTCAGTTGCTATATACTGGTGAACTTTATAATAATAATATATGCTTTATTTGTGACTAGTGGGTACAGTTGCTATATACTGGTGAACTATATAATAATAATATATGCTTTATTTGTGACTAGTGGGTACAGTTGCTATATACTGGTGTACTTTATAATAATAATATATGCTTTATTTGTGACTAGTGGGTACGGTTGCTATATACTGGTGAACTATATATAATAAAATATGCTTTATTTGTGACTAGTGGGTACAGTTGCTATATACTGGTCAACTTTATAATAATAATATATGCTTTATTTGTGACTAGTGGGTACAGTTGCTATATACTGGTGAACTATATAATAATAATATATGCTTTATTTGTGACTAGTGGGTACAGTTGTTATAGTCTGGTGAACTTTATAATAATAATATATACTTTATTTGTGACTAGTGGGTACAGTTGCTATATACTGGTGAACTTTATAATAATAATATATGCTTTATTTGTGACTAGTGGGTACAGTTGCTATATACTGGTCAACTTTATAATAATAATATATGCTTTATTTGTGACTAGTGGGTACAGTTGCTATATACTGGTCAACTTGATAATAATAATATATGCTTTATTTGTGACTAGTGGGTACAGTTGCTATATACTGGTGAACTTTATAATAATATATGCTTTATTTGTGACTAGTGGGTACAGTTGCTATATACTGGTGAACTTTATAATAATAATATATGCTTTATTTGTGACTAGTGGGTACAGTTGCTATATACTGGTGAACTTTATAATAATAATATATGCTTTATTTGTGACTAGTGGGTACAGTTGCTATATACTGGTCAACTTTATAATAATAATATATGCTTTATTTGTGACTAGTGGGTACAGTTGCTATATACTGGTGAACTTTATAATAATAATATATGCTTTATTTGTGACTAGTGGGTACAGTTGCTATATACTGGTGAACTTTATAATAATATATGCTTTATTTGTGACTAGTGGGTACAGTTGCTATATACTGGTCAACTTTATAATAATAATATATGCTTTATGTGTGACTAGTGGGTACAGTTACTATATACTGGTCAACTTTATAATAATATATGCTTTATTTGTGACTAGTGGGTACAGTTGCTATATACTGGTCAACTTTATAATAATAACATATGCTTTATTTGTGACTAGTGGGTACAGTTGCTATATACTGGTCAACTTTATAATAATATATGCTTTATTTGTGACTAGTGGGGACAGTTGCTATATACTGGTGAACTTTATAATAATAATATATGCTTTATTTGTGACTAGTGGGTACAGTTGTTATAGTCTTGTCAACTTTATAATAATAATATATGCTTTATTTGTGACTAGTGGGTACAGTTACTATAGTCTGATGAACTTTATAATAATAATATATGCTTTATTTGTGACTAGTGGGTACAGTTGCTATATACTGGTCAACTTTATATAATAATATATGCTTTATTTGTGACTAGTGGGTACAGTTGCTATATACTGGTGAACTATATAATAATAATATATACTTTATTTGTGACTAGTGGGTACAGTTGCTATATACTGGTGAACTATATAATCATAATATATGCTTTATTTGTGACTAGTGGGTACAGTTACTATATACTGGTGAACTATATAATAATAATATATGCTTTATTTGTGACTAGTGGGTACAGTTGCTATATACTGGTGAACTATATAATAATAATATATGCTTTATTTGTGACTAGTGGGTACAGTTGCTATATACTGGTGAACTTTATAATAATAATATATGCTATATTTGTGACTAGTGGGTACAGTTGCTATATACTGGTGAACTTTATAATAATAATATATGCTTTATTTGTGACTAGTGGGTACAGTTGCTATATACTGGTCAACTTTATAATAATAATATATGCTATATTTGTGACTAGTGGGTACAGTTACTATATACTGGTGAACTTTATAATAATAATATATGCTTTATTTGTGACTAGTGGGTACAGTTGCTATATACTGGTGAACTTTATAATAATAATATATGCTATATTTGTGACTAGTGGGTACAGTTGCTATATACTGGTGAACTTTATAATAATAATATATGCTTTATTTGTGACTAGTGGGTACAGTTGCTATATACTGGTGAACTTTATAATAATAATATATGCTATATTTGTGACTAGTGGGTACAGTTACTATATACTGGTGAACTTTATAATAATATATGCTTTATTTGTGACTAGTGGGTACAGTTGCTATATACTGGTGAACTTTATAATAATAATATATGCTTTATTTGTGACTAGTGGGTACAGTTGCTATATACTGGTGAACTTTATAATAATATATGCTTTATTTGTGACTAGTGGGTACAGTTGTTATATACTGGTCAACTTTATAATAATATATGCTTTATTTGTGACTAGTGGGTACAGTTGTTATATACTGGTCAACTTTATAATAATATATGCTTTATTTGTGACTAGTGGGTACAGTTGTTATATACTGGTCAACTTTATAATAATAATATATGCTTTATTTGTGACTAGTGGGTACAGTTGTTATAGTCTGGTGAACTTTATAATAATAATATATGCTTTATTTGTGACTAGTGGGTACAGTTGTTATATACTGGTGAACTTTATAATAATAATATATGCTTTATTTGTGACTAGTGGGTACAGTTGTTATATACTGGTGAACTTCATAATAATAATATATGCTTTATTTGTGACTAGTGGGTACAGTTGTTATATACTGGTGAACTTCATAATAATAATATATGCTTTATTTGTGACTAGTGGGTACAGTTGTTATAGTCTGGTCAACTTTATAATAATAATATATGCTTTATTTGTGACTAGTGGGTACAGTTGCTATATACTGGTGAACTTTATAATAATAATATATGCTTTATTTGTGACTAGTGGGTACAGTTGCTATATACTGGTGAACTTTATAATAATAATATATGCTTTATTTGTGACTAGTGGTTACAGTTGCTATATACTGGTCAACTTTATAATAATAATATATGCTTTATTTGTGACTAGTGGGTACAGTTACTATATACTGGTGAACTTTATAATAATATATGCTTTATTTGTGACTAGTGGGTACAGTTACTATATACTGGTGAACTTTACAATAATAATATATGCTTTATTTGTGACTAGTGGGTACAGTTGCTATATACTGGTCAACTTTATAATATATGCTTTATTTGTGACTAGTGGGTACAGTTGCTATATACTGGTGAACTTTATAATAATAATATATGCTTTATTTGTGACTAGTGGGTACAGTTGCTGTATACTGGTGAACTTTATAATAATAATATATGCTTTATTTGTGACTAGTGGGTACAGTTGCTATATACTGGTGAACTTGTAATAATAATATATGCTTTATTTGTGACTAGTGGGTACAGTTGCTATATACTGGTGAACTTTATAATAATAATATATGCTTTATTTGTGACTAGTGGGTACAGTTGTTATAGTCTGGTGAACTTTATAATAATAATATATGCTTTATTTGTGACTAGTGGGTACAGTTACTATATACTGGTGAACTTTATAATAATAATATATGCTTTATTTGTGACTAGTGGGTACAGTTGTTATAGTCTTGTCAACTTTATAATAATAATATATGCTTTATTTGTGACTAGTGGGTACAGTTACTATAGTCTGATGAACTTTATAATAATAATATATGCTTTATTTGTGACTAGTGGGTACAGTTGCTATATACTGGTCAACTTTATATAATAATATATGCTTTATTTGTGACTAGTGGGTACAGTTGCTATATACTGGTGAACTATATAATAATAATATATACTTTATTTGTGACTAGTGGGTACAGTTGCTATATACTGGTGAACTATATAATCATAATATATGCTTTATTTGTGACTAGTGGGTACAGTTACTATATACTGGTGAACTATATAATAATAATATATGCTTTATTTGTGACTAGTGGGTACAGTTGCTATATACTGGTGAACTATATAATAATAATATATGCTTTATTTGTGACTAGTGGGTACAGTTGCTATATACTGGTGAACTTTATAATAATAATATATGCTATATTTGTGACTAGTGGGTACAGTTGCTATATACTGGTGAACTTTATAATAATAATATATGCTTTATTTGTGACTAGTGGGTACAGTTGCTATATACTGGTCAACTTTATAATAATAATATATGCTATATTTGTGACTAGTGGGTACAGTTACTATATACTGGTGAACTTTATAATAATAATATATGCTTTATTTGTGACTAGTGGGTACAGTTGCTATATACTGGTGAACTTTATAATAATAATATATGCTATATTTGTGACTAGTGGGTACAGTTGCTATATACTGGTGAACTTTATAATAATAATATATGCTTTATTTGTGACTAGTGGGTACAGTTGCTATATACTGGTCAACTTTATAATAATAATATATGCTATATTTGTGACTAGTGGGTACAGTTACTATATACTGGTGAACTTTATAATAATATATGCTTTATTTGTGACTAGTGGGTACAGTTGCTATATACTGGTGAACTTTATAATAATAATATATGCTTTATTTGTGACTAGTGGGTACAGTTGCTATATACTGGTGAACTTTATAATAATATATGCTTTATTTGTGACTAGTGGGTACAGTTGTTATATACTGGTCAACTTTATAATAATATATGCTTTATTTGTGACTAGTGGGTACAGTTGTTATATACTGGTCAACTTTATAATAATATATGCTTTATTTGTGACTAGTGGGTACAGTTGTTATATACTGGTCAACTTTATAATAATAATATATGCTTTATTTGTGACTAGTGGGTACAGTTGTTATAGTCTGGTGAACTTTATAATAATAATATATGCTTTATTTGTGACTAGTGGGTACAGTTGTTATATACTGGTGAACTTTATAATAATAATATATGCTTTATTTGTGACTAGTGGGTACAGTTGTTATATACTGGTGAACTTCATAATAATAATATATGCTTTATTTGTGACTAGTGGGTACAGTTGTTATATACTGGTGAACTTCATAATAATAATATATGCTTTATTTGTGACTAGTGGGTACAGTTGTTATAGTCTGGTCAACTTTATAATAATAATATATGCTTTATTTGTGACTAGTGGGTACAGTTGCTATATACTGGTGAACTTTATAATAATAATATATGCTTTATTTGTGACTAGTGGGTACAGTTGCTATATACTGGTGAACTTTATAATAATAATATATGCTTTATTTGTGACTAGTGGTTACAGTTGCTATATACTGGTCAACTTTATAATAATAATATATGCTTTATTTGTGACTAGTGGGTACAGTTACTATATACTGGTGAACTTTATAATAATATATGCTTTATTTGTGACTAGTGGGTACAGTTACTATATACTGGTGAACTTTACAATAATAATATATGCTTTATTTGTGACTAGTGGGTACAGTTGCTATATACTGGTCAACTTTATAATATATGCTTTATTTGTGACTAGTGGGTACAGTTGCTATATACTGGTGAACTTTATAATAATAATATATGCTTTATTTGTGACTAGTGGGTACAGTTGCTGTATACTGGTGAACTTTATAATAATAATATATGCTTTATTTGTGACTAGTGGGTACAGTTGCTATATACTGGTGAACTTGTAATAATAATATATGCTTTATTTGTGACTAGTGGGTACAGTTGCTATATACTGGTGAACTTTATAATAATAATATATGCTTTATTTGTGACTAGTGGGTACAGTTGTTATAGTCTGGTGAACTTTATAATAATAATATATGCTTTATTTGTGACTAGTGGGTACAGTTACTATATACTGGTGAACTTTATAATAATAATATATGCTTTATTTGTGACTAGTGGGTACAGTTACTATATACTGGTCAACTTGTAATAATAATATATGCTTTATTTGTGACTAGTGGGTACAGTTGCTATATACTGGTGAACTTTATAATAATAATATATGCTTTATTTGTGACTAGTGGGTACAGTTGCTATATACTGGTGAACTTTATAATAATAATATATGCTTTATTTGTGACTAGTGGGTACAGTTGCTATATACTGGTGAACTTTATAATAATAATATATGCTTTATTTGTGACTAGTGGGTACAGTTGCTATATACTGGTGAACTTTATTATAATAATATATGCTTTATTTGTGACTAGTGGGTACAGTTGCTATATACTGGTGAACTTTATAATAATAATATATGCTTTATTTGTGACTAGTGGGTACAGTTGCTATATACTGGTGAACTTTATAATAATAATATATGCTTTATTTGTGACTAGTGGGTACAGTTGCTATATACTGGTGAACTTTATAATAATAATATATGCTTTATTTGTGACTAGTGGGTACAGTTGTTATAGTCTGGTGAACTTTATAATAATAATATATGCTTTATTTGTGACTAGTGGGTACAGTTGCTATATACTGGTGAACTTTATAATAATAATATATGCTTTATTTGTGACTAGTGGGTACAGTTGTTATATACTGGTGAACTTTATAATAATAATATATGCTTTATTTGTGACTAGTGGGTACAGTTGTTATAGTCTGGTGAACTTTATTATAATAATATATGCTTTATTTGTGACTAGTGGGTACAGTTGCTATATACTGGTGAACTTTATAATAATAATATATGCTTTATTTGTGACTAGTGGGTACAGTTACTATATACTGGTGAACTTTATAATAATAATATATGCTTTATTTGTGACTAGTGGGTACAGTTGTTATATACTGGTGAACTTTATAATAATATATGCTTTATTTGTGACTAGTGGGTACAGTTGCTATATACTGGTCAACTTTATAATAATAATATATGCTATATTTGTGACTAGTGGGTACAGTTGCTATATACTGGTCAACTTGTAATAATAATATATGCTATATTTGTGACTAGTGGGTACAGTTGCTATATACTGGTGAACTTTATATAATAATATATGCTTTATTTGTGACTAGTGGGTACAGTTGTTATAGTCTGGTCAACTTTATAATAATAATATATGCTTTATTTGTGACTAGTGGGTACAGTTGCTATATACTGGTGAACTTTATAATAATAATATATGCTTTATTTGTGACTAGTGGGTACAGTTACTATATACTGGTCAACTTGTAATAATAATATATGCTTTATTTGTGACTAGTGGGTACAGTTGTTATATACTGGTGGACTTTATAATAATAATATATGCTTTATTTGTGACTAGTGGGTACAGGTGCTATATACTGGTCAACTTCATAATAATAATATATGCTTTATTTGTGACTAGTGGGTACAGTGGCTATATACTGGTGAACTTTATAATAATAATATATGCTTTATTTGTGACTAGTGGGTACAGTTGTTATAGTCTGGTCAACTTTATAATAATAATATATGCTTTATTTGTGACTAGTGGGTACAGTTGTTATAGTCTGGTCAACTTTATAATAATAATATATGCTTTATTTGTGACTAGTGGGTACAGTAGTTATAGTCTGGTGAACTTTATAATAATAATATATGCTTTATTTGTGACTAGTCGGTACAGTTACTATCTACTGGTGAAATATAATAATAATATGTAGTGGATATGAGGATCAGCGCAAGTCTAGTATAGCTTGCTGTTGTTTTAACTCTTATATAACCGGGTCGGCCTTCCAGGTCAAGGTTGGAGCTCCGCTCGCTCAGCCTTTCAAGCCTTTCGGATCTGTTCCGTTTTTACCTTGAATGAAATGTTAAGCTTTACCCTAGTTACAGATTACCTTTCATCTTTCTGCATTGACCAGAATACGTACTGTATTGCATAACTGTGATGTATTGTGTATCTCCTGTATCACTTATTCCTGTACGAAGAACATCTTGCCATTTACTTGTACACACCTTGTTATTGTACGGATTGTATTTGTGACTATTCCGGAAATCCTTTCCGTCAGATGTCTTGGTTAGCCCGGCTGACCATGTACCTTGTGATTGCACTGTGGGGGAAATAAAGCTACGGAAACAGAGATCGTTGTCCATGTTTTACTTTCCCTTAGTCGAGAGGAGAATCGAACCTGGGTTGTCTAAGTAATAGCACGAAGGTTATCGCGGGCTGGATAACTAGTGTCACCATTTACTGATAAACTACCTGTAGGAGAGCCTACAGCCCCGGATTGGTAATCGAGATATCCGGGGGTTCACTACAATTGGTGCCGTGCCAGTTCTCGACCTCAGTGCTTTCAGTCCGTTGGTTGTCCCAAATTTCTTCCCGGAAGAAATTGAGACTGCGGTGGCAGTCCGTGACGTCTACGAAAGATGTCGTATTCTGATTCTGCGGCGCAGACGGAAGGAGGTCGTTATGGAACGAAATCGAGGAGACAAGATTTCGTGGGTAGAGACCCGGGGCCGGCAACCCCGAGAAGTATCCCCGCGGATTTCGAGTCACCTTCCTCTGACCGTGGTGCCAGAGGCGGAGCGAGACCAAAATATTCCGGAGGGAACTTCGCGCAGTGGAAAGGCCCGCCGAACGACACGGAAGATTCTGACCTTCGTGAGAAATTCCGGCAGTCGATCGCGGAAGAGCTCCAAACCCAAGTCCGCGAGCTGATGGATGAGAATTTTGAGCTCCGTAAGAGAATAAATATGGAATCCGTGGACAATGGTCCGGACGGGCGTTTACTTGAAGATCATGTAAAGCCCTCCCTAGAGACGGGGCCCCCGCAGAGACGTGAGATGACAGCTCTGGAGTCGGAGTTGCTTGAGATGATCCAGGGGATTGGGAAGCAGAATCCTACCAGAGGTCCCGTGACATCCACGTTTATGGACCAAAAACCGGCTAGTGAGCCAACGGCAAATGATCCGTCGATTGTGTCCGATCAGGGCGGAAGAGACCGAGATCACCGCGGTGTGACGTTCTCTCGGCATACGATGATGACATCATCTCCGAGGCGAACACGTAAAAGACATGATGACTCTCAGTGGGGAGAACCTGATCGCAAACGACAGGGAAATCATGGCAGAGAGCATGGCTGAGGGAATAGTCCTTCTCGTCATATAAGTCCTGCCGGAGGGCATGCGCGTTCGGCATATGTTACCGCATCCCCGTTGTTTCCGCAGAGGCGTTCTCAGGGGGACTCGGACAGTTCTGACGAGGATCGACGACAGAGGTCGCCTTCCCATAGATCCCGTAGAACCAACCGGTCCCTGGTCCCTGGTCTTGAGTATGACGGACCAGAGGAATCTGATGAGGAGTTCACGTTTGTTCACCGTGAGGAAGTTGAGAATCACCCGCCGAAGGTCCCGCCGGTGAAGATGTGGGATGGCAAAACCGCGTGGCGGACCTACCTCATGGAGGTAAAGGTGATCGCTGAGTCGCACAATTGGACATCTGCTCAGTTGCTTCGACAATTGAGGTGCGGCACACGCAAACAGCTGGCAGAAATGGGTGACCTGCCAGTGGACGTCAATCTCCGGCAGTTCGTTGAGCACATGGATGCGAACTACGGAGAAAGGTCCAAGTTCCGGTTGCAGGCTGAGTTCTACAACTGTAGACAGACCCCAGGGCAAGCCGTTCGCTTGTTCGCCAATGAGGTGGCACGGAAGGGCCGAAAGTCGTTCGGTCGCATGGACAACACATTGAGAGCTGTGTCCCTGCGCATTTTTTTGCAAGGGGTCACAAACGCTGAGATGTCCGCGTGGGTGCGTCTAAAGCAACCACGGGACTTGCAAAGCGCTGTAGATTGGGCGGAGGTATGGGAATCTTGTCAATTGGATTCTCGCTCAGTTACGACCATCAATGCAGCGGAGGCTGCCCTGGTTGTTCCGGAGATCCCTGCACCCAATAGCAGACCTTCGCGAAGAGCATCGCGGAGAGCGATTGTCCAGGCCACAAGCGCAGCGAGTGCTTCAGATTCGTCAGATGATGGTCTGCAAGCCGCTGTGATCCAGGTCTTGCAAACTTGGAAGGGCGGACAGGGACGCAACGGGAGCGGAAGGACTTCCGGTAGTACTTCTCAGTGGAGAGGGAAATCGGAGAGGCCCCGCGGAAGGTGCTATGCTTGCGGACAGGAAGGGCATTACATCGCCAACTGTCCCAAGAAAGCAAAGAAGGGAGATTCCGAACTCAAGGCGATTACCGACGGGAAAACCTCTGAGTCGGAAAACTCCAACCGGACCGCATAGAGCGCGAAGTGCGATCCGGGGAGTCGATGGCGCTCCGCAGTACTACAATTCGTGTGGTATCTGCACAACACGCGGAAGATGGGAGTGAGGCTCTGACGCCCGTGTGTAGGGAAGCGGGTAGAGTAATACAAGATAGCTGCCCGTTACCGAAAACGGATACTAGTTGGTCGTCTGATGAGACTACTCATCCAGGGATCGGAGTTGATCCAGTGGATAGTTTTGCAGATAGCGATCCTGACGTGCTATGGGGTCGTGCAGAACTCCGAGCTGTTGTCGGTCAAGTGTTAGTCGTGGAGGAAGGTCCCGACAACCTTGCCGTCGTTCAGCAGGTTTCCGGTGATGAGCAGAGAACGCTGAAGATCCGTGATGCATGCATTGCGGAGAGATGGTACGCGACTGTATCTGTGAATGGAGATATCGGTGAATTTCTGTGGGACCAAGGTGCGACGACTAGCCTTGTGACAAAGAGATTCTACGATTCCCTGCATCAACAGCCGCCGATGGCTCCGTCCCGGCTGGCGTGCATGATGGGAGGTGGTTCGCAGATAACTGTTCACGGATGTGCCTTGATTCCCGTGACGTTAGGGAAACGGACGTATATGATTACGTGTCTGGTAGTAACGGGTCTTGCCGGCCCCGAATCCGGGATCCTAGCTCAGGATTTTGCTTTGTTGCACTCATGTAATATATACTGTTCAGGGAAACTTGCGTTGAGCAATGGCGCTGATGCTGTGAAAATGCACCATTGGCGCGGATCTCGACCGTTGCGGATGAGTCCCTCTGTGAAAACGATTGAAGCTAAGGAGACTGAGGATGGGTATGAAGTAACACTCCGGGAAGCGGTGGTTATCCTTCCTCGATCAGTCACACTTGCTAAGATTGACGTTCGCAGGTGCTCTGACACATCAACAGGTTTGATGTTCGAGCCCGATCAGAGACTGCTGAAGGAATATTCACTGGGATGCCTTAACACTTATGTGACGGCGGATGAAAAAGCAGTGATAGCCTTCAGTAATCCGTCCGGAGAGTCCCTACGTCTAGAGACTGATGTGGTGGTCGGAAAAGTGAGTGAGGTGACGCTGCAATCGTCCCCTGCCACTTGTCCGGAGGGGGTAGATCCGGGGATTAGAAGAGCTATCATTAACTCGATACAGATGGTGGAGTTGCCGTCCGTAGTCGATGATGACCTGATTGCCCCTGACATTCCGGTGCCACCGAGTACGGAATGCCCGCTAGCGAAACTAGTGAGAGAGACGCACTTGACTGATCAGAGTGAAAAGTTGCAAGTTCATAGAATTCAATGGCGGCCACTAGGTAGGACGTGCAAAGAGATCCGCTCCCGAGAAGCGCTTAATCTAACGCATGATAAAGTGGAAAACAACAGGAACATAACTGGTCAAATCCTCTCAGACATCAGGAGAAATTTAACAGTGTGAGTGAAGCAGATCTTACAGGAAAACAATATCGCTTTCCTATATCACCCGTCGCAATTTTACCTGTAAATCATCAACACCTGATCGCTCAATACAATCCTCTCCCGCAATGCCGCCTTTCAATCTATTGTTAATAGGTGACTCACGCCTACGAGGATGGGAATCGAAGGTAAATTCCCTAGTTCAAGAGCATAAACTTGATGATTTAAATATCACATATCGATGCATTCCCGGAGCAAGATATGAGAAAATTGGAGACGAGGCGACGATATATTATGATTTTAAACAGTTCGATCTTTGCTATATACTCTGTGGCATTAATGAATTCACGATCAAGATCGGCAAGAAAGTCATACCTAGATTTAGACGGGAAGAAGAATACACAGAACACATCACACAAGAAATTAACTCAGTAATAAGAAGAATGCAAGCCATAGCAACAGGGGTAGTTATAATGGAAATACCAGGAATCTCTTTAAACCAATATACAAGGGGAAGAATAAATGATGAAAACGAACAAGAAACAATCCATCGAGCACTGACATCTATCAACAACATAATAAGAAAGAAAAACAGAAAAGCCTCCTACTACTGTGAGACAAGGAAAAGGATGTGCAGAGCAAGACTTATTGCCCCTCACATTGAAGGGATCCTACATAAAAAGAGACAAAACTTTACCTCACACAGATACCTAGGAAAAACAAAAGATGGACTCCATTTCAGTGAAAAAGCAATCGCCAAATTCACATCCCTAACCTTTACGACCTTCTACAAAAATCTACATGAGCTGTGCAATTAGAACCGTGACTATACCCCATTTTCTTCTAATAATTTAATAATTCAATAATTTTAAACCACCTAGAGAAGAGCACTGATCTAAGGTAACATGCATGACGTGGCAAGCCTAGACAATGAATCTTTTCATAATATTACAACCCAAATCCTCTATAATTAGTCAATCTAAATTTCCAATGTTTTTAAAATCCTTAATAGCTCGGTAGATAAGGCAACACGAAAAGCCGTGGCAAGCCAAAAAAAGTTCAATACAGATTGCTAAAGGATAGAAGCGCTTATTATTTTACTGTAAATGTAATGTACACCCAAAGCCTGTACTATCTCTCTATTTTGTATATAAAAGAACACTCTGTCGGTAACATGCTTTGACGTGGCAAATCGATAGATCCTTAAGCCTTTTAATACATTAAGCTACTAGGTATTATAGTGCATCAGTAGTCTGGTCTATACTTCTGTAAAAATACATTTTGTTTTTTACTACATGTTATGTGTAAATAAATCACCTCAAGTCGGTAACATGCTTCAGCGTGGCAAACCGACAGGTCCTTGGTTGTTTACGCGAGACTAATTATCCTATTGCTATGTATGTCTTATTGTACACAAGTTAATACTTAGAAAATATAGAATCTTCTCACTAGACATCTCTGTTCTGAAATCTCTTGGGTAGCGGATCTTTGCCCTTTCACTAAAAACCTAGTAATATCCGGAAAAAGCCCACAAGCCCCATATCGTGACAGCCTCCTTGGGGAGTCAGGGACCGCCACCCTGATCCTTATAGGTATCTCCAAGGAGGCATTGGAGCCCTCTGCAGTAATCTGCAACATAGGGCAAGCATGATTAAAAAGAAAGGTCTATCCATCACACATCTTAACACACAAAGCCTCCTAGGCAAATTTGATCTATTTAAAACAGAAATCCTGAAATTAGCACCTAAGATAATAGGAATATCAGAATCTTGGTTACACAGCAAGATAGATAATCATGAAATCGAACTGCCAAATTATAATATATTACATCCTGCGGGATAGCTTGGGACACAATAATAGATAGGATAAATATAATCCTAGACTCAATGGTCCCCATTAAGCAAATAAAGACTAGAATATCAAACGATCCATGGATATCACAGGAAATAATTAGCTTGATCCAAAGAAAAAACAACCTCAGAAAGAAAGCCTCCAAATCCAAAAATCAAGAGGACTGGAGTGCAGCAAAAAACGCAAGAAAAGAAGCAAATTATGCCCTAAAAAATGCGAAAAGAGAATTTATCCTACAAGAATTAGATGAGCACTCAAAAGACCAGAAAAAATTCTGGGAAGTTGTAAACACCCTATCCCCCACCAAAAACAAAAATATGACAATACATCTAACAGACTCAGAAAATCAAGCAATAGAAAATGAGAATTTACCAGGCTACATAAACAACTACTTTGTCAATATCGCAACAGATCTAACAAAGAATATGGTACCAAAATGGGAACCAACGACCCCCCCAGCCCAAAATTCATTATGTAATATAAGAACGAATGAAAATGAAGTCTTAAAAATATTAAGAGATCTAAACCAAAATAAAGCCTCTTCAATAGAGAACATTCCTACCAAAATACTGAAAATAGCCCTAATAATACTCTACAAAGAATTTACCCACTGTATAAACCTCTCATTTAGCACAAATCACTTTCCTGAGAAATGGAAAATAGCTAATGTAATTCCCTTATTCAAAGGAGGAAATAAAAACCTAATAAATAACTATAGACCCATATCACTCCTCCCAACTCCCAGCAAGATAATCGAAAAAATAGTTCACAAACGAATTAATGAATACCTAGAATTGCATAAAATACTAAATATAGAACAATTTGGCTTTAGAGCAGGTAAATCTACAATCGAGGCACTAACAAAAGTGACTGATGATATTGCGTGGCAGCTTGATAATAACCTAGATACATTAATATCCTTTATTGACTTCCGAAAAGCATTTGATTTAGTTAACCATAGAATACTACTTGATAAATTGAAACATATTGGTATAAACGGAAATCTCTTGTGTTGGTGTAAATCGTACCTAGAAGAAAGAAGACAGAAAGTGACTGTAAATAGCATAACGTCACAAGAACTGTCTACAAAGACTGGAGTGCCTCAGGGCTCCATACTCGGCCCACTTATGTTTATTGTTTTTATTAATGACCTCAAATCATATGTATCAAACTGTAAGTTATCTTTGTACGCGGATGACACCATATTGTACCTGCATGGTAAAAACGTTGATAACATTTTCTCAGAAATGCAGACAGCAATCAATAATCTGCAGAAATGGTGCAAAACAAATCTATTCTTAGTGAATGTTAACAAATCAAACATCATGTTTCTATCCAGATCAAAAGACAAAATCTCCAATATTAAAAACAAAAACATAAATTATCTAGGTAACCCATTACAGCACACAAGCACATACAAATATCTAGGCTTCACAATAGACAACAAATTAAACTACCAAACACAAATACAACACTCAATAAAAACAATATCACACAAAATCTACCAACTACACAAATTAAGAAAATACATAGATACAGACACAGCAAAGAAAATATACAAAACAAAGATATTACCATTTTTTGACTATGGGGATGTAATCATACACAATACACACAAACCGCACCTAAACAAACTACAAAAACTACAAAACAGAGCACTCCGCCTGATACTAAATATGCCTTATGACACACACATTAATCAACTACACAATACAGCTAAAATCCCACTACTACAAAATAGAAGGACAATTCATTTAAGACATCTTGCATTCAAAAGGAAAACTGACCCAAACTATACAAATATACCAAATAGAGAAACCAGACAGGCTGATGGACCATCTCTAAAAATGCCTAGATATAGAACAAACTTGGGTGAACGAACTGTGCAGGTTAAATGTGCCATCGCATGGAATGAGTTAACGCCCAGACAAAGAAACATAGGAAATATAGAAGCATTCAAATCTAATCAAAAAGAATGGATAAATACACTGTATACATAATATCAATATTAAATATACAATAATAGCTTTCCCAGTAAATACCAAACTAGCACCAACACTCCAAAATTTTCTCTTGTAGGTAATTAAAATTATCAGATCATGCAAAGGTTATCACTAACACTCAACAAAAGTGGCAAAGTGAACAGTAAAATCTGATGTACATGTCTTTTTATCAAGCAGAAAAACTATACGCTAACACTAGGTATAAAAGTGGCAAAGCGTAACTAAAGTGACTCTGAATTATGTAAGCTATCACAAACATCATTCCAGCTTTTTTATCCATGTGTTACATGTATTTTACTTCTATTACCAAGTGAAAATCACAGACACTCTCACTAACACTACATACAAAGTGGCATAGTGAGTGTCATGTACACACCTGTATATTGTAAATAAGCACAGATGTTCATCTTGGCCCGACAGAACTAACCCCGGAAAGGGGAGTCGGCACCCAAGAATAAATAAAATCATAAAAAAAAAAAGTTGCGGAGCTCCTGACTGAGTTCCGTGAGTGTTTCGCGTTACCTGGCGATGAGCCGGGCCACACTCACGTTGTCAGACATGTGATTGACACTGGTAATTCCAGACCTATAAAACTCTGCTATAGGCGGATTCCAGTGGCCAAGCGTGACCTAGCGGAGGCTGAGATCTGGCGGATGTACGAGCAGGGACGCATAGAGCATTCTAACAGTCCGTGGGGAGCACCGTGGGGAGCACCCATCGTGATGGTAAAAAGGATGGCTCACAGCGTTTCTGTGTCGATTACCGCCAGTTAAATTCCGTGACTGTGAAGGATAGCTTCCCACTCCCTCGTATTGACGAATGCGTCGAGGCGTTAGGCGGAAACCAGTGGTTCTGCACCCTCGACCTGGAGTGTGGGTATTGGCAGATCGCGATGGACGAAGAGAGCAAGCAGAAAACTGCTTTCCTGTCTAGCGCAGGGCTGTTCCAATTCAAAGTAATGAGCTTTGGATTGTGCAACGCCCCTGCCACTTTTCAACGTATGATGGATCGTATGCTAGGCGATCTCCGTTGGAAGGCGTGTCTGGTATATCTGGATGATGTAGTAGTATTTGGGGAAGCCTTTGCGGAGTGCCTCCTAAATCTACGCCAAGTGCTCGAGAAGATCCGGGAGTTCGGATTGAAATTGAAACCCAAGAAATGCGAACTATTCCGCAGAGAAGTGGAATACTTGGGTCGGATTGTGTCACACAAAGGCATCTGTGCAGACCCAAAGAAAGTACAGAAAGTCCGTGAGTGGCCAATTCCGAAAAATGCTAAGGAGATTCGGCAGTTTTTGGGATTCGCATCCTACTACCGTGAGTTCCAGCCGAACTTTTCGATAGTTGCCGCTCCTTTGCAAGAAGTTGTGAACTCCGCCGGGAGGGAGAAGAGATATTCTAAGCCCATAGAATGGTCTCCGGAATGTGATGTGGCCTTCCAGGGCATAAAAGAGTTGCTAACCTCTGCTCCGGTGCTGGGATATCCCCAAAAGGAAGGGAAATTCATCCTAGACACGGATGCTAGTGGGTTCGGCATGGCGGGTGTGCTTTCGCAGATACAAGATGAGAAGGAGGTAGTCCTTGGGTATGCCAGCAACAGCTTGGATAAAGCCCAACGGAATTACTGCGGAATTACTGCGCCACGAAGAGAGAGCTCTTAGCAGTACTAACCTACCTGAAGAAGTTCCGGCATTACTTGTTGGGAAACCGAAACTTCATTGTGCGAACTGACCACGCCTCCCTGCGTTGGCTATTGAACTTTAAAGATCCGACGGACATGCTTGCACGATGGTTGACTCAGATGCAGGAGTTCGGTCTGGATCAGAGCATGATTCTCCATCGAGCCGGAAAGAAACATGTGAATGCTGACGCCCTTTCTAGAGTTCCGACTCGGAAGTGTGTCCGCGTTGACTGTGCAGACTGCGGAGCGCATGATGCAGTTGTCGCAACGGCAACAGTCAGTCTAGCGCCGCAGGAAGATGTGATCCAGAAAGCCCAGCAGAGCGACCCCACGATCCGGAGAGTTATCGATGTATTGGAAGGTACTAAACCGGTCCCGGACAAGCAGTCCCTGTCCGCGGAGTCCGATGAATACTGTACCTACATCCATAACAGGGGGAGTTTGGAGATGAGAAACGGTGTCTTGTGCTATGAATGGGTTCGGCCAAGCACTGGAAGAACGTACTTGCGGAAGATAATTCCTACTGCGCTCCGCTCAGAAGTGTTTCATGCTATGCATGGACCTAAGACTGCAGGGCACTTTGGGTTCCTCAAAACGAGCTGGGCCGCGAAGATGAAATACTTCTGGCCAGGTATGAGGGGAGACCTGAAGCGCTGGCTGAGAGCCTGCCCGGAATGCAGTATGCGGAAGACGAGAGGTGGTGGCGGAATCACCCCCTTGAAAAAGGAATTACACGGAGAACGGTGGAGCCGAGTGTGTTTGGACATCATAGGACCATTCCGTCCATCCCCGCGTGGCAATAACTACGTGATGGTGGTGATGGATCACTTTTCAAAGTGGGCGGAGGCCTACCCTATGCCAGACCACACGGCCGAGAGGTGTGCGGAAGTGCTGTTCCGTGAGTGGATCCTGCGTTTTGGTTGTCCCGTGTCGTTACAAACGGACGGAGCGCCGGAATTCAGATCTGCCTTGTTGAGAAGCATGTTTGAAATGCTGGGCATCGAGAAGCTGTTGACCCTTCCGTATAGACCCCAGTCTAACGGACAAGCGGAACGCTTTAATCGAGTATTAGTCGAGCAGCTATCCTGTCTAACGGACTACAGTGCCACGGATTGGGATATGCTTGCCCCATGTGTTGCCCATGCATACCGTGGAAGTGTCCACGCGAGTACTTTATGTACACCTAATGCCGTGGTCTTTGGCGCTGAGCTGGTGACCCCAATGGATCTGATCTATGGAGTGGAACCAGGAGGCCTGGACTTCCCGTGCCGAGTAGCGTTCGTAGAGAACCTGAAGCATTGGTTGAGGTTGGGCCATCAGTTCGTTCGTGAGAATCTGGGCGTATCCGCTATACACCAGAAGAGAGACTACGATCGAAAGTCCAACCCAAAGCGCTTTGAAGTGGGTGCTGTTGTCTATCGCTACAACCATCCGCAGGCCAGTAAGAAGATCGGTCCCAAGTGGGATGGGCCCTTCAAAGTGAAGAGATTCATAGGTGGCACAACCTATGAACTAGAAACAGCACAAGGTATTGTGAGGTGTCACGTCGACTACCTTAAGCGAGCTTTCGATGAGAACGGACCCATCCAGGTGGTGAACTTGGATAGGGCACCAGAGTTCCGTGCGTTGCAGGAAGCTGGTCGCGATATCTTGAGGCTGGAGAGAGGCAAAGTCTTGCCCGGGACGGAGTGTCCGACGCGGAGAGAGAAAGAAAAAGTTTCCATAGGCGTTAAGCCGCGGGGAAGGCCGAGGAAGGAACGGAATAAGGAGTGCAATGCTACGGCAACCAAGGGAATGGTCCTTTCGGTAGCTCCGGATCCCCCGGATTCGCCCCAACCTGTGGCCGCGCCACGGAAAGTCGGTAGACCCCGGAAAGCTGTGGCAGAGGCCCCAGTCGTACCAGTTCCGTGTCCTCCGACTCGAAAGAGAGGGAGACCTCCGAAAACTGCAGCGAAAGCTAAAGCTCCTCGGACGCCACCTGCCGTCTACTCTACTGTCAAACGTAGAGGGAGGCCGAAGAAGACTGAGGCTGCCGCTAAAGTCGGAAGAGGGTTGAGAAAGAGACGCGATGAGTCCCCGGCGGAAGTTGTAACAAGGACACGAGTGCGTCGTCCTCCAGATCGGTTACAACCGGGATCCTAGCCTTGTTGTGTGCAAACCGGGGGGATTTTGATCTGATCCCTCCACCCTAAAAACACAACGAGAAGTCGACTAAGGTTGCAAGACGGAGAAATGCACCTAAGTCCCATTCGGTGCATGAGGCTACCTCGTCTCATGTAGCCGGGAAAGAACCAACAACATCAATTTCGGAGATGAGTAACCCAGAAATATAGATGAGAGCTGTGAGTGGCTTGCAGTTAGACCTATGTTGAGGGAATGGTCCCACTCCGTAGTGTACTGGCTCTGAATCTTGGTTTGGATACCTTGAAATTGCTGCTAGTAACAGTGTCATTGTTGGGTGAATTCACTGGAATTCCCCTCCACCCTGTCTCAGTGGAGAAGTAGTCAGTTTACGTACAGTCAAAAACCTCAGTCACGGGGAGCGTAACTGATCTAAGCATGCAAAACCGGGTAACATTATCCGTCAGGCAGTGGCGGGAGCATGGCGCTGTAGTAGCGTGGCGGTTAAGTGAACTAGCGTTGCATCAGGGTGCCGCTAGAGGTGGCTGCATCCGGGTTCACCAGTTCGCTCCGCCTCGTGGCTCACTTTGCTCCTGGACTCTGACCTGTAAGTACGCTTTCTACTGTGATCGTTCTATGAGTTGATTTGTCGCATGAAACTTGTATGAATTGATTCTGTATGATTGCTAGGAAGGAAGAGAGGTATTTTAACATGATACCGATGGTTGTCACAGAGGTGTGCATCTAGTATAAGACGTAAGTTTCGGTGTTTCTAGTGTGGGGAGCACCGAAGCTACGACCCAACCGCCATCTTGGATGTGGACATGAATCGGGCCACGCTACGATGATTTTTCGATTATCTAGCTTGTTTGGTACATTCTATGTTCTCAGGCTTGTGTATTTTATAACTAGAATACTCGGAGAGATCATACTAGTTGTATCCGTTGTCTTTTTGGGCAACTTTTTACCTAAGTTATGTGTAAATAGATGTTCCGGCTGCATCCGCCCCCGTGACTAGAGCTTTAATGTTTATGTTATAGGATCGGAGAACTAAAAAGCTGCCAACTTAACCCCTGAGAGTGCCTGAGAGAATCCCGTGTGATTTCCGTGTGATTTCCGTGAGATTTCCGTATGACCCAAGATGAGCCGGACCGAGAGCCGACACAAAGACGATGAGAGTCTGAGCGGAGAGACCACCGAGGAAGAGATTCCGGTGGAAGTGGAGGCGAAACTCCTAGAGCAGGAGGGTGAAGATGAGGTCGCCCCCTTCCAGGCTTTGAGTGAGGCAGAGTTCGCTCAGGCCTTGTCAGACGCCGCTCAGGAAGACCCGGACTCCGTGAAGATTGAGCCCACGGAGAAGAGAACTTCCCCCCGCAAATCTCCGCGCAGAGGCCGGAGTAATGCCACCGAGAGGACTGCTGGACGTGGTCAGTCCAGGTCCCCCGGCAGAGGCCGGGTTGGCAGAGAGCGAGGGCGGAGTGCGGACAAGAAGCATGGGCTGCGCCCCTTGTCCGTGAACGTAGAGCGAATGGACATCGATTCGCCTGGTGTGGCCGGAGCCTCCGCAGTGACTAAGCCTAAAGGCGCGGAAGGCAAACCCGTGGCCAAAACCCCCAAGAAGAGAGTGATGAAAGTTCACCGAGAGAGACTGAGTGTGAGAAGCGCTCGGTTCCGTGATGTGGAGAAGGTAGCAGACCTCCGTACCCTGTATGAGGAAGGCACGGAGTTGTACCCTATTGATCCCTCCACAGACGTCCCCGGGAAGTTTGTCCCGATCGATGATGAGAGTGAGGATGAGTCTGCCGAGTTTACGGACAACCTCATGGAGAGGTATGAGACTCGGCTGTGGCCAAGCCTGTTCCGTAAAGAGCAAACGGACGCAGGCACGTACCAGAAGGTGGCTTATACTGCGGAACTGTGGAAACCCGGTTTCCGTTGCCCCTTCGCGGTGTGTAGGTGTCCACGAATGAACACTTCTGGCGTCAAGACCTACGCCACTAGAGAGCGCCTGTTCCGCCACTTCTGTGAGGAACATGGTACCCGGAGAGAGGTGTGGACTTGCCCGTCCTCCTCCTGTTTGCAAAGACTAGACAGACGTATCGAGCTGGTACGACACCTTCAGTACGGTGAGAAGGTGGCTCACAAGTCTAGCCGTGACAAAGCCGTGGAGAAAGCCCAAACCGTCACGCCGACCAGGGAGGTGAATACGCTGTTCATGCGAACAACGTATCTTACGAATGCTGATTTGCATCTAGTCCGGCGGAAGGCAACGAAAGCTGCTTCCAAGGACACTGGATTTGCAAGGCCAGCTGCCAGTGCCGCTGCCGGAGCTCCGAGCTCTTCTAAAGCTCAGTCCGGCAAGAAAGGCAAGAAGAGAGATCGATCCCGATCTAATTCCAGAAGCAGTAGCTATGGAATTCCGCCTACCCCTAAGAGGATAGCGACGTGTGCTCAGCAAGCAGCTGAAGGGTTGGTAGCGCAACTACCCCCTCTTGTCCCGACTGCTGAGCTGTTGGCAACCGGAGAGACCGCGGTGAGGGAAGTTTTAGAGCAAGCCTCTGAAGCAGTCCTGACCGTTGAGACCAGAGTCAATGAGGTGCTCCATACGCTAGCGGAGCCCCTGCGTCAGCTGCAAACGGTCCGTGACCAAGTGCAGGAGCTTGCAACACTCAGAGAGGAGAACCGTTGCAACGCTCGTCTGATCCGAGACCAGCGACGTGGACTAAAAGAGAGAGACGACAAGATCCGCGTCCAAGAGGAGATTATTGGAAATCTCCGGGCAGAGTTGGAAGACGCCGGGAGAGAACCCCGTCTCCAGCCTCAGTCCCAAGTGCCCCGAAGTGTCCCGAGTAGTACTGTGACTAGTGCCACTCAGAGTCAGCGACCTGACCTAGCGACGGAAGAAGTGCCTATGCCTTCTCCGTTCCCCGCAACCCCTGCTCCTATGCTAATGGACCAACATAGCATGCAGCGGTTTTTCATGTTTGGTCGCCTCATGAATGAGTTCATGGGTGCCCAACCCGTGAGCGGTGGTTTGGTGCCAAACCCCGCCATGCCCGTGTCATTCCAGATGATGCCACCAATGCCAGTGACCCCAGGAAGAGACAGGCCTACAACTCCTGCAGTGATTGATCCTGCCAATATTCCGGAGCACGGAATGGAGGACACTGAGCAGAAGGAGAAGTAGGTCCAGCTACTGTGTGCTGGGCGTGCAAACCGGGACGAAATGCCCACGGATGTGACTTACGGACTGAGATTTTGATGACGACGAATGGCCGGATGGACTTGATGATGACTTGATTCCTTGACGAACGGAAATGGGGACCCCTGATGTCACTGATGTAACCGACTCTTGATGAATACGGATGCCGGACTTGTCACAGATGCTCTGATGCTAACTGCTTACCGACCCCGGACCCCCCGGAAAGAATATTTTTTTCCGTGCGGAAAGTGAGAAGTTTTTCCAGCCTAAAGGTTATTACTTTATTTTGACATATTGTACATATAGCTGTAGCAGGTCTACTGAAGCTCCTTCTTGTCAAAGGCTGTTTGAGTATGTTGAATCGAATGATTCTCATGCTGTAATTAGAGATGTCGCGATTATTGTATAACGTGCGCGGGTCACTATATTGCTCCTGCCTGTACTTTTGAATTCGCATTGTTAATTCTCTATTGGTGCTTTACTTCTTACTTATTTTATATCCATATTGCCTTATAATAATTTACATATTGTAGATTGTGTTACTCCGTTGGGTTAAAAATCTATAAATTATGGAGGGGGTATTGTAGTGGATATGAGGATCAGCGCAAGTCTAGTATAGCTTGCTGTTGTTTTAACTCTTATATAACCGGGTTGGCCTTCCAGGTCAAGGTTGGAGCTCCGCTCGCTCAGCCTTTCAAGCCTTTCGGATCTGTTCCGTTTTTACCTTGAATGAAATGTTAAGCTTTACCCTAGTTACAGATTACCTTTCATCTTTCTGCATTGACCAGAATACGTACTGTATTGCATAACTGTGATGTATTGTGTATCTCCTGTATCACTTATTCCTGTACGAAGAACATCTTGCCATTTACTTGTACACACCTTGTTATTGTACGGATTGTATTTGTGACTATTCCGGAAATCCTTTCCGTCAGATGTCTTGGTTAGCCCGGCTGACCATGTACCTTGTGATTGCACTGTGGGGGAAATAAAGCTACGGAAACAGAGATCGTTGTCCATGTTTTACTTTCCCTTAGTCGAGAGGAGAATCGAACCTGGGTTGTCTAAGTAATAGCACGAAGGTTATCGCGGGCTGGATAACTAGTGTCACCATTTACTGATAAACTACCTGTAGGAGAGCCTACAGCCCCGGATTGGTAATCGAGATATCCGGGGGTTCACTACAATTGGTGCCGTGCCAGTTCTCGACCTCAGTGCTTTCAGTCCGTTGGTTGTCCCAAATTTCTTCCCGGAAGAAATTGAGACTGCGGTGGCAGTCCGTGACGTCTACGAAAGATGTTGTATTCTGATTCTGCGGCGCAGACGGAAGGAGGTCGTTATGGAACGAAATCGAGGAGACAAGATTTCGTGGGTAGAGACCCGGGGCCGGCAACCCCGAGAAGTCTCCCCGCGGATTTCGAGTCACCTTCCTCTGACCGTGGTGCCAGAGGCGGAGCGAGACCAAAATATTCCGGAGGGAACTTCGCGCAGTGGAAAGGCCCGCCGAACGACACGGAAGATTCTGACCTTCGTGAGAAATTCCGGCAGTCGATCGCGGAAGAGCTCCAAACCCAAGTCCGCGAGCTGATGGATGAGAATTTTGAGCTCCGTAAGAGAATAAATACGGAATCCGTGGACAATGGTCCGGACGGGCGTTTACTTGAAGATCATGTAAAGCCCTCCCTAGAGACGGGGACCCCGCAGAGACGTGAGATGACAGCTCTGGAGTCGGAGTTGCTTGAGATGATCCAGGGGATTGGGAAGCAGAATCCTACCAGAGGTCCCGTGACATCCACGTTTATGGACCAAAAACCGGCTAGTGAGCCAACGGCAAATGATCCGTCGATTGTGTCCGATCAGGGCGGAAGAGACCGAGATCACCGCGGTGTGACGTTCTCTCGGCATACGATGATGACATCATCTCCGAGGCGAACACGTAAAAGACATGATGACTCTCAGTGGGGAGAACCTGATCGCAAACGACAGGGAAATCATGGCAGAGAGCATGGCCGAGGGAATAGTCCTTCTCGTCATATAAGTCCTGCCGGAGGGCATGCGCGTTCGGCGTATGTTACCGCATCCCCGTTGTTTCCGCAGAGGCGTTCTCAGGGGGACTCGGACAGTTCTGACGAGGATCGACGACAGAGGTCGCCTTCCCATAGATCCCGTAGAACCAACCGGTCCCTGGTCCCTGGTCTTGAGTATGACGGACCAGAGGAATCTGATGAGGAGTTCACGTTTGTTCACCGTGAGGAAGTTGAGAATCACCCGCCGAAGGTCCCGCCGGTGAAGATGTGGGATGGCAAAACCGCGTGGAGGACCTACCTCATGGAGGTAAAGGTGATCGCTGAGTCGCACAATTGGACATCTGCTCAGTTGCTTCGACAATTGAGGTGCGGCACACGCAAACAGCTGGCAGAAATGGGTGAACTGCCAGTGGACGTCAATCTCCGGCAGTTCGTTGAGCACATGGATGCGAACTACGGAGAAAGGTCCAAGTTCCGGTTGCAGGCTGAGTTCTACAACTGTAGACAGACCCCAGGGCAAGCCGTTCGCTTGTTCGCCAATGAGGTGGCACGGAAGGGCCGAAAGTCGTTCGGTCGCATGGACAACACATTGAGAGCTGTGTCCCTGCGCATTTTTTTGCAAGGGGTCACAAACGCTGAGATGTCCGCGTGGGTGCGTCTAAAGCAACCACGGGACTTGCAAAGCGCTGTAGATTGGGCGGAGGTATGGGAATCTTGTCAATTGGATTCTCGCTCAGTTACGACCATCAATGCAGCGGAGGCTGCCCTGGTTGTTCCGGAGATCCCTGCACCCAATAGCAGACCTTCGCGAAGAGCATCGCGGAGAGCGATTGTCCAGGCCACAAGCGCAGCGAGTGCTTCAGATTCGTCAGATGATGGTCTGCAAGCCGCTGTGATCCAGGTCTTGCAAACTTGGAAGGGCGGACAGGAATGCAGTATGCCGGAATGCAGTATGCGGAAGACGAGAGGTGGTGGCGGAATCACCCCCTTGAAAAAGGAATTACACGGAGAACGGTGGAGCCGAGTGTGTTTGGACATCATAGGACCATTCCGTCCATCCCCGCGTGGCAATAACTACGTGATGGTGGTGACGGATCACTTTTCAAAGTGGGCGGAGGCCTACCCTATGCCAGACCACACGGCCGAGAGGTGTGCGGAAGTGCTGTTCCGTGAGTGGATCCTGCGTTTAGGTTGTCCCGTGTCGTTACAAATGGACGGAGCGCCGGAATTCAGATCTGCCTTGTTGAGAAGCATGTTTGAAATGCTGGGCATCGAGAAGCTGTTGACCCTTCCGTATAGACCCCAGTCTAACGGACAAGCGGAACGCTTTAATCGAGTATTAGTCGAGCAGCTATCCTGTCTAACGGACTACAGTGCCACGGATTGGGATATGCTTGCCCCATGTGTTGCCCATGCATACCGTGGAAGTGTCCACGCGAGTACTTTATGTACACCTAATGCCGTGGTCTTTGGCGCTGAGCTGGTGACCCCAATGGATCTGATCTATGGAGTGGAACCAGGAGGCCTGGACTTCCCGTGCCGAGTAGCGTTCGTAGAGAACCTGAAGCATTGGTTGAGGTTGGGCCATCAGTTCGTTCGTGAGAATCTGGGCGTATCCGCTATACACCAGAAGAGAGACTACGATCGAAAGTCCAACCCAAAGCGCTTTGAAGTGGGTGCTGTTGTCTATCGCTACAACCATCCGCAGGCCAGTAAGAAGATCGGTCCCAAGTGGGATGGGCCCTTCAAAGTGAAGAGATTCATAGGTGGCACAACCTATGAACTAGAAACAGCACAAGGTATTGTGAGGTGTCACGTCGACTACCTTAAGCGAGCTTTCGATGAGAACGGACCCATCCAGGTGGTGAACTTGGATAGGGCACCAGAGTTCCGTGCGTTGCAGGAAGCTGGTCGCGATATCTTGAGGCTGGAGAGAGGCAAAGTCTTGCCCGGGACGGAGTGTCCGACGCGGAGAGAGATAGAAAAAGTTTCCATAGGCGTTAAGCCGCGGGGAAGGCCGAGGAAGGAACGGAATAAGGAGTGCAATGCTACGGCAACCAAGGGAATGGTCCTTTCGGTAGCTCCGGATCCCCCGGATTCGCCCCAACCTGTGGCCGCGCCACGGAAAGTCGGTAGACCCCGGAAAGCTGTGGCAGAGGCCCCAGTCGTACCAGTTCCGTGTCCTCCGACTCGAAAGAGAGGGAGACCTCCGAAAACTGCAGCGAAAGCTAAAGCTCCTCGGACGCCACCTGCCGTCTACTCTACTGTCAAACGTAGAGGGAGGCCGAAGAAGACTGAGGCTGCCGCTAAAGTCGGAAGAGGGTTGAGAAAGAGACGCGATGAGTCCCCGGCGGAAGTTGTAACAAGGACACGAGTGCGTCGTCCTCCAGATCGGTTACAACCGGGATCCTAGCCTTGTTGTGTGCAAACCGGGGGGATTTTGATCTGATCCCTCCACCCTAAAAACACAACGAGAAGTCGACTAAGGTTGCAAGACGGAGAAATGCACCTAAGTCCCATTCGGTGCATGAGGCTACCTCGTCTCATGTAGCCGGGAAAGAACCAACAACATCAATTTCGGAGATGAGTAACCCAGAAATATAGATGAGAGCTGTGAGTGGCTTGCAGTTAGACCTATGTTGAGGGAATGGTCCCACTCCGTAGTGTACTGGCTCTGAATCTTGGTTTGGATACCTTGAAATTGCTGCTAGTAACAGTGTCATTGTTGGGTGAATTCACTGGAATTCCCCTCCACCCTGTCTCAGTGGAGAAGTAGTCAGTTTACGTACAGTCAAAAACCTCAGTCACGGGGAGCGTAACTGATCTAAGCATGCAAAACCGGGTAACATTATCCGTCAGGCAGTGGCGGGAGCATGGCGCTGTAGTAGCGTGGCGGTTAAGTGAACTAGCGTTGCATCAGGGTGCCGCTAGAGGTGGCTGCATCCGGGTTCACCAGTTCGCTCCGCCTCGTGGCTCACTTTGCTCCTGGACTCTGACCTGTAAGTACGCTTTCTACTGTGATCGTTCTATGAGTTGATTTGTCGCATGAAACTTGTATGAATTGATTCTGTATGATTGCTAGGAAGGAAGAGAGGTATTTTAACATGATACCGATGGTTGTCACAGAGGTGTGCATCTAGTATAAGACGTAAGTTTCGGTGTTTCTAGTGTGGGGAGCACCGAAGCTACGACCCAACCGCCATCTTGGATGTGGACATGAATCGGGCCACGCTACGATGATTTTTCGATTATCTAGCTTGTTTGGTACATTCTATGTTCTCAGGCTTGTGTATTTTATAACTAGAATACTCGGAGAGATCATACTAGTTGTATCCGTTGTCTTTTTGGGCAACTTTTTACCTAAGTTATGTGTAAATAGATGTTCCGGCTGCATCCGCCCCCGTGACTAGAGCTTTAATGTTTATGTTATAGGATCGGAGAACTAAAAAGCTGCCAACTTAACCCCTGAGAGTGCCTGAGAGAATCCCGTGTGATTTCCGTGTGATTTCCGTGAGATTTCCGTATGACCCAAGATGAGCCGGACCGAGAGCCGACACAAAGACGATGAGAGTCTGAGCGGAGAGACCACCGAGGAAG
This sequence comes from Sthenelais limicola, assembly GCA_942159475.1. Lineage (NCBI taxonomy): Eukaryota > Metazoa > Annelida > Polychaeta > Phyllodocida > Sigalionidae > Sthenelais > Sthenelais limicola. The sequence goes on along the minus strand of OW804097.1, from coordinate 134,754,360 downwards.
AGATTCCGGTGGAAGTGGAGGCGAAACTCCTAGAGCAGGAGGGTGAAGATGAGGTCGCCCCCTTCCAGGCTTTGAGTGAGGCAGAGTTCGCTCAGGCCTTGTCAGACGCCGCTCAGGAAGACCCGGACTCCGTGAAGATTGAGCCCACGGAGAAGAGAACTTCCCCCCGCAAATCTCCGCGCAGAGGCCGGAGTAATGCCACCGAGAGGACTGCTGGACGTGGTCAGTCCAGGTCCCCCGGCAGAGGCCGGGTTGGCAGAGAGCGAGGGCGGAGTGCGGACAAGAAGCATGGGCTGCGCCCCTTGTCCGTGAACGTAGAGCGAATGGACATCGATTCGCCTGGTGTGGCCGGAGCCTCCGCAGTGACTAAGCCTAAGGGCGCGGAAGGCAAACCCGTGGCCAAAACCCCCAAGAAGAGAGTGATGAAAGTTCACCGAGAGAGACTGAGTGTGAGAAGCGCTCGGTTCCGTGATGTGGAGAAGGTAGCAGACCTCCGTACCCTGTATGAGGAAGGCACGGAGTTGTACCCTATTGATCCCTCCACAGACGTCCCCGGGAAGTTTGTCCCGATCGATGATGAGAGTGAGGATGAGTCTGCTGAGTTTACGGACAACCTCATGGAGAGGTATGAGACTCGGCTGTGGCCAAGCCTGTTCCGTAAAGAGCAAACGGACGCAGGCACGTACCAGAAGGTGGCTTATACTGCGGAACTGTGGAAACCCGGTTTCCGTTGCCCCTTCGCGGTGTGTAGGTGTCCACGAATGAACACTTCTGGCGTCAAGACCTACGCCACTAGAGAGCGCCTGTTCCGCCACTTCTGTGAGGAACATGGTACCCGGAGAGAGGTGTGGACTTGCCCGTCCTCCTCCTGTTTGCAAAGACTAGACAGACGTATCGAGCTGGTACGACACCTTCAGTACGGTGAGAAGGTGGCTCACAAGTCTAGCCGTGACAAAGCCGTGGAGAAAGCCCAAACCGTCATGCCGACCAGGGAGGTGAATACGCTGTTCATGCGGACAACGTATCTTACGAATGCTGATTTGCATCTAGTCCGGCGGAAGGCAACGAAAGCTGCTTCCAAGGACACTGGATTTGCAAGGCCAGCTGCCAGTGCCGCTGCCGGAGCTCCGAGCTCTTCTAAAGCTCAGTCCGGCAAGAAAGGCAAGAAGAGAGATCGATCCCGATCTAATTCCAGAAGCAGTAGCTATGGAATTCCGCCTACCCCTAAGAGGATAGCGACGTGTGCTCAGCAAGCAGCTGAAGGGTTGGTAGCGCAACTACCCCCTCTTGTCCCGACTGCTGAGCTGTTGGCAACCGGAGAGACCGCGGTGAGGGAAGTTTTAGAGCAAGCCTCTGAAGCAGTCCTGACCGTTGAGACCAGAGTCAATGAGGTGCTCCATACGCTAGCGGAGCCCCTGCGTCAGCTGCAAACGGTCCGTGACCAAGTGCAGGAGCTTGCAACACTCAGAGAGGAGAACCGTTGCAACGCTTGTCTGATCCGAGACCAGCGACGTGGACTAAAAGAGAGAGACGACAAGAGGAGATTATTGGAAATCTCCGGGCAGAGTTGGAAGACGCCGGGAGAGAACCCCGTCTCCAGCCTCAGTCCCAAGTGCCCGAAGTGTCCCGAGTAGTACTGTGACTAGTGCCACTCAGAGTCAGCGACCTGACCTAGCGACGGAAGAAGTGCCTATGCCTTCTCCGTTCCCCGCAACCCCTGCTCCTATGCTAATGGACCAACATAGCATGCAGCGGTTTTTCATGTTTGGTCGCCTCATGAATGAGTTCATGGGTGCCCAACCCGTGAGCGGTGGTTTGGTGCCAAACCCCGCCATGCCCGTGTCATTCCAGATGATGCCACCAATGCCAGTGACCCCTGGAAGAGACAGGCCTACAACTCCTGCAGTGATTGATCCTGCCAATATTCCGGAGCACGGAATGGAGGACACTGAGCAGAAGGAGAAGTAGGTCCAGCTACTGTGTGCTGGGCGTGCAAACCGGGACGAAATGCCCACGGATGTGACTTACGGACTGAGATTTTGATGACGACGAATGGCCGGATGGACTTGATGATGACTTGATTCCTTGACGAACGGAAATGGGGACCCCTGATGTCACTGATGTAACCGACTCTTGATGAATACGGATGCCGGACTTGTCACAGATGCTCTGATGCTAACTGCTTACCGACCCCGGACCCCCCGGAAAGAATATTTTTTTCTGTGCGGAAAGTGAGAAGTTTTTCCAGCCTAAAGGTTATTACTTTATTTTGACATATTGTACATATAGCTGTAGCAGGTCTACTGAAGCTCCTTCTTGTCAAAGGCTGTTTGAGTATGTTGAATCCGAATGATTCTCATGCTGTAATTAGAGATGTCGCGATTATTGTATAACGTGCGCGGGTCACTATATTGCTCCTGCCTGTACTTTTGAATTCGCATTGTTAATTCTCTATTGGTGCTTTACTTCTTACTTATTTTATATCCATATTGCCTTATAATAATTTACATATTGTAGATTGTGTTACTCCGTTGGGTTAAAAATCTATAAATTATGGAGGGGGTATTGTAGTGGATATGAGGATCAGCGCAAGTCTAGTATAGCTTGCTGTTGTTTTAACTCTTATATAACCGGGTCGGCCTTCAAGGTCAAGGTTGGAGCTCCGCTCGCTCAGCCTTTCAAGCCTTTCGGATCTGTTCCGTTTTTACCTTGAATGAAATGTTAAGCTTTACCCTAGTTACAGATTACCTTTCATCTTTCTGCATTGACCAGAATACGTACTGTATTGCATAACTGTGATGTATTGTGTATCTCCTGTATCACTTATTCCTGTACGAAGAACATCTTGCCATTTACTTGTACACACCTTGTTATTGTACGGATTGTATTTGTCACTATTCCGGAAATCCTTTCCGTCAGATGTCTTGGTTAGCCCGGCTGACCATGTACCTTGTGATTGCACTGTGGGGGAAATAAAGCTACGGAAACAGAGATCGTTGTCCATGTTTTACTTTCCCTTAGTCGAGAGGAGAATCGAACCTGGGTTGTCTAAGTAATAGCACGAAGGTTATCGCGGGCTGGATAACTAGTGTCACCATTTACTGATAAACTACCTGTAGGAGAGCCTACAGCCCCGGATTGGTAATCGAGATATCCGGGGGTTCACTACAAATATATGCTTTATTTGTGACTAGTGGGTACAGTTGCTATATACTGGTCAACTTTATAATAATATATGCTTTATTTGTGACTAGTGGGTTCAGTTGTTATAGTCTGGTGAACTTTATAATAATAATATATGCTTTATTTGTGACTAGTGGGTACAGTTGCTATATACTGGTCAACTTTATAATAATAATATATGCTTTATTTGTGACTAGTGGGTACAGTTGTTATATACTGGTGAACTTTATAATAATAATATATGCTTTATTTGTGGCTAGTGGGTACAGTTGCTATATACTGGTCAACTTTATAATAATAATATATGCTTTATTTGTGACTAGTGGGTACAGTTGTTATAGTCTGGTCAACTTTATAATAATAATATATGCTTTATTTGTGACTAGTGGGTACAGTTGCTATATACTAGTGAACTTTATAATAATAATATATGCTTTATTTGTGACTAGTGGGTACAGTTGCTATATACTGGTCAACTTTATAATAATAATATATGCTTTATTTGTGACTAGTGGGTACAGTTGCTATATACTGGTCAACTTTATAATAATAATATATGCTTTATTTGTGACTAGTGGGTACAGTTACTATATACTGGTCAACTTTATAATATATGCTTTATTTGTGACTAGTGGGTACAGTTACTATATACTGGTCAACTTGTAATAATAATATATGCTTTATTTGTGACTAGTGGGTACAGTTGCTATATACTGGTGAACTTTATAATAATAATATATGCTTTATTTGTGACTAGTGGGTACAGTTGCTATATACTGGTGAACTTTATAATAATATATGCTTTATTTGTGACTAGTGGGTACAGTTACTATATACTGGTCAACTTTATAATATATGCTTTATTTGTGACTAGTGGGTACAGTTACTATATACTGGTCAACTTGTAATAATAATATATGCTTTATTTGTGACTAGTGGGTACAGTTGCTATATACTGGTGAACTTTATAATAATAATATATGCTTTATTTGTGACTAGTGGGTACAGTTGCTATATACTGGTGAACTTTATAATAATAATATATGCTTTATTTGTGACTAGTGGGTACAGTTGCTCTATACTGGTCAACTTTATAATATATGCTTTATTTGTGACTAGTGGGTACAGTTGCTATATACTGGTGAACTTTATAATAATAATATATGCTTTATTTGTGACTAGTGGGTACAGTTACTATATACTGGTCAACTTGTAATAATAATATATGCTTTATTTGTGACTAGTGGGTACAGTTACTATATACTGGTCAACTTGTAATAATAATATATGCTTTATTTGTGACTAGTGGGTACAGTTGCTATATACTGGTCAACTTTATAATAATAATATATGCTTTATTTGTGACTAGTGGGTACAGTTGTTATAGTCTGGTGAACTTTATAATAATAATATATGCTTTATTTGTGACTAGTGGGTACAGTTGTTATAGTCTGGTCAACTTTATAATAATAATATATGCTTTATTTGTGACTAGTGGGTACAGTTGCTATATACTGGTCAACTTCATAATAATAATATATGCTTTATTTGTGACTAGTGGGTACAGTTGCTATATACTGGTCAACTTTATAATAATAATATATGCTTTATTTGTGACTAGTGGGTACAGTTGCTATATACTGGTGAACTTTATAATAATAATATATGCTTTATTTGTGACTAGTAGGTACAGTTGTTATAGTCTGGTCAACTTTATAATAATAATATATGCTTTATTTGTGACTAGTGGGTACAGTTACTATATACTGGTGAACTTTATAATAATAATATATGCTTTATTTGTGACTAGTGGGTACAGTTGCTATATACTGGTGAACTTTATAATATATGCTTTATTTGTGACTAGTGGGTACAGTTGCTATATACTGGTGAACTTTATAATAATAATATATGCTTTATTTGTGACTAGTGGGTACAGTTGCTATATACTGGTGAACTTTATAATAATAATATATGCTTTATTTGTGACTAGTGGGTACAGTTGTTATATACTGGTGAACTTTATAATAATAATATATGCTTTATTTGTGACTAGTGGGTACAGTTACTATATACTGGTGAACTTTATAATAATAATATATGCTTTATTTGTGACTAGTGGGTACAGTTGCTATATACTGGTGAACTTTATAATATATGCTTTATTTGTGACTAGTGGGTACAGTTGCTATATACTGGTGAACTTTATAATAATAATATATGCTTTATTTGTGACTAGTGGGTACAGTTACTATATACTGGTGAACTTTATAATAATAATATATGCTTTATTTGTGACTAGTGGGTACAGTTGCTATATACTGGTGAACTTTATAATAATAATATATGCTTTATTTGTGACTAGTGGGTACAGTTGTTATATACTGGTGAACTTTATAATAATAATATATGCTTTATTTGTGACTAGTGGGTACAGTTGCTATATACTGGTGAACTTTATAATAATAATATATGCTTTATTTGTGACTAGTGGGTACAGTTGCTATATACTGGTGAACTATATAATAATAATATATGCTATATTTGTGACTAGTGGGTACAGTTGCTATATACTGGTGAACTTTATAATAATAATATATGCTTTATTTGTGACTAGTGGGTACAGTTGTTATATACTGGTGAACTTTATAATAATAATATATGCTTTATTTGTGACTAGTGGGTACAGTTACTATATACTGGTCAACTTGTAATAATAATATATGCTTTATTTGTGACTAGTGGGTACAGTTGCTATATACTGGTGAACTTTATAATAATAATATATACTTTATTTGTGACTAGTGGGTACAGTTACTATATACTGGTGAACTTGTAATAATAATATATGCTTTATTTGTGACTAGTGGGTACAGTTGTTATATACTGGTGAACTTTATAATAATAATATATGCTTTATTTGTGACTAGTGGGTACAGTTGTTATATACTGGTGAACTTTATAATAATAATATATGCTTTATTTGTGACTAGTGGGTACAGTTACTATATACTGGTGAACTTCATAATAATAATATATGCTTTATTTGTGACTAGTGGGTACAGTTGTTATATACTGGTGAACTTTATAATAATAATATATGCTTTATTTGTGACTAGTAGGATAATTATGGGATGTAAGTGCTAAACCACTAGTGGGTTCACTGTAATTTTAAAGATAGTAAATACACTCACATGGACGTTTCGGTACCGGCGGCCCTGCCTCCCCTGATGATGGACCTGAAGAGAAAAGCATTCTACCTTTAATTGATTGAATTGATTGATTGGGGAGAGTTCTGGAGTCTACCATCTTCTCTTGTGTTTGTTTTAAAGGGGAAGTTACGCTGGGGTCCGTATAAATCATTCCCAACTTGTGATATGGGTCGGGGAGGTGGAACAGCCGGTCACATGATACTGTTGCATAGATAATACCTCAAACAAAAACAGTTGTTATGAGGGGCACATGGCCTTTCCAGTCAGATAGACATAAGGAACTTATAAGTAACCGGTGTATACAAAGCAAAACTCCTCCCCCCATGTGGTGTTGTTGTGTCATGTGACTGGTGTAAACACAGTCTAGATCGACAGCTAACTGTTTCATTTTAAATGTACAACAGTCATATTCTCATCGGAGTTAATGAATTAGTGATGTAAAGAGGGCTACGATTTTTAATGTAAATAGACATCATTGTCTCCATATATTCATTTATATCTGTGGCTATTTACATGAACTAGTGGCTAAAATATGAGATATTAGGGAAGACATTCAAAAACTGGGCTCTGCTCTTCATGGGACTGTGTCTGACAGGGGAAAGCTCCCGCTGGCCCCACCCACCCCTTTTATACCGAAGGTGCCCCTTTAAATTGCTGTTATTTCTCCCTGGTACAAACAACTCTTTGCACTCTGCCTAGATGAGTTGTTTGTCTATTATATTCTCGCTCATTCTTGCTTTCTGTCATGTGTTTAGGGAAAATGAATTACAAGTTGCAAAAATGATATTTTTTTCAAAGTAATTTACTCATGGGATCCCCTTGTTGGAATGTTCCAATTTCTGGTGGGCTAGGTGCTGCTAGTAACATAAATACATACCCAAGATTAAATATTTCAGCTTTAACAAGAACATTTTTATATTTATGCATAGTCTTTGTATTACTGGTTGGAAAACATGATTAAATTGTAATGAAGTCTGGGAAAACCACTTTGAATAGTGAGACCTAGTGATTACATTGAGCATTATGATAAAATTATAATATATGCATAGGAGAGATATATATACACAAGTAAGGAATAATGAAATCCCAATAGGGGCTAACCTCTAACTTATGAGAGTGATCCCCTTATTGCAGTTATTTCTATATTTAATATATAACATTTCACGAGGTTTAAGCAACCAGATCATTTGAGTAGATGTCCAGCAGGCCTTCTGATTTTGCAACGAAAACAATTTCTTTATATGGGTCAGATTTTCAGAAAATGTACAATTCACCTTCACCAATTCTCTGAAATAACCCAAATTTCAGACTAAAATAAACTTCAAAATACAGTTCAACCTAACCAAACAGATTGCTAGAATCAATGCAATGCCAATTATACGTGAATTTACCTAGTATTGACCAAATTGCAGCCTATTTTAGCATAATTTACTAAATGTGTACAGCTGCCAATTGTACATTTTCTGAAAATCTGAACTATATAGTCAGCTAAGCTATGTTCTCTATATTATTTGATATTTGATTGTTTCTACTCTGATGTGCTATTCAGGTTTACACAAGTGTAACCACATGGTATAATAAGTGGGTCAGATTTTCAGAAAATGTACAATCTGCACATTTAGGAAATTCCCCTAGATTAGGCTGAAAAATGTAGAATACTGGGTATATTTGTGTATATTGGGTATCGCATTGATTTAAAGTATCAGTTCTGTTATGTAAAACTGCATTTTGAAGCTCATTTTTGTCTTAAATGTGGATTATTTAAGAGAATTGGTGAAGACGAATTGTACATTTTCTGAAAACTGACCCATGTACAAGTGACTAAAACATGTTCATCAACATGAGCTTACCTGTGAATGGGTTAAATATGCTGGTTCCTGCAACAGTAGAAGAAGTGCATCATTAGACATTTAGTCATTAATTTTCACACATCATACTGTTGCACAATCACATTCACACATCATACTGTTGCACAATCACATTCACACATCATACTGTTGCACAGTCACATTCACACATCATACTATTGCACAGTCACATTCACACATCATACTGTTGCACAGTCACATTCACACATCATACTATTGCACAGTCACATTCACACATCATACTGTTGCACAGTAACATTCACACATCATACTGTTGCACAGTCACATTCACACATCATACTGTTGCACAGTCACATTCACACATCATACTGTTGCACAGTCACATTCACACATCATACTGTTGCACAGTCACATTCACACATCATACTGTTGCACAATCACATTCACACATCATACTGTTGCACAGTCACATTCACACATCATACTATTGCACAATCACATTCACACATCATACTGTTGCACAGTAACATTCACACATCATACTATTGCACAGTCACATTCACACATCATACTGTTGCACAGTCACATTCACACATCATACTGTTGCACAGTCACATTCACACATCATACTGTTGCACAGTCACATTCACACATCATACTATTGCACAGTCACATTCACACATCATACTGTTGCACAGTCACATTCACACATCATACTGTTGCACAGTCACATTCACACATCATACTGTTGCACAGTCACATTCACACATCATACTGTTGCACAGTCACATTCACACATCATACTGTTGCACAGTCACATTCACACATCATACTGTTGCACAGTCACATTCACACATCATACTGTTGCACAGTCACATTCACACATCATACTGTTGCACAGTCACATTCACACATCATACTGTTGCACAATCACATTCACACATCATACTGTTGCACAGTCACATTCACACATCATACTGTTGCACAGTCACATTCACACATCATACTGTTGCACAGTCACATTCACACATCATACTGTTGCACAGTCACATTCACACATCATACTGTTGCACAGTCACATTCACACATCATACTGTTGCACAGTCACATTCACACATCATACTGTTGCACAGTCACATTCACACATCATACTGTTGCACAGTCACATTCACACATCATACTGTTGCACAGTCACATTCACACATCATACTGTTGCACAATCACATTCACACATCATACTGTTGCACAGTCACATTCACACATCATACTGTTGCACAGTCACATTCACACATCATACTGTTGCACAGTCACATTCACACATCATACTGTTGCACAGTCACATTCACACATCATACTGTTGCACAGTCACATTCACACATCATACTATTGCACAGTCACATTCACACATCATACTGTTGCACAGTCACATTCACACATCATACTATTGCACAGTCACATTCACACATCATACTGTTGCACAGTCACATTCACACATCATACTGTTGCACAGTCACATTCACACATCATACTGTTGCACAGTCACATTCACACATCATACTGTTGCACAGTCACATTCACACATCATACTGTTGCACAGTCACATTCACACATCATACTATTGCACAGTCACATTCACTAAAGAAACTATTTCTAAATGTTATTGTTAATATACCTCCCTGCTCACATTGCCTCCATGTCTCTGCTGATGAACAGTGACAATAACATTTAGAAATAGTTTCATTTGAGACATGTACAGTAAAGGGTAATGAGATGGAGAAAGAAGTTGGAAAAGAAAGTTGGCAGAAAAGTGAAAGAGGAATGATGAACATCGGCGGCCCACCGAACCAATAACAAGTTCCTCAATCTGTCGAACAATAGAATTTTAGGGGAACCATCCATAGTCCATTCTCGTACTCGCTCCTTTTGTTTTTAAACAAATAAATTCAATTTCTGTGAAAACTACCAAAATTGATGTAGGTTTGCTCCACCAGTGTTAAGGTCTTATATTGTCTTAATAAAATGATCTATGAGCAACTCGTAGAACACAAGTGAACGAATGGTCAAGATCTATCCAACTGATTTATTCATGTATATCCTACAGACTTTCACTGGGAATACAGGGGGCGTATCTCCATTACATAATATCCTGGACAATAGCTTGTATAAGTAGACTTGCACAGTACTGGTAATTAGCCATTTTATAGCCCTACTAAAGAGATGCTAATTAATAACTATATGAATATAATGAGATTATCTAATGTTACGTAATGTGTCATAAGAATAGCAGCCCCAGTATAATAATTTAAATTATTATGGGACGTGACATGATTAATTCTGTATTTATCTGTATTTATCAGACTTTTCTCGCTATCATTATTGAACTTTATAATTACTTACTTCTTGGGCCTAGTTCTCTGGTATGGAAACTGGAAGTAAAATAGTAGAAAAATAGAATAATTGTAGACATTCAATTCATTTCAGAATATTATTTGTTCATACCTAAATTGTAAATTCCATTGCTAGTTTCAATCTACATGTACTATGAAGTAAGGATATATATAAAGCGGACGTACACATAGAAACATGCATCACATTCTGGTCTTCCAGTATGTTCCTTGGCTAATTTTATGCAAATTTTATTTCTTATTTCAATTATAATTTTTATAATATTTTATAATTTTTATGATCAGGAAATTCTGTAGATGCATATGTAATTTTAAAGGTCTAGTCCCCAATATCCCTAGATCTAATGTGAGTTATATTCTTTTATATCACGATGCTATATTTTTAGATAAATATTAAGTTATTTGAGATGTGTTTCAGGAAAATGAGTCATAAGTCGCAAAAAATGGATTTTGAGATATCACCATATTTGAAAAGATGAGATCAAGTCGATTCCAATGATATTAAACAGCCTAATAATCTAATAAATATTTCTAGATTTTAAGTTTGATATTTTCGATTTTGAAAAAAAGAGTTTCCAATATTTCTGGGGGTCAGAAAACATTAAAGTAACTAAATGTAGTCCATATGAGGACCTTCAAAACGAAAGGATATATTACATAGATTGTCCTGATATTTAATACATCGATTGATATAGCTATAAGTGATAAACCTCCCAAAAATTAGAACATTCCAATAATGAGATCTTGTGAAAAAAACACTTTGAAAAATATCAATTTAGCGACTTGTGACTCATTTTCCTGAAACACATCTCATATGCCTTCTGGTACAAGCAGGTTGTAGTGTGAGAGGCCTACCTGTCTAGCACCAATAACTAGTAGTTGAATCAACTCGTTAGCATAATCTTTTTTTTTAAAACATTTTATTTCGATAAACAATTCCACACAGGTGGTACGTTTCAAGTTATCGAGTGAAAAGAAATGGTACAATTTAAGAATCTACAATATAATACTTATCAGTATCCGTAGTCTGAATGACTTTAGTGATTACATAAAACATCTATATAACATAAGAAAAACATTTATGGAAATACAAATTATTGAATTACAATAGTCATTTCTAGATAACCTACTTAGAAACTTATCTTAGAAACAATTATTGTGTGGAAACTTTCTCTTACCTTGCATGTCTGAAACATGGCCGTCCTCCTGCACCTGTAGCATATGGATGTCCTCCTGCATGGCTAGCATATGGAGGTCCTCCTGTATGATCAAATAAAATAAACAATCTATTTTTATTTCTGTAAGAGAAATGTGCAATTATCTTCCCTAAGATTACTGGAGGGGTTGCCATGATTTTCCTGCTTTCTAACAATTGGTCGTGAGCTTGGGGATTTCAATATCTCAAAAAGTATTCATGTTTTTATTTCAGAAATTGAGACATGAATTTACTGAATACAGAAATATAGTGGGCCATATCGGTCTGTGTAGATAAAAGGTTTTCGGGAACACCGATTAATTAATCTGTTTCCACAAAACACATTTAGTAGTTATACCGATTAGTAGTTTTTTCCTAAATGACAAGGAATGAGACCGAAGCTCAGTTGAAAATGATATGTATATAGATGAATCTATACATGTCTGCGGCTATTTATTGATTGATATTTGGGACAAGCCGGCGCACCAGGGTCATTCTAGCCGGCGCACCAGGGTCATTCTAGCCGGCGCACCAGGGTCATTCTAGCCGGTGACCAGAGTCATTCTAGCCGGCGCACCAGGGTCATTCTAGCCGGTGACCAGAGTCATTCTAGCCGGCGAAATTTGTTGACTCCTGGTGCCTCTTGACATCCCTGCCTGTAGAAAGGAACAAAGGAACAACATTGTCCTACATAAAATTTCTAGTTGGATTTTCCCACACAGAAACCTTTGTTCATCCAAAAGGCCCCAGTGGTTTTTCTCACTCATATTCTCTCAATTTTCTCCCTCCTCTGTGTCTCTCTCCCTTTGTCTGTCCTAATCTCAGTCTCTTTCTCAGTCCCTCTCTTTGTATCTCTACTTCTTGCCATCTCTGTCTCCGCCATTTCCCCCTGTCTGAAACACCCATTTCTCCATCTCACCCACTCTCTGTCTCTTTGCCCGCCCCTATCTCTACTTCATGGTTTCTTCCTCTATCTCCTGTTGTTACACAGCTTTAGTGCAACTCAGCGTGGAATTAAGTGCACAATAGGGATGATTTATGATTTGAATACTAGAATGCTATAACAGTGCTCCCTCCTTGTCCTCAATGTCATTTCCCCTATAACTGACCTCATTGTCAGCCATTAACCCTATAACTGTCCTCAATGTCAGACATTAACCCTATAACTGTCCTCAATGTCAGTCATTTCCCCTATAACTGACCTCAATGTCAGTCATTAACCCTATAACTGTCCTCAATGTCAGTCATTAACCCTATAACTGTCCTCAATGTCAGTCATTAACCCTATAACTGTCCTCAATGTCAGTCATTAACCCTATAACTGTCCTCAATGTCAGTCATTACCCCTATAACTGTCCTCAATGTCAGTCATTAACCCTATAACTGTCCTCAATGTCAGTCATTTCCCCTATAACTGTCCTCAATGTCAGTCATTAACCCTATAACTGTCCTCAATGTCAGTCATTAACCCTATAACTGTCCTCAATGTCAGTCATTTCCCCTATAACTGACCTCAATGTCAGTCATTAACCCTATAACTGTCCTCAATGTCAGTCATTAACCCTATAACTGACCTCAATGTCAGTCATTAACCCTATAACTGTCCTCAATGTCAGTCATTAACCCTATAACTGTCCTCAATGTCAGTCATTTCCCCTATAACTGACCTCAATGTCAGTCATTACCCCTATAACTGTCCTCAATGTCAGTCATTAACCCTATAACTGTCCTCAATGTCAGTCATTTCCCCTATAACTGACCTCAATGTCAGTCATTAACCCTATAACTGACCTCAATGTCAGTCATTAACCCTATAACTGTCCTCAATGTCAGTCATTAACCCTATAACTGTCCTCAATGTCAGTCATTTCCCCTATAACTGACCTCAATGTCAGTCATTACCCCTATAACTGTCCTCAATGTCAGTCATTAACCCTATAACTGTCCTCAATGTCAGTCATTAACCCTATAACTGTCCTCAATGTCAGTCATTACCCCTATAACTGTCCTCAATGTCAGTCTTTAACCCTATAACTGTCCTGCTCCTGATCCACCTCCCGCCCCCAAGCCCTCTTGCTACCCAATTAATGCAATATAAGCCTACCTTGGATATGAGGCGGCAGAGGTATTGGTTGCCGATGAGTCTGGATGCTGCAAGATACAATTCATAGTATAGAGAGAATGGAACTAGTGTCAATTGTGAATCACTAGTTACTATAATATATGACCCTAGCACAAGAAATTATTAAAAAATATAAACCTGCCAAGGTCACCCATTGACCTGCCAAGGTCACCCATTGACCTGCCAAGGACGCCCATTGACCTGCCATGGACGCCCATTGACCTGCCAAGGACACCCAGTGACCTTCCAAGGACACCCACTGACCTGCCAAGGACGCCCATTGACCTGCCAAGGACACCCACTGACCTGCCAAGGACACCCAGTGACCTTTCAAGGACACCCACTGACCTGCCAAGGACACCCACTGACCTGCCAAGGACACCCACTGACCTGCCAAGGACGCCCATTGACCTGCCATGGACGCCCATTGAGCTGCCAAGGACACCCACTGACCTTCCAAGGACACCCACTGACCTGCCAAGGACGCCCATTGACCTGCCAAGGACACCCACTGACCTGCCAAGGACACCCAGTGACCTTTCAAGGACACCCACTGACCTGCCAAGGACACCCACTGACCTTCCAAGGACACCCACTGACCTGCCAAGGACACCCACTGACCTGCCAAGGACACCCACTGACCTATCATCCCCTTCCCCCCGGACCTTTCCCCTTGGACATCCCCTGGACATTTCCCCTTGGACATCCCCTGGACATTTCCCCTTGGACATCCCCTGGACCTTTCCCCTTGGACATCCCCTGGACCTTTCCCCTTGGACCTCCAGAATAGTGACAATGATACATTCATAAACAATGTCCTGAACAAATGAAAAGGCAATATGTGTCTTACTGGTCTTCAGCTCCTCCAACTCCTCTTGCTCCTTCTTCTGTTTCTGCTCTTCCTCTTCTTCCACCTTCTGCTCCTCCTCTTCTTCCTGCTCCTGCTCCTCCTGCTCTTGCTCCTCTTGCTCCTCCTCTATCTCCTGTTACTGAAGTCAAAGGAATGTTATCAGATGTTAGCCTCCGCTGCTTCTGGATAACCCACAAGATGACGATGATGATGATGATGATGAGGATGAGTCCAGCACTGCCGCCGCCAGCTGCCAGGCCCACCTGTGTAGCTGAACCAGCAGCCAAACATACATCATTATCATTTCAATTCAAAGCATTTTTGATTCATACAAAAACGTGTGCAAACAAATTACATGCATCTGAAAGTAACGTCTTCCTGACAACTTGCATCATTGATAGGCCAAAAATAATTTTGAAGGCTCTATTTCTATAAATCTATGCTAAATGGGGTAGATTATAATGTGATGTGTTTCAGGAAAATGAGTCATAAGTCGCAAAAATAGATTTTGAGGTTCCATTATATTTGAAAAGATGAGATCAAGCCGATTCCAATGATAGTAAACAGTCTAATAATCCAATAAGTATTTCTAGATTTTAAGTTTGATATTTTTATTTTGGAAAAAAAAAGTTTGGAATATTTCTGGGGGTATTAAACAGTAAAGTAACTAAATATAGTCCATATAAGGACCTTTAAAACGAAAGAATATATTACATACATCGTCCTGAAATTTGATACATCGATCTATATACATAGAATTGATAAGCTCTCCAAAAATCAGAACATTCCAATGAAGAGATCTTGTGAAATAAACACTTTGAAAAATATTATTTTTGCGACTTATGACTCATTTTTCTGGAACACATCGCATATTAACATTTTTGTAAGTTCATTGTGTTCATGGCTTCCCCGTAAATGTACTACTTACATTGTGATGGCTTGATGTTACTAAGGTGAAGGTCAGCAGAGGTCATCTCAGCCTCCAGTGTGTTGACCTCTACAGGGTGGGGTGATGTGTGGGGTGGAGAGGAGGAGGAGGCAGGAGGCAGGGTGACGGGGGTGGAGGACGCGATATCATCAGGCTGCAGTGGCGCCCCCTGTGTACTGTAGGACTGGACTGGTGGCTCCTCCTGTGTCACAGCATTGCTTCCTGTCAACAAACATAGATGGCAGCAGTGAGATGCAGGATGAAACTATCACGTGTTTATACTTCTACAAAATTATCAAAACAAATTACAGTACTGTGAGAAATGCATTAGTCGAACAATTAATTAAAATAAACAATGAAGATGAAGCTTACAAATATGTATGGATTAACCTCACAGGATTGCAAATATACCCCCATGAGAAGAAAGTTATGGAGAATTGCCTTGCCCTTTTGAAGAAGAAGAAGCTCGAGGCTAGTATATTCTATAACCATATTAAATTAGACAAAGATACCTTCGCTGTGAGGGATCGTGAATATCTCCCCAAAGGTTGTACACCAGAAATAGCCTCCCAATTGTCTGTTGATGAGGGAAAAGGTATCGGCTACTATGGGACATACAGCTATATGTCTAACTTTTATCCAACTAAAATCAAATACAATGATACCGAATACAAGTCTGTGGAGCACGCCTACCAAGCTCTCAAGGCAAGATCGGCGGGAAACACCGAAGTGGCTTGTCAGGTAGAAGCGAGTAAATCTGCCTACGAGGCTAAAATCATCGCTAGAAACATCGATCCCACGCAGGACTTCAAAAACAATGAAGAGAAATTACTGATGGAACTGATTAAGATTGAATTTGACCAAAATGAAAGCCTTGCTGAGAGACTTAGAAAAGAAACGTACGAAAAATATTATGAGGTAACTGCCAGCAAGCAATGGGGCACTGGCTTCCGGTTCCCTGACCTTCAAACACAAACAAACATGGTTTCTTCAAGACGTTTCAACGGCAAGAACCTACAACCCTATGTGCATTCAATAATCTGCCACTGCATGCAGAAGTGCAACTGACCAGTCACAGAAGTGCAATCCGCTCAAAAAAGCAGTTTTGCACCTCGTTTTGAACCTGATGAAACGTGCATCATGTGATGCACTTCAAAATGCATATCAAAGTTATGTATCTAAATCGGGTGTAAATGCATATGTTGCATACAATTAATTCTTTAAAAGTGATAGATATATAGCCAGATTTGGAAGAAAGCATCAATATGATATCTGATACATCATGTTGCGCAATAATGACGTTTTTTGACTGATTTCTCTGTAACATCACATATTTCGTTCATGAGAGGCTAGTAATTGCAGATTATATTATCTTTAAATATGTTCCTGTTGGACGACATAGGCCTACTGGCCCAAAATAGGTATGCATATATAGGATCATTTGCTGGAATTTATATATGGTAATTCTATATATGATAATTCTATATATGATAATTCTATATAATGATAATTTTATACATGATAATCAGATATTTTCTACGTGTATCTTTTCATTTCAAGGCAAATGCAATATAGCTGATGTATTCATTTGCTAATTGTGTCACCATGTCTTGATGTCCCTGTTAGGCGGCAGGCCATTTTTCTTTATTTTTCCATAATTAACACTATTATTTCGAATCCTTGTACAGGAAAAGGTACTGATGAAATGGTTTCATTCTTCAGATTTGAATCATTAATTGATTATAAATTAAACCTCTACCCAAAATGTTTATTAGTAAGGAACCTTTAGTAATGAATCATTTTGGCTCAGTAACTCCCTCTCTCTCCCTCAAATACATTCTTTCCTGTTCCACCTACATATAACAGATATAAATGATAATATCTGGAGAAACACATCAGTCTACATAGCAATGGAAGTGCCTTACTGAGTGCATCATAACTGAGTCTTTTACACCTGGTCAGTAGTGCATCGTTAGGAGCATCAGGACAACATTTATAAATCAGGCTCATGGAGCATATTGTATTTATTGAGAATCTCAGTTATTCATCTGTATAACATAAACAATCTTAACATTTTCATCACAAATAATATTTCCAACCAAATCCATGCCCACAGCTACCATAAAATTATACAACACAATGAAGCCACAACAGTCCATAATACCAGGCACTGGACACTCACCTGGCATTCACACTCACTGTCGCGCATATCTGGCTCTCCATTCTCTGACACTCATACTCACTCTCTGACACCAAGTAAAAGAAACCCCTACACACAAGCTAAACGATGCAAGCCTGCTTCTATATTGCCCAAATATTACTTCTCACACTGACTTAATTCCTCCTTTAGTAATTCCCACCCCATTCTTTTTGTATTACTTTTATTTCATTATTATTATCAAAATATATAGAAGTACTAGATATCCCCATGTTTACCGCGGGTTTACTGTTGTTGGAATCAGCTTGATTTCATCTATCCAAATAAGATGATATCACAAAATCCATCTTCGGCAACTCATTTTTCTGTAACATTTCACATGTATGAATCCTATTTCCGAAAGAAAAATGCATTTATATAAAAATCGAAATAAAACTATTACATAGAAACCACTTGCAGGCAGGGTGGGGGGGCGTGATTAACCATTACAGTTCTGAGTTTTCACTAGCCCGACATGTCTATTCTCAGATAATCATTCATGTTTATTTTAACTTATTTATCAATCAAAACTAGACCCTGTAATAACGGCGACATTACATTGTGTGTTATGAGATGAGTAATTACAAAAATTGCAAAACAGAGCACTTAATCTAATACTTAACTGTCCATATATGATACTCCTACAAACTCTTACTAATCGCTACCCTATGCTGAGTATGCGTAACAGTTACGCGCGGCGATAACGCTCTCCTTGTTAAAGGGAGATTAAAATGGTGCATAGAATTGAATTCCTCATTTTCTCAGCTTTCTGTAGCTATAAAGTGTGTGCATATTAACCAAGTCTCGAAGATATAAGAGTACATTAGAGACTTATCATCCTCAGATAGAATTATCATGACATTCTGTCAATATGAGAGATATATATGCCTTTATTCTAAATCAGTCGTGCAAGTGTATCTCTCCTGCTTCTCTTATATCAGACTTAATAATACACATGTAAAACATCATATATAACACCGTAACACCAACTGTCATTCTCAGTATTTGGCCCCTCTTGCCATGAGTATTATATTTTACATATATAGTTTGTCATCACAATAAAAACAGGGTAGCCTACAACATAGAGAGAAGGAAAGAGACATACAAGTTTTATTTATCGATCTATTTATCCTACATGTATTAAAATAATTTTACCAGATGTACATGCTGCATCTCGTCATATGCTTACAATTGCGCCACTTGTTCTCACCAGGTGGCTCACCTTGTTCTCACCTTGGTTTTCACCAAGTGGCGCTACAAGTCACTCAGTTGTATTTACAACTATTTTGTTTAAATGAACGCCCGCTAATACACTTATGTAGCATTTATACACTAAAGATATTGCCCATCATGTAGTTAGGAATGATATAAGTGACATACTTCTAGGGTTTATTGATCTAATTTGCCTTTTTGATGTTGCAAACTCTAGTAATAAAAACACTCTATGTCATTGCATACATTATTATCTTAAGTAGACTGGGAGACATATGCTGGAGCAACATACTGCCAAATTATATGATCAACATGGGCCGTGTACACTTGCCACTACTATCATTTAGCAATGCGGCTATGGTGAAACTGATGAAAAAGATGTATTACCAGCCTTAGAGATGGTCACATACCTTCATAATCTCTTATAGTTGTAATCCATATGCATATTAATTCTGTGAAGAATTTATCAGCCTAAACACTAATGATGTATAGAGCAATGAAAGTGTTTCACTGAGTGTAACAAATCTGCATATTATAACCTGGTCAATAGAGTATGTATGAGAGCATGAAAACTGGGTTCTATACACCTGGATTATAGTGCATAATTGGGAGTATAATAACTGCATTTATAAATCGGGTCCATAGAGCATTGTAAAATCAAGTTTGAGCCTCACAACTGTTTACGATTTCCACTAGTAAAGCACCAGGTCAGAATCAGGTCAAAATTTCCAGGTTAAAACTAGGTCAAAAATGCAATCATGCACATCGGGAAGGTGAGATGATCAGGAAAACTTGCCTTGCCCTTATCGCGAACGTCTGAGAGAACACCGAAACTGACTGAAGGACTGAGTTATTTAATCTTTAAAACTGTAAATTTAGGTGTATACAGGCCAGAGAATCTAGATTTCTATATTATTGCCTGTAAATCTATCGAACATTACGCCTCACTTCCTGAGAACTGTTACACTCAATAAAACACTAACAACCAGTTGTAAACCGGTCTTATTTCATAATGGAGACTACTATTGTTACATCTGAGTCCCGATATTCAACCATGTTCACCGATTGATTGGTTATTAGGCTACTACTATGATTATTGATAACTAGTAGCGACAATCTCCACCCAATAGATTATTGATTATTGATTATTGATTATTGGTTATTATGTTACTGCTATGTAGTCATTACTAGTAGTATCACTCAACCACATCTCAAACGATTTGTTATCAAAAATTTATTGTGTATTATTTTACTTGCGTATAATTATATGTATTCGTAACGTTGTAAATACTGTTACTACCGGACAGTACAGAACAGTTCTTACCCAATCTGTTGCTCCCATAATGCCTGAGAAATCCCTTGATGCATTTGTGGCCCTCAAAAGTGTAAAAGGCTTTAATCTAGTGTGATGGAACATTAGAAGCCTCCTAAAAAATTTCAATAATTTCCATCACAGTGTCACAGAAGCAAATAATAATTTGAATGTCATTTGTCTGACAGAAATGTGGCTTCAGCCCCATACCAATGACAGCATTTGTAAAATTGACGGTTATAACCTCTATAGGCAAGACCGACAAGCTAAGAAAAGGGGGGGTGGGCATGGTATGTATGTAAGAGATGATCACCAAGCCAACCCTGATATCTTTGCAAACCTTTGTATTATGAATGAACATATTGAAGCTCAAGTAATAAGAGTAAAGAGAGGTCAGTGTAAACCTTGTATAGTCGTCAATATATATAGACCACCTAGTGCCTCTGTTCAATCGGGCTTAAAACTGCTTGAAACACTCTTGTCAAAACTAAATCATTCATATGATATTATTGTAACTGGAGACTTAAATATTGACCTCTTAGATACAAAAAACAATCTGAACAGAGTCAATGACCTACTCTCCGTTTTTGAAAGATTTAGTCTAAATCAACAAATTTCCCAGCCGACTAGGAGCACTATTACCTCTGCCTCGCTACTCGATCATATCTTCGCAAATTCTAAAATAGTCCAACATACAGGAATAATAAAAAACTATACTTCTGATCATTATCCGATCTATATTACGCTCAAGAAAAAGAGAAATAAATATCAGACTGACTCCTTTACGGCCAGAAAAACCACCTTCTTGGATCAGAGGATTCTAAACGAGATCTTACTTGACCAAGACTGGACCCAGCTTTATAGGAGTCCTGACCCGAACATATGCTGGGATATCATGATAGAATATATTATGCGTTTTGTCGATAGGATGTGTCCCATTCAACAATTTCATAATGTAAGAAAAAAGCAGGAGTGGATGACTCCTGACTTAACAACACTCATGAATGAGAGAGATCGAAAATTTGCAAAGTTGGTTAGGACTAATGATAAAGATTTATTAATTGAATCGAAAGTCCTCAGAAATAAGATCACTTCCCTTTGTAAAAAGAGAAAGGGAAACCTAATAAAGGATAAACTTACTCAAAATGTAAATAATCCTAGAGCCGTTTGGAAAACTATCAGGACAGTAATAAGTCCTGAAAAATTAAAAGTTAACAGAGAGGTGTTTCTTGCCGACTCATCGTCTGATGGATCGGGCCCTGACAGTGTCTTTGATGTTTTTAACCAATTCTTTTTAGAAATCGGTCCAACATTGGCTGGAAAAATTGTGGAGCCTGATACAGAATCCAAAAAACTTATGCATGACATACAAAAGGAAAAAGGTAAACGTGATTAAGCTAGTTTTAGCTTTAAGCTCGTTACCCCCTTAGAAGTAAGAAGGATTATTTTAAAACTAGATTCGAACAAGATCCCCACAATTCCAGGTAAAATTCTGAGAGACAACTTCTATTGTCCCTGATGCTTTTCTGGTAAAATTCTGAGAGACTGTTTTTTAGCCCTTGTACATCAGTTGACGCACCTGCTGAATCTCTCTCTAACAAGTTCTATTGTCCCTGATGCTTTTAAGAAAGCAGTGGTCACCCCCCTACATAAAGCCCGCCCCAGAGACACCCCCAATAACTACAGGCCCATTTCTGGAATAAGTATGCCCGCAAAGATCTTAGAAAAAGTTGTCCAAGCACAAGTGTCTCTATTCATGGAGAGTAACAATATCTACTATGAAAAGCAATATAGGTTTGGTCAGGGAATCTCTGTTAATCAAGCACACATAGATCTGGTGGGGCCTACATACAAAGACTTAAATCTTGGTAATACATACTTCAAGAAAGCGTTTGATATGGTTCACCACAATAAGCTATTAGAAAAATTAGACAACATAGGAATATCTGGAAAAGAAAATGAATAGTTTAGGCACTATCTCAAAGATAGAACACAAACTGTGAAGGTAAACAGTTCCCTCTCTGCCCAGGGCAAGATGACCTTCGGCGTACCCCAAGGGACAATTTTAGGGCCTATCCTATTTACAATATATATTAACGATATGCACCAGGTTGTCCAAAATTCCAAAATCCAGCACTATGCGGACGATACTTTCCTCATCTGCAGTAACAAAAAAAAAGAAAAAATTAAATGCCACCTTCAGCAAGACTTGAATACCATTGACACCTGGTGCAAGTTAAACAAAATCTTGATGAATGTCTCTAAGACAAAGTACATGACCTTTCAGCCACAACGAATTAGAAATAATACTCCTAACAATAACTATGTTGACCTTGCCCTGGGCAGAGAGCAAATTCTTCAGGCTGAGGAATACTGTTATCTAGGCCTACTGATCAATCATGAATCATCGTTCAAACCACAAATACAAAAGATTATAAACAATGTGAGATGGAAAGTCAAACTTTTGTCTGATGCCAGGTATATTCTCATTAAGAAGGTAAAAATTGATATAACCAAGATGCTAATAATTCCCAATATCAATTATGGGGATATTTTTTATGACAGCTCGAATAAGAGCCTTTTGAACCGACTTCAGTCCTTATTAAATAGTGCTGTTAGAGCAACTCATAATTTAAACAAGAGATCAAACGTTCAGAGAGAACTAATTTCAATGAAAGTACTCCCCAACGAAACCAGGAGGAAGGTCCACCTTCTTGAGAGTGCCTACTATCTGGCCCAAAAGGATAACAACTTAGACAAAAGAGCTCTTCCAACCAGAAGTCACGCTGGTGACCGAAGAAACCTGAAAGTAATACCTCCCAAACTATCAATCTTTAAAAATAGCTTTATCTACAAGGCTGTTCAAGCATGGAATGCTCTCCCAGCAGACCACCAAAACCTTGACATCAGAAAAGCATTTAGGAAACTTATTGAACAAACCTTGTCCTAACTTTAACATTAAAAATGATGAGCTTTCAAATAATATAATCATTTCAAGCCCTGGACCTTCCCCCTTGTAGGAGCCCTCTCTAGACACTCTGGTGAGCCTAACTCTGTCCATATGTATGGCAACTTTTGTCCGGATTATTATTACTATTACTATTATTGAACCTACCCTGCACTGTAATTAATTAGCTAAGCAAAAAACTCAAACCAACTCTAGTCTGGAATGTCTCAGAGTATAATGTATCTTATACTCTCGCCTATCATGATCTGTACTGATCCATGATCTCAAAAGTACATTAAGTTCTGAGCTTCGAGTATCCTATTTTAATATTTCATTTTATATTGCTTGTGTAAGCATTTTACTTCGAGTGTATAGTCAGTCACTCAATTAACGTATACCAATGTACCTTGATATACGAACCACACCCTAGTCGTTAGATATATTTACTCTGTTACATACTCACTTTTTTTAATAATTTTGATAATTCATAATCCAATCGGGGTAACAGCAGGAAGAAATGCATTGACATTTTCGATGCATAGGCATGTCGACCCTTTTGTCTCTCTTAAACTGTAAGCTTATCTTGGACAAATAAAAGATTTTCTATTCTATTCTAGCCTTATTTCAGTTTTCTTACATAGTTGCTGTTGATATTTGTTAGGAATAAAATAATTCCCGCTAATTTTCTACTGCCTTTTCAACCTTTTTTTAAAAGACTTTATATTCATGAATCACAGAACATGCAAACTGACACCAGGCTTAATATATGGATACATATATTATGGGATTAATTTCCCGAGGTTTAGTGTCTGAGGCTGTTGATGGGAAATCCATACCCATAGATTACCTGTAAGCACCAGTAACATGGCAGGCAGTGAGGGAGTGGTCCCCCCGGCCACATTGTACACCGCACATGTATAGTTGCCCTGGTCTCCTGCTGTAAGGTTGGTCAGCTGCAGAGGGTCAGCCATCTTGGTATCACCAACCTGAAGGAAGAAACAAAATAACACAATACAGTGTCACAACAGTATACAGAGAACATTAGGACAACTCAGTAAAGTATTGTGGATATCTAAGTACAAACATCCCCCCTGATACCATGTCACTTATTATATACATGGTCCACTTTAGAGGTGCAATATGTGGGGTCCATGACAATATTCTACTTTATTATACCTCTAGGAGGGATGGTATGGTACGCCATAGGCTACAGCATTGGAAAACCGTATTACCCTCTGGGCGGTATTTACATATCATATTGCCCTTTGGCGGAATTTTTGTTGAAAAAATAGGCCCATGTTCGAATCCTTATTTTCTTATTTAAATAATTATTTTCATGGAAAAAAGAATTGTTATACAGTGTATGTAATGATATAATGATAATTATAATGATAAGCAACTGTAAAATCGCGAATTTACTGCATATTGAAATACAAAAAATAGACCCCAAAAGGAGTGAGGTGGACCGGAAGTGAAGCTAAGTGAGAACGTAAACAAACCAAGTGGTGGAGAGAGCTTGTTGTCCGACACTCATTTCCATAGATTTTTCACTATTTCTTCACACAAAAACATCGGGGGAGGTATAATAAATACAAAATTGACTGGTGGGCGTGTGGGAGGTGGTTATCTCCCTTGGGCTACGCAAATCGTCGGGGTGCTACGCACCCCTTACGATATTGCTACGCCCGTGGGAGATAACCACCTCCCACACGCCCACCAGTCAATTTTGTCTATGTATGTGTTTAATGAATCTGCTAAACAATGCCTTTGCCTGGACGGGGAACTACACCCTGGACCTTTGGATTAATGTTCCAATGCTCTAACCACTGAACTATCAAGGCAGGCACAACTTCAGCAGGTCACAGTCCCAACCATCATATGTGTATGATAATGTTTTGTTGTATGTGTATTATAAAATAAAAAAATTGGTTAGATTTTAGATAATTTATAATGATTAAAAACTAAAAATCAAGGTTTGTACTTCAATATATTTCTATGCGAAGGGCATTTAACAAACAGTGTATGGAACTGTGTACGAGTGATATTCATGAGATGTACCTGAATGGTATCCCTCCACCACCGCACCCAGTAGTACGGTGGGTTTCCTACACTAGTAATGTGATATATATGTACCTGAATGGTATTCCTCCACCACCGCACCCAGGGGTATGGTGGGTTTCCTGCACTGGTGATGTGATATATATGTACCTGAATGGTACTCCTCCACCACCGCACCCAGTAGTACGGTGGGTTTCCTGCACTAGTGATGTGATATATATGTACCTGAATGGTATTCCTCCACCACCGCACCCAGTAGTATGGTGGGTTTCCTGCACTAGTAATGTGATATATATGTACCTGAATGATATTCCTCCACCACCGCACCCAGTAGTACGGTGGGTTTCCTGCACTAGTAATGTGATATATATGTACCTGAATGGTATTCCTCCACCACCGCACCCAGTAGTATGGTGGGTTTCCTGCACTAGTAATGTGATATATATGTACCTGAATGGTATTCCTCCACCACCGCACCCAGTAGTACGGTGGGTTTCCTGCACTAGTAATGTGATATATATGTACCTGAATGGTATTCCTCCACCACCGCACCCAGTAGTACGGTGGGTTTCCTGCACTAGTAATGTGATATATATGTACCTGAATGGTATCCCTCCACCACCGCACCCAGTAGTACGGTGGGTTTCCTGCACTAGTAATGTGATATATATGTACCTGAATGGTATCCCTCCACCACCGCACCCAGTAGTACGGTGGGTTTCCTGCACTAGTAATGTGATATATATGTACCTGAATGGTATCCCTCCACCACCGCACCCAGTAGTACGGTGGGTTTCCTGCACTAGTAATGTGATATATATGTACCTGAATGGTATTCCTCCACCACCGCACCCAGTAGTAAGGTGGGTTTCCTGCACTGGTGATGTGCGTGTGGCAATACAGGCTGGCACTGCCCCCTACTGGCACACTCTGGTACTGGGGGCTGACCACCGCTACTCCAGCAGGACTCCATTCTGTAATACACAACAGTACAGTACTGTATACACAACAGTACAGTACTGTATACACAACAGTACTGTAATACACAACAGTACATTACTGTATACACAACAGTACATTACTGTATACACAATAGTACAGTACTGTAATACACAACAGTACAGTACTGTATACACAACAGTACAGTACTGTATACACAACAGTACTGTACTGTAATACACAACAGTACAGTACTGTATACACAACAGTACAGTACTGTATACACAACAGTACTGTAATACACAACAGTACAGTACTGTATACACAACAGTACATTACTGTATACACAACAGTACAGTACTGTAATACACAACAGTACAGTACTGTATACACAACAGTACAGTACTGTATACACAACAGTACTGTATACACAACAGTACATTACTGTATACACAACAGTACAGTACTGTAATACACAACAGTACAGTACTGTATACACAACAGTACAGTACTGTATACACAACAGTACTGTAATACACAACAGTACAGTACTGTGTACACAACAGTACAGTACTGTATACACAACAGTACATTACTGTATACACAACAGTACATTACTGTATACACAACAGTACAGTACTGTAATACACAACAGTACAGTACTGTATACACAACAGTACAGTACTGTATACACAACAGTACAGTACTGTATACACAACAGTACTGTAATACACAACAGTACAGTACTGTATACACAACAGTACTGTAATACACAACAGTACAGTGCTGTATACACAACAGTACTGTAATGTATACACTGTATACACAACAGTACAGTAGTGTATACACAACACTGTATACACTGTAATACACAACAGTACCGTAATGTATACACAACAGTACCGTAATGTATACACAACTGTACAGTACTGTATACACAACAGTACTGTATACACAACAGAACTGTACTGTATACACAACAGTACTGTACTGTATACACAACACTACAGTAATGTATACACAACAATACAGTACTGTATAAACAACACTACAGTACTGTATACACAACAGTACATTAATGTATACACAACAGTACAGCACTGTATAAACAACACTACAGTACTGTATACACAACAGTACATTAATGTATACACAACAGTACAGCACTGTATACACAACAGTACAGCACTGTATACACAACAGTACATTAATGTATACACAACAGTACATTAATGTATACACAACAGTATATAGTGTATACACTATAATACACAACAGTACTGTATACTCAACAGTAATCTATACACAGCAGTAATGTATACACAACAGTATATACTGTATACACTATAGTAATATAAAACGTGGGTTGCATAATATTTGTATATGTATTTATATCTAAGAAACAGGACAAATGACATTGAATATGAATATATATTTATTTGGCTCGGTAGACAGGCAATGTATTTTCTTCCTTACAAATTCCAGTAGAATTGAAGAGAAAAGAAAAAAAAAACAGGGTTCACCGACTGAACGACAGCTTTAGAGTGAGAGTTCAATGTTCAAGTTGGGCGCATCGGCTGTTGCTGAGCAGCGAGCACTTCCGGTTGTTCAGTCATGTTACGTTCTCGATATAACCGTATATAACCATATACAACACATATCACGAACGGACACGAACAGACACATGTTAATTAACTGGAAGTGGCCATCGCTTAGATATCAACAAGCGTGCAAACCCTGATCATTCAGACTCCACAAAGCTGTTTGCACAGTCAGTGCTGCTTGGGAATATTTTGCATTTTTGGACTGATTATGCTAGTGATCTCAATATTTAAAGGTTATTAGATATGAGCATCATATGTGATGCATTTCAGAAAATGAGTCACAAGTCGCAAAAAATAGATTTTCAGATATATGATTTGGCAGGTTTTACTGTGTACTTGGGTCAAGTCTTCAGAAAACGTACAATTGGCTTTTACCAATCCCCTCAAATAATCCAGATTTCAGACAAAAATCAGGTACAGTTCAACATAACCAGACAGATCTATTGAATGAATACAATACAGAACGCACTCTGATATAATCAGTATTTATCATTTTTCACACTAATTTAGCAGAATTTGAGAGATGTGTTGAAATGTAGATTGTGCATTTTCTGAAAATCTGAGCCAGCCTAACTTACCCACAGTCAGTAGTAGAGAGGAGGAAGTGGCAGATGTAGTGTTGGTGTTTCCTACAGCACAGCTGGATAAGATAAGATAAGAGGTTTTTTATTTGTCTTTTTCAATTACGGATGAGTACAGATGAGTACAGAAGAGTACAAATGAGTACAAACGAGTATTTTACACAACTTGCCTCGCTCACCCGATATCCTATGCTTTCGTAGTCCAGCCCAAAAACCAAGGCCAGATTTGTCATCCTTAACATTTTTAAGAAGGAAAAGGTTGGGGTTCATAGTGTCTATATTGTACTTGTAATGCACATACCCGTGTTTCCCAACACATGTCTACCGATCTCCAGTGCTTAAGCCTTAACCCTTCTTCCTTGCACTCGGCCGTACTCGTGTGGCCAAACGTCGGGTAAGTTCAGAGATGGTTTCTCACTCTCTCACCAATGGGGCTACCGTAAGATGCGCAAAACATCAATGATTGTTTTGCGCGTTGACTTAAGAGTCAAATTAAACGATTTTGGAGGTTGGAGGTTGGTGGGCGGGATGGTGGGCAATGTCAACATACAAAAACATTCCATATTTATGAAAGAAAATAGCCCAAGACTTCCCTTCATTCCCATCAAATTGTGACGATAGTGCCACACACATCTAGACAAACTGGTCAACATGCCACTATGATACTAACGTCTAATCTAAGTCCATCTCTTCTGGCTGTTACCATAAATTTGGAATATTTTACTAAGGCTAGAAATATCAGAATGTATCAATATGAGACATTAGAACAGATTAGTCAAAATTAAGTACACAAATACCATATAACTATTTCTTATATTTGTGATATGTTACAGGAAAATGAGTCACAAGTTGCAAAATGTGTTTTATTTACAAGATTCCTTTGTTGGAATGTTCTCATTTTGGGGTATTTACTGCTTACAGTAACATGACTTCATACACCAAATATTGTATTTTACAATGTATTTGATACATACATGTGCTTCTGAGGTCAGTCTATAGAGAATTTTTAGTTGCTTTATTAATATTGGTTCAGGCACAAATATTTCAAACTTTTTTAAAAAAATAATGATATCAAATTTAAATATAGAAATACTGGTTAAATGTCCTTAATAAAGCGAGCATGGTTAGTCACAAGTATAGAAACAAGAATATTTCATATATTATATATATATATGGAGTGGGTTTGCCCAACAACATCGACGTCGCTGCCGTATCAACACCATCAACACCTAGCGGCAGCGAAGGGAACTTCTACCAGAGCTGGATGCAATACAAACTACCGGCCAGTTCTGACAGGGGGCGACATACAATCATGCATGAAGACACCCTTTTTGAGGATGGTAGCCGAAGAGTACATCTCTTTCGCAAGGGGAATCTGCCTTTGCTTAACACTACAGACTTGGGTCGCTCGCGGACCAAGATTCATCTGTTGTTCAAATCAAGCTCAACTACCACCTTTGGATTTAAACCTGTGATACTCTTGAGTTTAATAAAACTTGGTGCATACAAATAAATCTTTCATCTGGTTTTCTTTCTGCGACACTTGTGACCCCCCACTGAATCTGCAGTTCACTACATTGGTGCCGTTTACCGGGGGTCCAAGTAGGGGATAGTCCCGATAGGATTGCCTCCCATCCATGGGACGATGAGTTCCAAGGACGGAAGCCCTAAAAAGGGCACACTTGATGCGAAGGCAGCATCAGGAGAAAAGGCCACAACGGCTTCACAAGCCTTAGTAGACCTGTTTTTGGATAGAAGACAGGGTTAAAAGAGTATGTTAATAGGGCAATACACGTCTTTGACGTGATGATTCGCCTAGCAATTGAAATACATAACGCAGGAACAAAAATCAAAGATGGTCTTCATAACGCAATACAGGAGTCTTTGATATCACATACAGCTTGGTACCCCACTGTGGAATGCATATGTGAGGTCATGTCATACGCTGAAGTGTTCAGTTCAGAACCAGTGAGGTTAAGAAGCCTTGCTGAGTTAACAGGAGCACTACTTGCGAAAGTACCATGAGTCAATACGGAAAACGTGGCTGACAAAGTGGGAGCACCAGGACAGGTGATGCAAGAAGAAGAAGAGGAGGAACAGTTTCAAACTCAACCTTGTGTGCAAGCTTCACCAAAGAAAAATATGCCGATTGTGATTAAACAGCAAAGGTCGGAAATTTGTACCTCAAGGAACAAAGAGGAGCATGAAGCATAAACATAAGACTATTACATATATTATATATATTATATATATAAAGCCAGCATGGTTAGTCACACGTATAGAAACAAGACTATTACATATATTACATATATAAAGCCAGCATGGTTAGTCACAGGTATAGAAACAAGACTATTACATATATTATATATTATATATATAAAGCCAGCATGGTTAGTCACACGTATAGAAACAAGACTATTACATATATTATATATATTATATATATAAAGCCAGCATGGTTAGTCACACGTATAGAAACAAGACTATTACATATATTACATATATAAAGCCAGCATGGTTAGTCACACGTATAGAAACAAGACTATTACATATATTATATATATAAAGCCAGCATGGTTAGTCACACGTATAGAAACAAGACTATTACATATATTATATATATTATATATATAAAGCCAGCATGGTTAGTCACAGGTATAGAAACAAGACTATTACATATATTACATATTATATATATAAAGCCAGCATGGTTAGTCACACGTATAGAAACAAGACTATTACATATATTATATATTATATATATAAAGCCAGCATGGTTAGTCACACGTATAGAAACAAGACTATTATATATATTACATATATTACATATATAAAGCCAGCATGGTTAGTCACAGGTATAGAAACAAGACTATTACATATATTATATATTATATATATAAAGCCAGCATGGTTAGTCACAGGTATAGAAACAAGACTATTACATATATTATATATATAAAGCCAGCATGGTTAGTCACAAGTATAGAAACAAGACTATTACATATATTATATATATTATATATATAAAGCCAGCATGGTTAGTCACACGTATAGAAACAAGACTATTTCATATATTATATATTATATATATAAAGCCAGCATGGTTAGTCACAGTTATAGAAACAAGACTATTACATATATTATATATATTATATATATAAAGCCAGCATGGTTAGTCACAGGTATAGAAACAAGACTATTACATATATTATATATATTATATATATAAAGCCAGCATGGTTAGTCACACGTATAGAAACAAGACTATTACATATATTATATATTATATATATATAAAGCCTGCATGGTTAGTCACAAGTATAGAAACAAGACTATTACATATATTATATATATATATATATAAAGCCAGCATGGTTAGTCACAGGTATAGAAACAAGACTATTACATATATTATATATATTATATATATAAAGCCAGCATGGTTAGTCACAGGTATAGAAACAAGACTATTACATATATTATATATATTATATATATAAAGCCAGCATGGTTAGTCACACGTATAGAAACAAGACTATTACATATATTATATATATAAAGCCAGCATGGTTAGTCACACGTATAGAAACAAGACTATTACATATATTACATATATTATATATATAAAGCCAGCATGGTTAGTCACAGGTATAGAAACAAGACTATTACATATATTATATATATTATATATATAAAGCCAGCATGGTTAGTCACACGTATAGAAACAAGACTATTACATATATTACATATATTATATATATAAAGCCAGCATGGTTAGTCACAGGTATAGAAACAAGACTATTACATATATTATATATATTATATATATAAAGCCAGCATGGTTAGTCACAGGTATAGAAACAAGACTATTACATATATTATATATATTATATATATAAAGCCAGCATGGTTAGTCACAAGTATAGAAACAAGACTATTATATATATTATATATATAAAGCCAGCATGGTTAGTCACACGTATAGAAACAAGACTATTACATATATTATATATATAAAGCCAGCATGGTTAGTCACACGTATAGAAACAAGACTATTACATATATTATATATATTATATATATAAAGCCAGCATGGTTAGTCACAGGTATAGAAACAAGACTATTACATATATTATATATATTATATATATAAAGCCAGCATGGTTAGTCACACGTATAGAAACAAGACTATTACATATATTAAATATATTATATATATAAAGCCAGCATGGTTAGTCACACATATAGAAACAAGACTATTACATATATTACATATATTATATATATAAAGCCAGCATGGTTAGTCACAAGTATAGAAACAAGACTATTATATATATTATATATATAAAGCCAGCATGGTTAGTCACACGTATAGAAACAAGACTATTACATATATTATATATATAAAGCCAGCATGGTTAGTCACACGTATAGAAACAAGACTATTACATATATTATATATATAAAGCCAGCATGGTTAGTCACACGTATAGAAACAAGACTATTACATATATTATATATATTATATATATAAAGCCAGCATGGTTAGTCACACGTATAGAAACAAGACTATTACATATATTATATATATAAAGCCAGCATGGTTAGTCACAAGTATAGAAACAAGACTATTACATATATTACATATATTATATATATAAAGCCAGCATGGTTAGTCACACATATAGAAACAAGACTATTACATATATTATATATATTATATATATAAAGCCAGCATGGTTAGTCACAGGTATAGAAACAAGACTATTACATATATTACATATATTATATATATAAAGCCAGCATGGTTAGTCACAAGTATAGAAACAAGACTATTACATATATTATATATATAAAGCCAGCATGGTTAGTCACACGTATAGAAACAAGACTATTACATATATTATATATATAAAGCCAGCATGGTTAGTCACAGGTATAGAAACAAGACTATTACATATATTACATATATTATATATATAAAGCCAGCATGGTTACTCACACGTATAGAAACAAGAATATTACATATATTATATATTATATATATAAAGCCAGCATGGTTAGTCACACGTATAGAAACAAGACTATTACATATATTACATATATTATATATATAAAGCCAGCATGGTTACTCACACGTATAGAAACAAGAATATTACATATATTATATATTATATATATAAAGCCAGCATGGTTAGTCACACGTATAGAAACAAGACTATTACATATATTACATATATTATATATATAAAGCCAGCATGGTTAGTCACACGTATAGAAACAAGACTATTACATATATTATATATATTATATATATAAAGCCAGCATGGTTACTCACACGTATAGAAACAAGAATATTACATATATTATATATTATATATATAAAGCCAGCATGGTTAGTCACACGTATAGAAACAAGACTATTACATATATTATATATATTATATATATAAAGCCAGCATGGTTAGTCACATGTATAGAAACAAGACTATTACATATATTACATATATTATATATATAAAGCCAGCATGGTTAGTCACACGTATAGAAACAAGACTATTTCATATATTATATATTATATATATAAAGCCAGCATGGTTAGTCACAAGTATAGAAACAAGACTATTACATATATTATATATATTATATATATAAAGCCAGCATGGTTAGTCACAAGTATAGAAACAAGACTATTACATATATTACATATATTATATATATAAAGCCAGCATGGTTAGTCACAGGTATAGAAACAAGACTATTACATATATTACATATATTATATATATAAAGCCAGCATGGTTAGTCACAAGTATAGAAACAAGACTATTACATATATTACATATATTATATATATAAAGCCAGCATGGTTAGTCACAGGTATAGAAACAAGACTATTTCATATATTATATATTATATATATAAAGCCAGCATGGTTAGTCACAAGTATAGAAACAAGACTATTACATATATTATATATATTATATATATAAAGCCAGCATGGTTAGTCACAGGTATAGAAACAAGACTATTACATATATTATATATATAAAGCCAGCATGGTTAGTCACACGTATAGAAACAAGACTATTACATATATTACATATATTATATATATAAAGCCAGCATGGTTAGTCACACGTATAGAAACAAGACTATTACATATATTACATATATTATATATATAAAGCCAGCATGGTTAGTCACATGTATAGAAACAAGACTATTACATATATTATATATATAAAGCCAGCATGGTTAGTCACACGTATAGAAACAAGACTATTTCATATATTATATATAAAGCCAGCATGGTTAGTCACACGTATAGAAACAAGACTATTACATATATTATATATATTATATATATAAAGCCAGCATGGTTAGTCACAAGTATAGAAACAAGACTATAACATATATTATATATAAAGCCAGCATGGTTAGTCACACGTATAGAAACAAGACTATTACATATATTACATATATTATATATATAAAGCCAGCATGGTTAGTCACACGTATAGAAACAAGACTATTACATGTATTATATATATTATATATATAAAGCCAGCATGGTTAGTCACACGTATAGAAACAAGACTATTACATATATTATATATATTATATATATAAAGCCAGCATGGTTAGTCACACGTATAGAAACAAGACTATTATATATATTATATATATTATATATATAAAGCCAGCATGGTTAGTCACACGTATAGAAACAAGACTATTTCATATATTATATATATAAAGCCAGCATGGTTAGTCACACGTATAGAAACAAGACTATTATATATATTATATATATAAAGCCAGCATGGTTAGTCACACGTATAGAAACAAGACTATTACATATATTATATATATAAAGCCAGCATGGTTAGTCACACGTATAGAAACAAGACTATTACATATATTATATATTATATATATAAAGCCAGCATGGTTACTCACACGTATAGAAACAAGAATATTACATATATTATATATTATATATATAAAGCCAGCATGGTTAGTCACACGTATAGAAACAAGACTATTACATATATTACATATATTATATATATAAAGCCAGCATGGTTACTCACACGTATAGAAACAAGAATATTACATATATTATATATTATATATATAAAGCCAGCATGGTTAGTCACACGTATAGAAACAAGACTATTACATATATTACATATATTATATATATAAAGCCAGCATGGTTAGTCACACGTATAGAAACAAGACTATTACATATATTACATATATTATATATATAAAGCCAGCATGGTTACTCACACGTATAGAAACAAGAATATTACATATATTATATATTATATATATAAAGCCAGCATGGTTACTCACACGTATAGAAACAAGAATATTACATATATTATATATTATATATATAAAGCCAGCATGGTTAGTCACATGTATAGAAACAAGACTATTACATATATTATATATATTATATATATAAAGCCAGCATGGTTAGTCACACGTATAGAAACAAGACTATTACATATATTATATATATTATATATATAAAGCCAGCATGGTTAGTCACAGGTATAGAAACAAGACTATTACATATATTACATATATTATATATATAAAGCCAGCATGGTTAGTCACAGTTATAGAAACAAGACTATTACATATATTATATATATTATATATATAAAGCCAGCATGGTTAGTCACAGGTATAGAAACAAGACTATTACATATATTATATATATTATATATATAAAGCCAGCATGGTTAGTCACACGTATAGAAACAAGACTATTACATATATTATATATTATATATATAAAGCCAGCATGGTTAGTCACAGTTATAGAAACAAGACTATTACATATATTATATATATTATATATATAAAGCCAGCATGGTTAGTCACAGGTATAGAAACAAGACTATTACATATATTATATATATTATATATATAAAGCCAGCATGGTTAGTCACACGTATAGAAACAAGACTATTACATATATTATATATTATATATATATAAAGCCTGCATGGTTAGTCACAAGTATAGAAACAAGACTATTACATATATTATATATATTATATATATAAAGCCAGCATGGTTAGTCACAAGTATAGAAACAAGACTATTACATATATTATATATATAAAGCCAGCATGGTTAGTCACACATATAGAAACAAGACTATTACATATATTATATATATATATATAAAGCCAGCATGGTTAGTCACACATATAGAAACAAGACTATTACATATATTATATATATATATATATATAAAGCCAGCATGGTTAGTCACAGGTATAGAAACAAGACTATTACATATATTATATATTATATATATAAAGCCAGCATGGTTAGTCACACGTATAGAAACAAGACTATTACATATATTATATATTATATATATAAAGCCAGCATGTTTAGTCACAGGTATAGAAACAAGACTATTACATATATTACATATATTATATATATAAAGCCAGCATGGTTAGTCACATGTATAGAAACAAGACTATTACATATATTACATATATTATATATATAAAGCCAGCATGGTTAGTCACAGGTATAGAAACAAGACTATTACATATATTATATATATTATATATATAAAGCCAGCATGGTTAGTCACAAGTATAGAAACAAGACTATTACATATATTACATATATTATATATATAAAGCCAGCATGGTTAGTCACAGGTATAGAAACAAGACTATTACATATATTATATATATAAAGCCAGCATGGTTAGTCACACGTATAGAAACAAGACTATTACATATATTATATATATAAAGCCAGCATGGTTAGTCACACGTATAGAAACAAGACTATTACATATATTATATATATTATATATATAAAGCCAGCATGGTTAGTCACATGTATAGAAACAAGACTATTACATATATTATATATATTATATATATGAAGCCAGCATGGTTAGTCACACGTATAGAAACAAGACTATTACATATATTATATATATTATATATATAAAGCCAGCATGGTTAGTCACAGGTATAGAAACAAGACTATTACATATATTACATATATTATATATATAAAGCCAGCATGGTTAGTCACAGGTATAGAAACAAGACTATTACATATATTATATATATAAAGCCAGCATGGTTAGTCACACGTATAGAAACAAGACTATTACATATATTACATATATTATATATATAAAGCCAGCATGGTTAGTCACACGTATAGAAACAAGACTATTACATATATTACATATATTATATATATAAAGCCAGCATGGTTAGTCACATGTATAGAAACAAGACTATTACATATATTATATATATAAAGCCAGCATGGTTAGTCACACGTATAGAAACAAGACTATTTCATATATTATATATAAAGCCAGCATGGTTAGTCACACGTATAGAAACAAGACTATTACATATATTATATATATTATATATATAAAGCCAGCATGGTTAGTCACAAGTATAGAAACAAGACTATTACATATATTATATATAAAGCCAGCATGGTTAGTCACACATATAGAAACAAGACTATTACATATATTATATATATAAAGCCAGCATGGTTAGTCACACGTATAGAAACAAGACTATTACATGTATATATTATATATAAAGCCAGCATGGTTAGTCACACATATAGAAACAAGACTATTACATATATTATATATATAAAGCCAGCATGGTTAGTCACAAGTATAGAAACAAGACTATTACATATATTATATATAAAGCCAGCATGGTTAGTCACACATATAGAAACAAGACTATTACATATATTATATATATAAAGCCAGCATGGTTAGTCACAAGTATAGAAACAAGACTATTACATATATTATATATATTATATATATAAAGCCAGCATGGTTAGTCACAAGTATAGAAACAAGACTATTACATATATTATATATAAAGCCAGCATGGTTAGTCACACGTATAGAAACAAGACTATTACATATATTATATATATTATATATATAAAGCCAGCATGGTTAGTCACAAGTATAGAAACAAGACTATTACATATATTACATATATTATATATATAAAGTCAGCATGGTTAGTCACAGGTATAGAAACAAGACTATTACATATATTATATATATTATATATATAAAGCCAGCATGGTTAGTCACAGGTATAGAAACAAGACTATTACATATATTATATATATTATATATATAAAGCCAGCATGGTTAGTCACAAGTATAGAAACAAGACTATTACATATATTATATATATTATATATATAAAGCCAGCATGGTTAGTCACAAGTATAGAAACAAGACTATTACATATATTATATATATAAAGCCAGCATGGTTAGTCACAAGTATAGAAACAAGACTATTACATATATTATATATTATATATATAAAGCCAGCATGGTTAGTCACAGGTATAAAAACAAGACTATTACATATATTACATATATTATATATATAAAGCCAGCATGGTTAGTCACAAGTATAGAAACAAGACTATTACATATATTACATATATTATATATATAAAGCCAGCATGGTTAGTCACAAGTATAGAAACAAGACTATTACATATA
Source organism: Sthenelais limicola (assembly GCA_942159475.1). Lineage (NCBI taxonomy): Eukaryota > Metazoa > Annelida > Polychaeta > Phyllodocida > Sigalionidae > Sthenelais > Sthenelais limicola. Next base: position 134,715,205 of record OW804097.1, on the reverse strand, counting down.
TTATATATAATATATATATAAAGCCAGCATGGTTAGTCACAAGTATAGAAACAAGACTATTACATATATTATATATATAAAGCCAGCATGGTTAGTCACAGGTATAGAAACAAGACCATTACATATATTATATATATTATATATATAAAGCCAGCATGGTTAGTCACAAGTATAGAAACAAGACTATTACATATATTACATATATATTATATATATAAAGTCAGCATGGTTAGTCACACGTATAGAAACAAGACTATTACATATATTATATATATAAAGCCAGCATGGTTAGTCACACATATAGAAACAAGACTATTACATATATTATATATATAAAGCCAGCATGGTTAGTCACAGGTATAGAAACAAGACTATTACATATATTACATATATTATATATATAAAGCCAGCATGGTTAGTCACAGGTATAGAAACAAGACTATTACATATATTACATATATTATATATATAAAGCCAGCATGGTTAGTCACACGTATAGAAACAAGACTATTACATATATTATATATTATATATAATAAAGCCAGCATGGTTAGTCACAAGTATAGAAACAAGACTATTACATATATTATATATATAAAGCCAGCATGGTTAGTCACACGTATAGAAACAAGACTATTACATATATTACATATAAAGCCAGCATGGTTAGTCACACGTATAGAAACAAGACTATTACATATATTATATATATTATATATATAAAGCCAGTATGGTTAGTCACACATATAGAAACAAGACTATTACATATATTATTTATATAAAGCCAGCATGGTTAGTCACACGTATAGAAACAAGACTATTACATATATCATATATTATATATATAAAGCCAGCATGGTTAGTCACACGTATAGAAACAAGACTATTACATATATTATATATTATATATATAAAGCCAGCATGGTTAGTCACAGGTATAGAAACAAGACTATTACATATATTATATATATAAAGCCAGCATGGTTAGTCACACGTATAGAAACAAGACTATTACATATATTATATATATAAAGCCAGCATGGTTAGTCACACGTATAGAAACAAGACTATTTCATATATTATATATAAAGCCAGCATGGTTAGTCACACGTATAGAAACAAGACTATTACATATATTATATATATTATATATATAAAGCCAGCATGGTTAGTCACAAGTATAGAAACAAGACTATTACATATATTATATATAAAGCCAGCATGGTTAGTCACACATATAGAAACAAGACTATTACATATATTATATATATAAAGCCAGCATGGTTAGTCACACGTATAGAAACAAGACTATTACATATATTATATATAAAGCCAGCATGGTTAGTCACACATATAGAAACAAGACTATTACATATATTATATATATAAAGCCAGCATGGTTAGTCACAAGTATAGAAACAAGACTATTACATATATTATATATAAAGCCAGCATGGTTAGTCACACATATAGAAACAAGACTATTACATATATTATATATATAAAGCCAGCATGGTTAGTCACACGTATAGAAACAAGACTATTACATATATTATATATATTATATATATAAAGCCAGCATGGTTAGTCACAGGTATAGAAACAAGACTATTATATATATTATATATATAAAGTCAGCATGGTTAGTCACAGGTATAGAAACAAGACTATTACATATATTATATATATTATATATATAAAGCCAGCATGTTTAGTCACACGTATAGAAACAAGACTATTACATATATTATATATATAAAGCCAGCATGGTTAGTCACAAGTATAGAAACAAGACTATTACATATATTATATATATTATATATATAAAGCCAGCATGGTTAGTCACAAGTATAGAAACAAGACTATTACATATATTATATATAAAGCCAGCATGGTTAGTCACACGTATAGAAACAAGACTATTACATATATTATATATATTATATATATAAAGCCAGCATGGTTAGTCACAAGTATAGAAACAAGACTATTACATATATTACATATATTATATATATAAAGTCAGCATGGTTAGTCACAGGTATAGAAACAAGACTATTACATATATTATATATATTATATATATAAAGCCAGCATGGTTAGTCACAGGTATAGAAACAAGACTATTACATATATTATATATATTATATATATAAAGTCAGCATGGTTAGTCACAGGTATAGAAACAAGACTATTACATATATTATATATATTATATATATAAAGCCAGCATGGTTAGTCACAAGTATAGAAACAAGACTATTACATATATTATATATATAAAGCCAGCATGGTTAGTCACAAGTATAGAAACAAGACTATTACATATATTATATATTATATATATAAAGCCAGCATGGTTAGTCACAGGTATAGAAACAAGACTATTACATATATTACATATATTATATATATAAAGCCAGCATGGTTAGTCACAAGTATAGAAACAAGACTATTACATATATTACATATATTATATATATAAAGCCAGCATGGTTAGTCACAAGTATAGAAACAAGACTATTACATATATTATATATAATATATATATAAAGCCAGCATGGTTAGTCACAAGTATAGAAACAAGACTATTACATATATTATATATATAAAGCCAGCATGGTTAGTCACAGGTATAGAAACAAGACCATTACATATATTATATATATTATATATATAAAGCCAGCATGGTTAGTCACAGGTATAGAAACAAGACTATTACATATATTATATATATTATATATATAAAGCCAGCATGGTTAGTCACAAGTATAGAAACAAGACTATTACATATATTACATATATATTATATATATAAAGTCAGCATGGTTAGTCACACGTATAGAAACAAGACTATTACATATATTATATATATAAAGCCAGCATGGTTAGTCACACATATAGAAACAAGACTATTACATATATTATATATATAAAGCCAGCATGGTTAGTCACAGGTATAGAAACAAGACTATTACATATATTACATATATTATATATATAAAGCCAGCATGGTTAGTCACACGTATAGAAACAAGACTATTAACATATATTACATATATTAAATATATAAAGCCAGCATGGTTAGTCACACGTATAGAAACAAGACTATTACATATATTATATATTATATATAATAAAGCCAGCATGGTTAGTCACAAGTATAGAAACAAGACTATTACATATATTATATATATAAAGCCAGCATGGTTAGTCACACGTATAGAAACAAGACTATTACATATATTATATATAAAGCCAGCATGGTTAGTCACACGTATAGAAACAAGACTATTACATATATTATATATATTATATATATAAAGCCAGTATGGTTAGTCACACATATAGAAACAAGACTATTACATATATTATTTATATAAAGCCAGCATGGTTAGTCACACGTATAGAAACAAGACTATTACATATATCATATATTATATATATAAAGCCAGCATGGTTAGTCACACGTATAGAAACAAGACTATTACATATATTATATATATAAAGCCAGCATGGTTAGTCACACGTATAGAAACAAGACTATTATATATATTATATATATTATATATATAAAGCCAGCATGGTTAGTCACAGGTATAGAAACAAGACTATTACATATATTATATATTATATATATAAAGCCAGCATGGTTAGTCACAGGTATAGAAACAAGACTATTACATATATTATATATATAAAGCCAGCATGGTTAGTCACACGTATAGAAACAAGACTATTACATATATTATATAATAAAGCCAGCATGGTTAGTCACAAGTATAGAAACAAGACTATTATATATATTATATATTATATAATAAAGCCAGCATGGTTAGTCACAAGTAGAGAAACAAGACTATTATATATATTATATATTATATAATAAAGCCAGCATGGTTAGTCACAAGTAGAGAAACAAGACTATTGCATATATTACATATATTATATATATAAAGCCAGCATGGTTAGTCACAAGTAGAGAAACAAGACTATTACATATATTACATATATTATATATATATAAAGCCAGCATGGTTAGTCACAGGTATAGAAACAAGACTATTACATATATTATATATATAAAGCCAGCATGGTTAGTCACAGGTATAGAAACAAGACTATTACATATATTATATATTATATATATAAAGCCAGCATGGTTAGTCACAGGTATAGAAACAAGACTATTTCATATATTATATATATTATATATATTTAAGCCAGCATGGTTAGTCACAGGTATAGAAACAAGACTATTACATATATTATATATATAAAGCCAGCATGGTTAGTCACAGGTATAGAAACAAGACTATTACATATATGATATATTATATATATATAAAGCCAGCATGGTTAGTCACACGTATAGAAACAAGACTATTACATATATTATATATATTATATATATAAAGCCAGCATGGTTAGTCACAAGTATAGAAACAAGACTATTACATATATTACATATATTATATATATAAAGCCAGCATGGTTAGTCACAGGTATAGAAACAAGACTATTACATATATTACATATATTATATATATAAAGCCAGCATGGTTAGTCACACGTATAGAAACAAGACTATTACATATATTATATATATTATATATATAAAGCCAGCATGGTTAGTCACACGTATAGAAACAAGACTATTACATATATTATATATATTATATATATAAAGCCAGCATGGTTAGTCACACATATGGAAACAAGACTATTTCATATATTATATATTATATATATAAAGCCAGCATGGTTAGTCACAGGTATAGAAACAAGACTATTACATATATTATATATATTATATATATAAAGCCAGCATGGTTAGTCACAGGTATAGAAACAAGACTATTACATATATTATATATATTATATATATAAAGCCAGCATGGTTAGTCACAGGTATAGAAACAAGACTATTACATATATTATATATATAAAGCCAGCATGGTTAGTCACACGTATAGAAACAAGACTATTACATATATTATATATATATAAAGCCAGCATGGTTAGTCACACGTATAGAAACAAGACTATTACATATATTAATATATTATATATATAAAGCCAGCATGGTTAGTCACACGTATAGAAACAAGACTATTACATATATTACATATATTATATATATAAAGCCAGCATGGTTAGTCACAGGTATAGAAACAAGACTATTACATATATTATATATATAAAGCCAGCATGGTTAGTCACAGGTATAGAAACAAGACTATTACATATATTATATATATTATATATATAAAGCCAGCATGGTTAGTCACAGGTATAGAAACAAGACTATTACATATATTATATATTATATATATAAAGCCAGCATGGTTAGTCACACGTATAGAAACAAGACTATTACATATATTACATATATTATATATATAAAGCCAGCATGGTTAGTCACAGGTATAGAAACAAGACTATTACATATATTAATATATATAAAGCCAGCATGGTTAGTCACACGTATAGAAACAAGACTATTACATATATTATATATATTATATATATAAAGCCAGCATGGTTAGTCACACGTATAGAAACAAGACTATTACATATATTATATATATTATATATATAAAGCCAGCATGGTTAGTCACACGTATAGAAACAAGACTATTACATATATTATATATATTATATATATAAAGCCAGCATGGTTAGTCCACAGGTATAGAAACAAGACTATTACATATATTATATATATTATATATATAAAGCCAGCATGGTTAGTCACAAGTATAGAAACAAGACTATTACATATATTACATATATTATATATATAAAGCCAGCATGGTTAGTCACAGGTATAGAAACAAGACTGTTACATATATTACATATATTATATATATAAAGCCAGCATGGTTAGTCACACGTATAGAAACAAGACTATTACATATATTATATATATTATATATATAAAGCCAGCATGGTTAGTCACAGGTATAGAAACAAGACTATTACATATATTACATATATTATATATATAAAGCCAGCATGGTTAGTCACAGGTATAGAAACAAGACTATTACATATATTATATATATTATATATATAAAGCCAGCATGGTTAGTCACACGTATAGAAACAAGACTATTACATATATTATATATTATATATATAAAGCCAGCATGGTTAGTCACACGTATAGAAACAAGACTATTACATATATTATATATATTATATATATAAAGCCAGCATGGTTAGTCACACGTATAGAAACAAGACTATTACATATATTATATATATTATATATATAAAGCCAGCATGGTTAGTCACAAGTATAGAAACAAGACTATTACATATATTACATATATTATATATATAAAGCCAGCATGGTTAGTCACAGGTATAGAAACAAGACTATTACATATATTATATATATTATATATATAAAGCCAGCATGGTTAGTCACACGTATAGAAACAAGACTATTACATATATTATATATATTATATATATAAAGCCAGCATGATTAGTCACACGTATAGAAACAAGACTATTACATATATTATATATTATATATATAAAGCCAGCATGGTTAGTCACAGGTATAGAAACAAGACTATTACATATATTATATATATTATATATATAAAGCCAGCATGGTTAGTCACACGTATAGAAACAAGACTATTACATATATTATATATATTATATATATAAAGCCAGCATGGTTAGTCACACGTATAGAAACAAGACTATTACATATATTATATATATTATATATATAAAGCCAGCATGGTTAGTCACAGGTATAGAAACAAGACTATTACATATATTATATATATAAAGCCAGCATGGTTAGTCACAGGTATAGAAACAAGACTATTACATATATTATATATATTATATATATAAAGCCAGCATGGTTAGTCACAGGTATAGAAACAAGACTATTACATATATTATATATATAAAGCCAGCATGGTTAGTCACACGTATAGAAACAAGACTATTACATATATTATATATATTATATATATAAAGCCAGCATGGTTAGTCACAGGTATAGAAACAAGACTATTACATATATTATATATTATATATATAAAGCCAGCATGGTTAGTCACACGTATAGAAACAAGACTATTACATATATTACATATATTATATATATAAAGCCAGCATGGTTAGTCACACGTATAGAAACAAGACTATTACATATATTATATATATAAAGCCAGCATGGTTAGTCACACGTATAGAAACAAGACTATTACATATAATTATATATTATATATATAAAGCCAGCATGGTTAGTCACACGTATAGAAACAAGAATATTACATATATTATATATATAAAGCCAGCATGGTTAGTCACACGTATAGAAACAAGACTATTACATATATTATATATTATATATATAAAGCCAGCATGGTTAGTCACACGTATAGAAACAAGACTATTACATATATTATATATATAAAGCCAGCATGGTTAGTCACACGTATAGAAACAAGACTATTACATATATTATATATTATATATATAAAGCCAGCATGGTTAGTCACACGTATAGAAACAAGAATATTACATATATTATATATATAAAGCCAGCATGGTTAGTCACACGTATAGAAACAAGACTATTATATATATTATATATATAAAGCCAGCATGGTTAGTCACACGTATAGAAACAAGACTATTACATATATTATATATATAAAGCCAGCATGGTTAGTCACACGTATAGAAACAAGACTATTACATATATTATATATTATATATATAAAGCCAGCATGGTTAGTCACACGTATAGAAACAAGAATATTACATATATTATATATATAAAGCCAGCATGGTTAGTCACACGTATAGAAACAAGACTATTACATATATTATATATTATATATATAAAGCCAGCATGGTTAGTCACACGTATAGAAACAAGACTATTACATATATTATATATATAAAGCCAGCATGGTTAGTCACAGGTATAGAAACAAGACTATTACATATATTATATATATTATATATATAAAGCCAGCATGGTTAGTCACACGTATAGAAACAAGACTATTACATATATTATATATATTATATATATAAAGCCAGCATGGTTAGTCACACGTATAGAAACAAGACTATTACATATATTATATATATTATATATATAAAGCCAGCATGGTTAGTCACACGTATAGAAACAAGACTATTACATATATTATATATATTATATATATAAAGCCAGCATGGTTAGTCACAAGTATAGAAACAAGACTATTACATATATTACATATATTATATATATAAAGCCAGCATGGTTAGTCACAGGTATAGAAACAAGACTATTACATATATTATATATATTATATATATAAAGCCAGCATGGTTAGTCACACGTATAGAAACAAGACTATTACATATATTATATATATTATATATAAAGCCAGCATGATTAGTCACACGTATAGAAACAAGACTATTACATATATTATATATTATATATATAAAGCCAGCATGGTTAGTCACAGGTATAGAAACAAGACTATTACATATATTATATATATTATATATATAAAGCCAGCATGGTTAGTCACACGTATAGAAACAAGACTATTACATATATTATATATATTATATATATAAAGCCAGCATGGTTAGTCACACGTATAGAAACAAGACTATTACATATATTATATATATTATATATATAAAGCCAGCATGGTTAGTCACAGGTATAGAAACAAGACTATTACATATATTATATATATAAAGCCAGCATGGTTAGTCACAGGTATAGAAACAAGACTATTACATATATTATATATATTATATATATAAAGCCAGCATGGTTAGTCACAGGTATAGAAACAAGACTATTACATATATTATATATATAAAGCCAGCATGGTTAGTCACACGTATAGAAACAAGACTGTTACATATATTATAATATATTATATATATAAAGCCAGCATGGTTAGTCACAGGTATAGAAACAAGACTATTACATATTATTATATATATAAAGCCAGCATGGTTAGTCACACGTATAGAAACAAGACTATTACATATATTACATATATTATATATATAAAGCCAGCATGGTTAGTCACACGTATAGAAACAAGACTATTACATATATTATATATATAAAGCCAGCATGGTTAGTCACACGTATAGAAACAAGACTATTACATATATTATATATTATATATATAAAGCCAGCATGGTTAGTCACACGTATAGAAACAAGAATATTACATATATTATATATATAAAGCCAGCATGGTTAGTCACACGTATAGAAACAAGACTATTACATATATTATATATTATATATATAAAGCCAGCATGGTTAGTCACACGTATAGAAACAAGACTATTACATATATTATATATATAAAGCCAGCATGGTTAGTCACACGTATAGAAACAAGACTATTACATATATTATATATTATATATATAAAGCCAGCATGGTTAGTCACACGTATAGAAACAAGAATATTACATATATTATATATATAAAGCCAGCATGGTTAGTCACACGTATAGAAACAAGACTATTATATATATTATATATATAAAGCCAGCATGGTTAGTCACACGTATAGAAACAAGACTATTACATATATTATATATATAAAGCCAGCATGGTTAGTCACACGTATAGAAACAAGACTATTACATATATTATATATTATATATATAAAGCCAGCATGGTTAGTCACACGTATAGAAACAAGAATATTACATATATTATATATATAAAGCCAGCATGGTTAGTCACACGTATAGAAACAAGACTATTACATATATTATATATTATATATATAAAGCCAGCATGGTTAGTCACACGTATAGAAACAAGACTATTACATATATTATATATATAAAGCCAGCATGGTTAGTCACAGGTATAGAAACAAGACTATTACATATATTATATATATTATATATATAAAGCCAGCATGGTTAGTCACACGTATAGAAACAAGACTATTACATATATTATATATATTATATATATAAAGCCAGCATGGTTAGTCACAGGTATAGAAACAAGACTATTACATATATTATATATTATATATATAAAGCCAGCATGGTTAGTCACACATATAGAAACAAGACTATTACATATATTATATATATAAAGCCAGCATGGTTAGTCACACGTATAGAAACAAGACTATTACATATATTATATATTATATATATAAAGCCAGCATGGTTAGTCACAGGTATAGAAACAAGACTATTACATATATTATATATATAAAGCCAGCATGGTTAGTCACACGTATAGAAACAAGACTATTACATATATTATATATATTATATATATAAAGCCAGCATGGTTAGTCACAGGTATAGAAACAAGACTATTACATATATTATATATATAAAGCCAGCATGGTTAGTCACACATATAGAAACAAGACTATTACATATATTATATATATAAAGCCAGCATGGTTAGTCACACGTATAGAAACAAGACTATTACATATATTATATATTATATATATAAAGCCAGCATGGTTAGTCACACGTATAGAAACAAGACTATTACATATATTATATATATAAAGCCAGCATGGTTAGTCAGAAGTATAGAAACAAGACTATTACATATATTACATATATTATATATTTAAAGCCAGCATGGTTAGTCACACGTATAGAAACAAGACTATTACATATATATTATATATATATATATATAAGAGCCAGCATGGTTAGTCACACGTATAGAAACAAGACTATTACATATATTATATATATTATATATATAAAGCCAGCATGGTTAGTCACAGGTATAGAAACAAGACTATTACATATATTATATATTATATATATAAAGCCAGCATGGTTAGTCACACGTATAGAAACAAGACTATTACATATATTATATATTATATATATAAAGCCAGCATGGTTAGTCACAGGTATAGAAAACAAGACTATTACATATATTATATATATTATATATATAAAGCCAGCATGGTTAGTCACACGTATAGAAACAAGACTATTACATATATTATATATATTATATATATAAAGCCAGCATGGTTAGTCACAGGTATAGAAACAAGACTATTACATATATTATTATATTATATATATAAAAGCCAGCATGGTTAGTCACACAGTATAGAAACAAGACTATTACATATATTATATTATATATAAAAGCCAGCATGGTTAGTCACACGTATAGAAACAAGACTATTACATATATTATATATTATATATATAAAGCCAACATGGTTAGTCACAGGTATAGAAACAAGACTATTACATATATTATATATATAAAGCCAGCATGGTTAGTCACAGGTATAGAAACAAGACTATTACATATATTATATATATTATATATATAAAGCCAGCATGGTTAGTCACAGGTATAGAAACAAGACTATTACATATATTATATATATAAAGCCAGCATGGTTAGTCACACATATAGAAACAAGACTATTACATATATTATATATTATATATATAAAGCCAGCATGGTTAGTCACACGTATAGAAACAAGACTATTACATATATTATATATATAAAGCCAGCATGGTTAGTCACACGTATAGAAACAAGACTATTACATATATTATATATATAAAGTCAGCATGGTTAGTCACACATATAGAAACAAGACTATTTCATATATTATATATTATATATATAAAGCCAGCATGGTTAGTCACACATATAGAAACAAGACTATTACATATATTATATATATAAAGCCAGCATGGTTAGTCACACATATAGAAACAAGACTATTACATATATTATATATATTATATATATAAAGCCAGCATGGTTAGTCACACATATAGAAACAAGACTATTATATATATTATATATATATATATATATAAAGCCAGCATGGTTAGTCACACATATAGAAACAAGACTATTATATATATATATATATATATAAAGCCAGCATGGTTAGTCACACATATAGAAACAAGACTATTATATATATTATATATATTATATATATTATATATATAAAGCCAGCATGGTTAGTCACACATATAGAAACAAGACTATTATATATATTATATATATTATATATATTATATATATAAAGCCAGCATGGTTAGTCACAGGTATAGAAACAAGACTATTACATATATTATATATTATATATATAAAGCCAGCATGGTTAGTCACACGTATAGAAACAAGACTATTACATATATTATATATTATATATATAAAGCCAGCATGGTTAGTCACAGGTATAGAAACAAGACTATTACATATATTATATATATTATATATATAAAGCCAGCATGGTTAGTCACACGTATAGAAACAAGACTATTACATATATTATATATTATATATATAAAGCCAGCATGGTTAGTCACAGGTATAGAAACAAGACTATTACATATATTATATATATTATATATATAAAGCCAGCATGGTTAGTCACACGTATAGAAACAAGACTATTACATATATTATATATATTATATATATAAAGCCAGCATGGTTAGTCACACGTATAGAAACAAGACTATTACATATAATATATATTATATATATAAAGCCAGCATGGTTAGTCACACGTATAGAAACAAGACTATTACATATATTACATATATTATATATATAAAGCCAGCATGGTTAGTCACAGGTATAGAAACAAGACTATTACATATATTATATATATAAAGCCAGCATGGTTAGTCACAGGTATAGAAACAAGACTATTACATATATTATATATATAAAGCCAGCATGGTTAGTCACACATATAGAAACAAGACTATTATATATATTATATATATAAAGCCAGCATGGTTAGTCACACGTATAGAAACAAGACTATTACATATATTATATATATTATATATATAAAGCCAGCATGGTTAGTCACAGGTATAGAAACAAGACTATTACATATATTACATATATTATATATATAAAGCCAGCATGGTTAGTCACAGGTATAGAAACAAGACTATTACATATATTATATATTATATATATAAAGCCAGCATGGTTAGTCACAAGTATAGAAACAAGACTATTTCATATATTACATATATTATATATATAAAGCCAGCATGGTTAGTCACACATATAGAAACAAGACTATTACATATATTATATATATAAAGCCAGCATGGTTAGTCACAGGTATAGAAACAAGACTATTTCATATATTATATATATTATATATATAAAGCCAGCATGGTTAGTCACACATATAGAAACAAGACTATTTCATATATTATATATTATATATATAAAGCCAGCATGGTTAGTCACAGGTATAGAAACAAGACTATTACATATATTATATATATTATATATATAAAGCCAGCATGGTTAGTCACAGGTATAGAAACAAGACTATTACATATATTATATATATTATATATATAAAGCCAGCATGGTTAGTCACAGGTATAGAAACAAGACTATTACATATATTATATATTATATATATAAAGCCAGCATGGTTAGTCACACGTATAGAAACAAGACTATTACATATATTATATATATTATATATATAAAGCCAGCATGGTTAGTCACAGGTATAGAAACAAGACTATTACATATATTATATATATTATATATATAAAGCCAGCATGGTTAGTCACACATATAGAAACAAGACTATTACATATATTACATATATTATATATATAAAGCCAGCATGGTTAGTCACACGTATAGAAACAAGACTATTACATATATTATATATATTATATATATAAAGCCAGCATGGTTAGTCACACATATAGAAACAAGACTATTACATATATTACATATATTATATATATAAAGCCAGCATGGTTAGTCACAAGTATAGAAACAAGACTATTACATATATTATATATATAAAGCCAGCATGGTTAGTCACACGTATAGAAACAAGACTATTACATATATTACATATATTATATATATAAAGCCAGCATGGTTAGTCACACGTATAGAAACAAGACTATTACATATATTATATATATTATATATATAAAGCCAGCATGGTTAGTCACACATATAGAAACAAGACTATTACATATATTACATATATTATATATATAAAGCCAGCATGGTTAGTCACAAGTATAGAAACAAGACTATTACATATATTATATATATAAAGCCAGCATGGTTAGTCACACGTATAGAAACAAGACTATTACATATATTACATATATTATATATATAAAGCCAGCATGGTTAGTCACACGTATAGAAACAAGACTATTACATATATTATATATTATATATATAAAGCCAGCATGGTTAGTCACACGTATAGAAACAAGACTATTACATATATTACATATATCATATATATAAAGCCAGCATGGTTAGTCACACGTATAGAAACAAGACTATTACATATATTATATATATTATATATATAAAGCCAGCATGGTTAGTCACAGGTATAGAAACAAGACTATTACATATATTATATATATTATATATATAAAGCCAGCATGGTTAGTCACACGTATAGAAACAAGACTATTACATATATTATATATATATAAAGCCAGCATGGTTAGTCACACGTATAGAAACAAGACTATTACATATATTACATATATTATATATATAAAGCCAGCATGGTTAGTCACAGGTATAGAAACAAGACTATTACATATATTATATATATTATATATATAAAGCCAGCATGGTTAGTCACACGTATAGAAACAAGACTATTACATATATTATATATATTATATATATAAAGCCAGCATGGTTAGTCACAGGTATAGAAACAAGACTATTACATATATTATATATATAAAGCCAGCATGGTTAGTCACAGGTATAGAAACAAGACTATTACATATATTATATATATTATATATATAAAGCCAGCATGGTTAGTCACAGGTATAGAAACAAGACTATTACATATATTATATATATAAAGCCAGCATTGTTAGTCACAGGTATAGAAACAAGACTATTACATATATTATATATTATATATATAAAGCCAGCATGGTTAGTCACAGGTATAGAAACAAGACTATTTCATATATTATATATATAAAGCCAGCATGGTTAGTCACAGGTATAGAAACAAGACTATTTCATATATTATATATATTATATATATAAAGCCAGCATGGTTAGTCACACGTATAGAAACAAGACTATTACATATATTATATATATTATATATATAAAGCCAGCATTGTTAGTCACAGGTATAGAAACAAGACTATTACATATATTATATATTATATATATAAAGCCAGCATGGTTAGTCACAGGTATAGAAACAAGACTATTTCATATATTATATATATAAAGCCAGCATGGTTAGTCACAGGTATAGAAACAAGACTATTTCATATAATATATTATATAAAGCCAGCATGGTTAGTCACAGGTATAGAAACAAGACTATTACATATATTACAAATATATATATAAAGCCAGCATGGTTAGTCACACGTATAGAAACAAGACTATTACATATATTACATATATTATATATATAAAGCCAGCATGGTTAGTCACAGGTATAGAAACAAGACTATTACATATATTACATATATTATATATATAAAGCCAGCATGGTTAGTCACAGGTATAGAAACAAGACTATTACATATATTATATATATTATATATATAAAGCCAGCATGGTTAGTCACAGGTATAGAAACAAGACTATTACATATATTATATATATAAAGCCAGCATGGTTAGTCACACGTATAGAAACAAGACTATTACATATATTATATATATAAAGCCAGCATGGTTAGTCACACGTATAGAAACAAGACTATTACATATATTATATTTATTATACCTTTGGGGGAGTTGATATGATACACCCATAGGCTTAAGCACTGAGCCTCATATCAAAGAGAGCGGGTAATACGGCCGCCGTATTACCCGCCCCCCCTCCGTATTACCCGCACCTAATGAACAAAATAGTCCCGATCGTATTGTTTTATATTTCTATTTAAATAATTCCTTCTGCACAAAAAATACACATAATATCAATCGACCAAGGATAAAGGAAAATAAATCAGTAACTTATTTTCTCTATTTAGTTGACATTATAATCGATCAAAGGTGTAGGTAGAAACTAACCACCACCGAAGACGCTTGTGAGAGCAGGCGACAGTACGCCTCCCTTAGTTACGGTATTGAATCTGTCACTGGGAGACGTCAATAGTTTTCCCGATTTTCTCTCGAAATAATGAACCTAGGAACTTCAAATGAAAAGTTTAATCGAAGAATCATATATAAACATGCGATTTTGCTAAAGGATATCAACGATTTAAAGCTGTGGAATTGATTCGAAGTGACTTAGTGTGGCTGCTGACAGGAGCCCGCTCACAGTAGCCCATTCCTCCCTCGTTTGACTGACAGTCGATCAGCGAAAATCGCCGAGTTCAAATGCGAAAAGTACAGAAACTTGAATATCAAACTGAACAACATTTATTTCATTAAGTATTTCAAATCGTATTCATGTCTTAATAATCATAATTAACCGAAAATTAAGCGAAATAACGATTCAAAATAGAACTACATTCTGCTGGACTTGTCACAACCCGGCAGATCATGTGCACATTGATATTTACCGATAGCAAAGACCCGGAACTATAAGCAAGCTCAGGTGGGAGGGGCCGTGTTTAGGGCATCGATTTTCATCGAATTCCAACCATTTTTAGCTTAAATATAGGTAAACGTATTGTAACAACCTCTATAAAGGTGATAATAAATGCAAAAGTGCATTCGGGACGATCTGTGGTCCCATATTTCCCTTGGGCTACGTGATCTCAGTTCGTGCGCTCACGCGCCCTCACTGAGATCACTATGCCCGCGGGAAATATGGGACCACAGATCGTCCCTCATGCGCTTTTGCCTATATATTATATATATAAAGCCAGCATGGTTAGTCACACGTATAGAAACAAGACTATTACATATATTATATATATAAAGCCAGCATGGTTAGTCACAAGTATAGAAACAAGACTATTACATATATTATATATATTATATATATAAAGCCAGCATGGTTAGTCACACGTATAGAAACAAGACTATTACATATATTACATATATTATATATATAAAGCCAGCATGGTTAGTCACACATATAGAAACAAGACTATTACATATATTATATATATAAAGCCAGCATGGTTAGTCACAAGTATAGAAACAAGACTATTACATATATTATATATATAAAGCCAGCATGGTTAGTCACAAGTATAGAAACAAGACTATTACATATATTATATATATGAAGCCAGCATGGTTAGTCACACGTATAGAAACAAGACTATTACATATATTATATATATAAAGCCAGCATGGTTAGTCACACGTATAGAAACAAGACTATTACATATATTATATATATTATATATATAAAGCCAGCATGGTTAGTCACAAGTATAGAAACAAGACTATTACATATATTATATATATTATATATATAAAGCCAGCATGGTTAGTCACAAGTATAGAAACAAGACTATTACATATATTACATATATTATATATATAAAGCCAGCATGGTTAGTCACACGTATAGAAACAAGACTATTACATATATTATATATATTATATATATAAAGCCAGCATGGTTAGTCACACGTATAGAAACAAGACTATTACATATATTATATATATTATATATATAAAGCCAGCATGGTTAGTCACAAGTATAGAAACAAGACTATTACATATATTATATATATTATATATATAAAGCCAGCATGGTTAGTCACACGTATAGAAACAAGACTATTTCATATATTATATATATCATATATATAAAGCCAGCATGGTTAGTCACAGGTATAGAAACAAGACTATTACATATATTATATATATTATATATATAAAGCCAGCATGGTTAGTCACACGTATAGAAACAAGACTATTACATATATTATATATATTATATATATAAAGCCAGCATGGTTAGTCACAAGTATAGAAACAAGACTATTTCATATATTATATATATTATATATATAAAGCCAGCATGGTTAGTCACAAGTATAGAAACAAGACTATTACATATATTATATATATTATATATATAAAGCCAGCATGGTTAGTCACAGGTATAGAAACAAGACTATTACATATATTATATATTATATATATAAAGCCAGCATGGTTAGTCACAGGTATAGAAACAAGACTATTACATATATTATATATATATATATAAAGCCCGCATGGTTAGTCACAAGTATAGAAACAAGACTATTACATATATTATAAAAATTATATATATAAAGCCAGCATGGTTAGTCACACGTATAGAAACAAGACTATTACATATATTATATATATAAAGCCAGCATGGTTAGTCACAGGTATAGAAACAAGACTATTACATATATTATATATATAAAGCCCGCATGGTTAGTCACAGGTATAGAAACAAGACTATTACATATATTACATATATATATATATATAAAGCCAGCATGGTTAGTCACACATATAGAAACAAGACTATTACATATATTATATATATAAAGCCAGCATGGTTAGTCACACGTATAGAAACAAGACTATTACATATATTATATATATTATATATATAAAGCCAGCATGGTTAGTCACAGGTATAGAAACAAGACTATTACATATATTACATATATTATATATATAAAGCCAGCATGGTTAGTCACAGGTATAGAAACAAGACTATTACATATATTACATATATTATATATATAAAGCCAGCATGGTTAGTCACAGGTATAGAAACAAGACTATTACATATATTATATATATAAAGCCAGCATGGTTAGTCACAGGTATAGAAACAAGACTATTACATATATTATATATATTATATATATAAAGCCAGCATGGTTAGTCACAGGTATAGAAACAAGACTATTACATATATTACATATATTATATATATAAAGCCAGCATGGTTAGTCACAGGTATAGAAACAAGACTATTACATATATTATATATATAAAGCCAGCATGGTTAGTCACAGGTATAGAAACAAGACTATTACATATATTACATATATTATATATATAAAGCCAGCATGGTTAGTCACAGGTATAGAAACAAGACTATTACATATATTACATATATTATATATATAAAGCCAGCATGGTTAGTCACAGGTATAGAAACAAGACTATTACATATATTATATATATTATATATATAAAGCCAGCATGGTTAGTCACAAGTATAGAAACAAGACTATTACATATATTACATATATTATATATATAAAGCCAGCATGGTTAGTCACACGTATAGAAACAAGACTATTACATATATTACATATATTATATATATATAAAGCCAGCATGGTTAGTCACACGTATAGAAACAAGACTATTACATATATTACATATATTATATATATAAAGCCAGCATGGTTAGTCACACGTATAGAAACAAGACTATTACATATATTACATATATTATATATATATAAAGCCAGCATGGTTAGTCACACTTATAGAAACAAGACTATTACATATTATATATATAAAGCCAGCATGGTTAGTCACAAGTATAGAAACAAGACTATTTCATATATTACATATATTATATATATAAAGCCAGCATGGTTAGTCACACGTATAGAAACAAGACTATTACATATATTACATATATTATATATATAAAGCCAGCATGGTTAGTCACACATATAGAAACAAGACTATTACATATATTATATATATTATATATATAAAGCCAGCATGGTTAGTCACAGGTATAGAAACAAGACTATTACATATATTATATATATTATATATATAAAGCCAGCATGGTTAGTCACACATATAGAAACAAGACTATTACATATATTATATATATATATATATAAAGCCAGCATGGTTAGTCACAGGTATAGAAACAAGACTATTACATATATTATATATATTATATATATAAAGCCAGCATGGTTAGTCACAAGTATAGAAACAAGACTATTACATATATTATATATATAAAGCCAGCATGGTTAGTCACACGTATAGAAACAAGACTATTACATATATTATATATTATATATATAAAGCCAGCATGGTTAGTCACAGGTATAGAAACAAGACTATTACATATATTACATATATTATATATATAAAGCCAGCATGGTTAGTCACAGGTATAGAAACAAGACTATTACATATATTATATATATTATATATATAAAGCCAGCATGGTTAGTCACACGTATAGAAACAAGACTATTACATATATTACATATATTATATATATAAAGCCAGCATGGTTAGTCACAGGTATAGAAACAAGACTATTACATATATTATATATATAAAGCCAGCATGGTTAGTCACACATATAGAAACAAGACTATTACATATATTATATATATAAAGCCAGCATGGTTAGTCACAAGTATAGAAACAAGACTATTACATATATTACATATATTATATATATAAAGCCAGCATGGTTAGTCACAGGTATAGAAACAAGACTATTACATATATTATATATTATATATATAAAGCCAGCATGGTTAGTCACAGGTATAGAAACAAGACTATTACATATATTATATATATTATATATATAAAGCCAGCATGGTTAGTCACACGTATAGAAACAAGACTATTACATATATTATATATATTATATATATAAAGCCAGCATGGTTAGTCACAAGTATAGAAACAAGACTATTACATATATTATATATTATATATATAAAGCCAGCATGGTTAGTCACAGGTATAGAAACAAGACTATTACATATATTATATATATTATATATATAAAGCCAGCATGGTTAGTCACAAGTATAGAAACAAGACTATTACATGTATTATATATATTATATATATAAAGCCAGCATGGTTAGTCACAGGTATAGAAACAAGACTATTACATATATTATATATATAAAGCCAGCATTGTTAGTCACACGTATAGAAACAAGACTATTACATATATTATATATATTATATATATAAAGCCAGCATGGTTAGTCACACGTATAGAAACAAGACTATTACATATATTACATATATTATATATATAAAGCCAGCATGGTTAGTCACACGTATAGAAACAAGACTATTACATATATTACATATATTATATATATAAAGCCAGCATGGTTAGTCACAGGTATAGAAACAAGACTATTACATATATTATATATATAAAGCCAGCATGGTTAGTCACACGTATAGAAACAAGACTATTTCATATATTATATATATTATATATATAAAGCCAGCATGGTTAGTCACACGTATAGAAACAAGACTATTATATATATTATATATATAAAGCCAGCATGGTTAGTCACACGTATAGAAACAAGACTATTACATATATTATATATATTATATATATAAAGCCAGCATGGTTAGTCACACGTATAGAAACAAGACTATTACATATATTACATATATTATATATATAAAGCCAGCATGGTTAGTCACAAGTATAGAAACAAGACTATTACATATATTATATATTATATATATAAAGCCAGCATGGTTAGTCACACATATAGAAACAAGACTATTACATATATTATATATATTATATATATAAAGCCAGCATGGTTAGTCACAAGTATAGAAACAAGACTATTACATATATTATATATATTATATATATAAAGCCAGCATGGTTAGTCACACGTATAGAAACAAGACTATTACATATATTATATATATAAAGCCAGCATGGTTAGTCACAAGTATAGAAACAAGACTATTACATATATTATATATATAAAGCCAGCATGGTTAGTCACACATATAGAAACAAGACTATTACATATATTATATATATAAAGCCAGCATGGTTAGTCACACATATAGAAACAAGACTATTATATATATTATATATATAAAGCCAGCATGGTTAGTCACACATATAGAAACAAGACTATTACATATATTATATATATAAAGCCAGCATGGTTAGTCACAGGTATAGAAACAAGACTATTACATATATTATATATTATATATATAAAGCCAGCATGGTTAGTCACAGGTATAGAAACAAGACTATTACATATATTATATCTATAAAGCCAGCATGGTTAGTCACAGGTATAGAAACAAGACTATTACATATATTATATATATATATATAAAGCCAGCATGGTTAGTCACACATATAGAAATAATATATAACAGACACATGTACCTGTATCTTCCATTATCAGACCTTTCTGCTGTAAAGTTGAGAAGTGCTGAGTCATTATCCCTCCTCCACAGACTGCCATTTTGGTACCAGTAGACAAGGCTTGTATCAGTGCAGGCTGTGTGTATAGTGCTGATGTTACAGTACATCAGCACTGTCCCACCTTCTGGTACACTCTGCCTGGGTGCAGTAATACTGGGTGCACCTGGTGGTACACCTGGAACACAACAATATTAACAGCTTCAGTGAGTTGTAATAGATGAATGTCTCAAGAGTGAATCAAAATGTTTTAGTTGGTCCATGGGGAGATGTGAATAACTTCACCTTAATGTTGTTTATTAACGTTCATTGTTGCTAACTTAATTAATGTTAATGCTACTTACAGCTGATGACTTGTATGGTGAGTGAGGTGGTGGTGACCTCCTGGTGTGTGTTCAGCATGCACCTCACTGCCGCTCCATCATCCTCCCGCTGCACCACAAACTCCTGCTGCACCTGTCAGTAAACCAGCATCTTACACCAGTGGTACAGTTATACAACGGTGGTACAACAGTAGTACAATAGCGGTACAACGTTGGTACAACAGCGGTACAACGGTGGTATAACAGCGGTATAACAGCGGTACAAAGGTGGTACAACAGGTATACAATGGCGGTACAACGGCGGTACAACGGGGGCACAACGGCAGCACAACGGCGGCACAACGGCGGCACAACAGTCATACAACAGTCAGTCATACAACAGTCATACAACAGTCATACAACAGTCATACAACAGTCAGTCATACAACAGTCATACAACAGTCAGTCATACAACAGTCAGTCATACAACAGTCATACAACAGTCAGTCATAAAACAGTCAGTCATAAAACAGTCAGTCATACAACAGTCAGTCATACAACAGTCAGTCATACAACAGTCATACAACAGTCATACAACAGTCATACAACAGTCAGTCATACAACAGTCATACAACAGTCATACAACAGTCATACAACAGTCATACAACAGTCATGCAACAGTCAGTCATGCAACAGTCAGTCATACAACAGTCAGTCATACAACAGTCATACAACAGTCATACAACAGTCATACAACAGTCAGTCATACAACAGTCATACAACAGTCATACAACAGTCATACAACAGTCAGTAACAACAGTCATACAACAGTCATACAACAGTCAGTCATACAACAGTCATACAACAGTCAGTCATACAACAGT
Source organism: Sthenelais limicola (assembly GCA_942159475.1). Taxonomy (NCBI): domain Eukaryota; kingdom Metazoa; phylum Annelida; class Polychaeta; order Phyllodocida; family Sigalionidae; genus Sthenelais; species Sthenelais limicola. The sequence goes on along the minus strand of OW804097.1, from coordinate 134,691,812 downwards.
CATACAACAGTCAGTCATACAACAGTCATACAACAGTCATACAACAGTCAGTAACAACAGTCAGTCATACAACAGTCATACAACAGTCAGTCATACAACAGTCATACAACAGTCATACAACAGTCAGTCATGCAACAGTCAGTCATGCAACAGTCAGTCATACAACAGTCAGTCATACAACAGTCATACAACAGTCATACAACAGTCAGTCATACAACAGTCAGTCATACAACAGTCATACAACAGTCTGTCATACAACAGTCATACAACAGTCAGTCATACAACAGTCATACAACAGTCAGTCATACAACAGTCATACAACGGTCAGTCATACAACAGTCAGTCATACAACAGTCATACAACAGTCATACAACAGTCATACAACAGTCAGTCATACAACAGTCAGTCATACAACAGTCAGTCATACAACAGTCAGTCATACAACAGTCATACAACAGTCAGTCATACAACAGTCATACAACAGTCATACAACAGTCAGTCATACAACAGTCATACACCAGTCATACAACAGTCATACAACAGTCATACAACAGTCTGTCATACAACAGTCATACAACAGTCAGTCATACAACAGTCATACAACAGTCAGTCATACAACAGTCATACAACGGTCAGTCATACAACAGTCAGTCATACAACAGTCATACAACAGTCATACAACAGTCATACAACAGTCAGCCATACAACAGTCAGTCATACAACAGTCAGTCATACAACAGTCATACAACAGTCAGTCATACAACAGTCATACAACAGTCAGTCATACAACAGTCATACAACAGTCAGTCATACAACAGTCAGTCATACAACAGTCATACAACAGTCATACAACAGTCAGTCATACAACAGTCAGTCATACAACAGTCATACAACAGTCAGTCATACAACAGTCATACAACAGTCAGTCATACAACAGTCATACAACAGTCATACAACAGTCAGTCATACAAAAGTCAGTCATACAACAGTCATACAACAGTCATACAACAGTCAGTCATACAACAGTCATACAACAGTCAGTCATACAACAGTCATACAACAGTCATACAACAGTCAGTCATACAACGGTCAGTCATACAACAGTCATACAACAGTCATACAACAGTCATACAACAGTCAGTCATACAACAGTCAGTCATACAACAGTCATACAACAGTCAGTCATACAACAGTCATACAACAGTCAGTCATACAACAGTCAGTCATACAACAGTCATACAACAGTCATACAACAGTCAGTCATACAAAAGTCAGTCATACAACAGTCATACAACAGTCATACAACAGTCAGTCATACAACGGTCAGTCAGTAACAACAGTCATACAACAGTCAGTCATACAACAGTCATACAACAGTCATACAACAGTCATACAACAGTCAGTCATACAACAATCAGTCATACTTTTTTTTTTTTAATAAATTTTATTGACTGAATTCTCACACAGTGATATGTCTCATTCGTCATGAAAACAGATTTAAACAATATTATCTACACAATATGAGTTACTTTCTTCCGTTTAGCTTTTAACCTTGATTAAATTATTATCATCATCGTACATTTTCTACATTTTTTTTGCCCAGTAAAACAAATTACATAATCAATCCGCTAATCATACATTGATAAAAGAACAAACAGTACATTTCTTTCAACTTCCCTAAAGTGTATCTTCATAGAGTACCTTGTTTACTTCTAAAGAGAGCATCATGCTCACACTAGTTATGCTACTTTCCATTTTTTTGTTCGTAACAGCTTCTCTGTCTTACACTCAGTACTTACAGAATGATTGGTATTTCCGAATGTTTGAGGAAATTTTTCAATGAGGACCATTTCAGACCTTTTTGAATCCCATTTAGATTATTCCAAGATCGCGGACCCATGTACATTGGGCTACTTCTTAATTTCGCAGTTTTGGGTTGCGGAATGATCATGTTTATCCCTTCTGCTTGCCTAGTTTCCCTTGGCATTTCTTGTATATAATCTTTAATATCCTTCAAATTGTACATTAGTCCAACTAGTTGTATATAACCTCTTTTTTCTACAGTCTGAAAATTATACTGACTCCTAACATCAACAATAGGCATAGGCTCATTTGGACTAATCATTCTCAGACCTCTATTTATAACACTTTGCAATTTTCTAATTACATTGTTATTTGCCATGTTGAAGAAGATCAATCCATACTCTGACAATGGTTGTACATGTGCTTTTAAGATCCTTATCGTAGTATTTTTATCTATACAATACCGGATTCTCATAAGTTGGTTGGTTTTGAGTTGCACTACATTTTTTATTTTTGTAAAATGTCTGTTAAAGCTTAGAGAGTTATCGATCTCGAACCCAAGGTATTTAACATCATTCACCATAGATAGTTTTTTTCCATTTAAGTATATCGACCCTACGTCCTGAGCTTTGAGTCTCTTTAGCTTCTTTTTAGAGCCTATCACCTGAACCAAACATTTTTTGACATTTACAATGAGTTTGTTTGCAGACATCCATTCATTTATCTTAGTTGCTATTACCTGCGTTACTGATATACAGTCATCAATCAATGGACCGGTTACACTACAAGCAGTATCATCTGCATAGATTGACAATGCAGTTTTTAGCTCAGTATCTAGATTATTCAAACAAGTCGGTAGATCATTTATATAAATGATGAATATAAGAGGACCCAGCAAGCTGCCTTGTGGGACTCCTATATTAATATCCACTTGGTCAGAAATATGGTCATTGAGGGAAGTCCGTTGCCTTCTATTCGTGAGATAATTTTTGATTAATTTAATAATTTCGGGGTTAACATGGTAATATTGCAATTTCTGGAAAGTTATATTATAGTCTAGGCAATTGAAGGCCTTGGCTACGTCGAAGTAGGTAGCAACGGTAACATTCCCTTCGTCAATGCCTTTTATTATTGGATTCAGAAATTCATAGACCGTTCTGTTGGTCGAGTGGTTTGGGCGAAACCCACCTTGTACTTTTGAGAACAAGCTATTAAGATTCATATGGTTGCGCAACGCCTTACAAATGAAGTGTTCTAAGAGTTTAGACGGCAGCGGTACTAGAGCTATTGGTCTTAGATTTATGAACTGTCTTAGATTACCAGATTTTGGTATCGGTGTTACTGAATAATTCTTCCATTCCTGCGGTATTTTTGATGATTTGACACACTTATTTAGTAGCATTGTTAATTGCTTACTGATTTTCAGGAAGTAAGATTTCAATAAAGTCGCATTAATCCAATCTAGGCCGCTGCTCTTGCTTACATTGATAGAGTTTACACACTCAAGAACCTCTGATTCGTTGATGACTATTCGCGTTGATAATTCAGTGATTGGTTCATCAGTCAGATATCTCATGCTGTCACCATTTACATTTTTAGCAATACCACCTAAATCTCTGAAGAATTTGTTCAGTGCATCACTCGCCTCCTTACCCTCTATTACCTTCTCATTATGCAAGAAACTATCCGGCATAGCGACACTTGATTTGCCTAGTAAGTTATTCACAAGGCGCCAGAATTTGGTACTATTATCGGCGTTCATATCTAGTAGTGATATTATATGTCTACGCTTAGCTTCCCTTATCATTCTGGCCGTTCTTTTTCTGGCCGTTTTGGCATTTTGCCAGTCCTCTGGTCGACCCGACCTCTTAGCTCTCATAAATAGGTTGTCTCTTTCTTTTATGGCTTCCCTGGTAGGTCTATCTAGTTTCATTAATCCTCTTTGCGTAATTTTCCTGTCACGGAGAGGACATTTAGCATCAAGGAATTCTAATAGACTGGATTTCATTCTGTTCCAGACAGTATCTGTATCTACATTAACACCACCAAATAATCTGTCCTGACTCGATGTATGCTCAACGTACTCAGAAAACTCATTATTATCAATTTGATCATATCTTCTGGCCGTTTTGATAACTGTTGTACGCGGGGCTGTACATTTCTTAATATTGACAAACACAGCATAATGATCCGACATAGCTGATAGTATTACACCAGAGGTCGCAATGTGGGGGTGATCACTTGCCATAATATCTAGTAAAGAGTTGGTATCCCTGCTACAACGTGTCGGTACATTTATGTGCAGCTTCAGTACTGCCTCGTTTAGAACATGTATGAGGTCTTTGGTACTTTCATCATTTTTCATCAGTAGATTAATATTTACGTCTCCACATATGATAAAGTTACAACCTTTCGCGTTACCTTTTAGGAACATTAGAGCCTCATTAAGTTCATTTTTGAATATGATCTTACTGCCTGACGGCGGCCTGTACAGGTTTAGGATTATGATCTTTCTTCTGTTACCTGGTTTTATTTTAACGACCTGGAGTTCAATATGTTCATTACATACGTTTCGGTCCATGTATACCCATGGGTCTACATCAAATCCTTTATCGACATAACAACATAGCCCTCCACCTTTTTTTACAGCTCCATTCAATACAGTCGTTCTGTCTTGTCTTATTATTTTGAACCTTCGGTCATGAATTACATTGTAATCACTATCATGCATATCCAACCAGGTTTCTTGAAGGGCGAGTATTTTCGTATTCCCTGTCAAGATTGTATTAAAGATTTCCATACTCTTATTTCTCAGAGACCTTACATTTAGCGAGCATATAGATAGACCTTTCATATGCGCTAGATTAGCAAAATTAACCAATTCCATTTCGTTGCCAGTCTACATATTCGACATTCAATTCTTGGCAAACTTTAGAGGAGTTCAACAACTCTAATGACTTTGATATCTTCAGCATTACAATAGCGCGGATATAAGAACAGAATACATGGGGCATAAATAAAAACAGTGCGTAATCCCTATCAAGGGTTTGGGCCGGCATCGTCGTACCGGCGTGGCTGCAGAGACTCGAGACGAATCAAAAACAATTGGGACCTGGACATAATATATCTACCTATCATAGGAACCACGATGAGTGTATTAATTTACAGCTTATCCTAACAAGTCAACTCTCGAAGCGTTTATGAAAACAGTACATACCAAAAAACATCTGGGTTCAGCTACACATTTCTCTCCGTCCAACGCATACGGCCATTTTAGTAGTGGCCCGCAGCGAATACGGGCTTTGACTCAGTACAATAATCCATATTTAACGTGAGATACATATAGAGACATAAACATTCAGTTGGGTATGATTACTACCAATTAATTTATCAGTCATTTTTGTTTTTGTTTTTTTTCCCAATCATTGAGTGGCTTTTGAGATGTTCAATTTACCATCATTCGATTTACCTTTACTGCTGAGGTGTGACCTTGCCCTCTATCGTGTCACCTCGATCACAGATGCGCACGTGTCATATGTTTGTAAACAAAGGCCCGTGGTTTGACAAAGATTTGGCATGGGCGAGTGCATGATAATTCTTATATTAGATTAAGCAGCTGTATAACCATTTTTAAACTCTAGTTATTGAGCATGATTAATATCGAGCAATATACCTGAAAAAGCATATGAGAGGCATAAAAATGTCATGGCTGTCGGAGTTGGAAAGAAGTGGTTACGCGTGCTGACAGTTCGTAATTTGTACGTTACCCAGGTTTAACTTGATTGTTTTTGTACTTGCAACAAATCGGATATCGATTCATTTAATTCCTTGTTTGCTGCTACCGCGTTGATGCTTCTTATATTTAGTCGCCTGGGATTTGCATGGTGTGGTCCCGGCGTACTAGTGCGTGATGTGGAGAATTTATCAGCTGCGATGGTTCTGGATACTGATAGCCCCGACAGTGAGGCAACGGAGGTGTCCATGTCGTCTACCATTTGGACTGCGGCATCGTCTAAGGAGGTGTTCAAGTCGTCTAGTTTTCCGGTAAGTTGAGCTTCTCCATTCATTGGGTATCTAGGGAAGTAACGTTGTTTCATTTTTCCTTTAGAGTTGGGGGATATTTTCGATGGTGATACTGGGGCTGGTGGTGGCGAGATTACAACAGTTACAACAGTCATACAACAGTCATACAACAGTCATACAACAGTCATACAACAGTCAGTCATACAACAGTCAGTCATACAACAGTCAGTAACAACAGTCATACAACGGTCAGTCATACAACAGTCAGTCATACAACAGTCATACAACAGTCAGTCATACAACAGTCAGTCATACAACAGTCATACAACAGTCATACAACAGTCATACAACAGTCATACAACAGTCAGTCATACAGCAGTCATACAACAGTCAGTCATACAACAGTCAGTCATACAACAGTCATACAACAGTCATACAACAGTCAGTCATACAACAGTCAGTCATACAACAGTCATACAACAGTCAGTCATACAACAGTCATACAACAGTCAGTCATACAACAGTCAGTAACAACAGTCATACAACAGTCATACAACAGTCAGTCATACAACAGTCAGTCATACAACAGTCAGTCATACAACAGTCATACAACAGTCATACAACAGTCAGTCATACAACAGTCAGTCATACAACAGTCAGTCATACAACAGTCAGTCATACAACAGTCAGTCATACAACAGTCAGTCATACAACAGTCAGTCATACAACAGTCATACAACGGTCAGTCATACAACAGTCAGTCATACAACAGTCATACAACAGTCAGTCATACAACAGTCATACAACAGTCAGTCATACAACAGTCAGTCATACAACAGTCAGTCATACAACAGACAGTCATACAACAGTCATACAACAGTCATACAACAGTCATACAACAGTCAGTCATACAACAGTCATACAACAGTCATACAACAGTCATACAACAGTCATACAACAGTCATACAACAGTCATACAACGGTCAGTCATACAACAGTCATACAACAGTCATACAACAGTCAGTCATACAACAGTCATACAACAGTCATACAACAGACAGTCATACAACGGTCAGTCATACAACAGTCATACAACATGCAATACTGTTGGCTATGGTTGAATTAGACTAAGGACCTTCTGTTTATAAATATTGGAGTAATTACCTTATAGCTGTAAACCCCATCAGGGGCCTCCTGTACAACATTTATAATTACCTTATAGCTGTACACCCCATCAGGGGCCTCCTGTATAACAGTTATAATTACCTTATAGCTGTACACCCCATCAGGGGCCTCCTGTATAACAGTTATAATTACCTTATAGCTGTAGACCCCATCAGGGGCCTCCTGTATAACAGTTATAATTACCTTATAGCTGTACACCCCATCAGGGCCTCCTGTATAACAGTTATAATTACCTTATAGCTGTAGACCCCATCAGGGGCCTCCTGTATAACAGTTATAATTACCTTATAGTTGTAAACCCCATCAGGGCCTCCTGTATAACAGTTATAATTACCTTATAGCTGTACACCCCATCAGGGGCCTCCTATACAACAGTTATAATTACCTTATAGTTGTAAACCCCATCAGGGCCTCCTGTACAACAGTTATAATTACCCTATAAACCCCATCAGGGGCCTCCTGTACAACAGTTATAATTACCTTATAGCTGTACACCCCATCAGGGGCCTCCTGTACAACAGTTATAATTACCTTATAGCTGTACACCCCATCAGGGCCTCCTGTACAACAGTTATAATTACCTTATAGCTATAGACCCCATCAGGGCCTCCTGTACAACAGTTATAATTACCTTATAGCTGTACACCCCATCAGGGCCTCCTGTACAACAGTTATAATTACCTTATAGTTGTACACCCCATCAGGGCCTCCTGTACAACAGTTATAATTACCTTATAGCTGTACACCCCATCAGGGCCTCCTGTACAACAGTTATAATTACCTTATAGCTGTACACCCCATCAGGGCCTCCTGTACAACAGTTATAATTACCTTATAGTTGTAGACCCCATCAGGGCCTCCTGTACAACAGTTATAATTACCTTATAAACCCCATCAGGGCCTCCTGTATAACAGTTATAATTACCTTATAGCTGTAGACCCCATCAGGGGCCTCCTGTTGCTGCATGGCTGTGTAGAGGCCCCCATCAGTGCCCCACTGCAGGCTCAGCAGGCTGCTGCCCAGTCCCGGCCGTGTCCGTGCTATCCTACACACCACCTCCACCACCTCACCTTCCTCCAGGGGAGGGGTCGGGGTCAACTCAAGGTCAACCACCGGGGGCACTGAAAGGCAGAACAAGAAGTGTTTTATAGAATGTTTGCTCATCAGTGTCAGGGATATTTGAACACTAATTATTCAGTGTGTATCAGTATAATTCATGATAATAACTCAAACAAATTATAATGTCTAATATATTATTTCACCTCTGGAACAGAGTGTCCATAGACTTTGTATAGGCTTGGTGTATGTGAGCAAGCAGGAAGAAATATGTTTCATTCCTCCCTAGGGAAGAAACAGATGACCCAATTATTGTTTCTGCAATTTTATTGGTTACTGTAAAAGTAGGTCAGCATTGTCATGGTGATGCGTCAGGCCATGACGCCACGTCATATGGCTAAGCATTGAAAGTGCAGAGGACTTCTTTAACGTTATGACGGCCGTCATAAATTCCAGCGCCACTGGAACGATGCCGCTCCCTTGCCGTGTTTCTCTCACTTCAAGTTACCATAATTAAAACCATTCCAGCATATTTAAAATCATTCGTAAGAGGTCAAATAAATCTAGAACTAACCTTAGTTATGTATTTCGGACTCATTTCCGGCGGGACGGGTCCCTTGGGTCTACTCTACGCTCCGACCCTCGGGAACCCTCCCGCCTCCAACTCACTGAAAAACGATCGGAAATACATAACTGCGGTTAGTTCCATCTATTTACCTGTCAGATACAGGTGTGTGTACTTACCTGTCACATACAGGTGTGTGTATACAGGTGTGTGTATGTACTTACCTGTCACATACAGGTGTGTGTATACAGGTGTGTGTATGTACTTACCTGTCACATACAGGTGTGTGTATACAGGTTGTGTACTTACCTGTCACGTACAGGTGTGTGTACTTACCTGTCACATACAGGTGTGTGTACTTACCTGTCACATACAGGTGTGTGTACTTACCTGTCACATACAGGTGTGTGTATACAGGTGTATGTACTTACCTGTCACATACAGGTGTGTGTATACAGGTGTATGTACTTACCTGTCACATACAGGTGTGTGTATACAGGTGTATGTACTTACCTGTCACATACAGGTGTGTGCACTTACCTGTCACATACAGGTGTGTGTGTACTTACCTGTCACATACAGGTGTGTGTACTTACCTGTCACATACAGGTGTGTGTGTACTTATCTGTCACATACAGGTGTGTGTACTTACCTGTCACATACAGGTGTGTGTGTACTTACCTGTCACATACAGGTGTATGTACTTACCTGTCACATACAGGTGTGTGCACTTACCTGTCACATACAGGTGTGTGTGTACTTACCTGTCACATACAGGTGTGTGTACTTACCTGTCACATACAGGTGTGTGTGTACTTACCTGTCACATACAGGTGTGTGTGTACTTACCTGTCACATACAGGTGTGTGTACTTACCTGTCACATACAGGTGTGTGTATACAGGTGTGTGTACTTACCTGTCACATACAGGTGTGTGTACTTACCTGTCACATACAGGTGTGTGTACTTACCTGTCACATACAGGTGTGTGTATACAGGTGTGTGTACTTACCTGTCACATACAGGTGTGTGTACTTACCTGTCACATACAGGTGTGTGTATACAGGTGTGTGTACTTACCTGTCACATACAGGTGTGTGTATACAGGTGTGTGTACTTACCTGTCACATACAGGTGTGTGTACTTACCTGTCATATACAGGTGTGTGTACTTACCTGTCACATACAGGTGTGTGTACTTACCTGTCACATACAGGTGTGTGTATACAGGTGTGTGTACTTACCTGTCACATACAGGTGTGTGTATACAGGTGTGTGTGTACTTACCTGTCACATACAGGTGTGTGTACTTACCTGTCACATACAGGTGTGTGTATACAGGTTTCATGTCACCCTGTGTGCAGATATACACCCCCTCGTCTGCCAGCTGTACGTCCACTATGGAGAGTGAGGAGTCTGTGGGAGACAGGTTGTATCTGCCCCCGTGTGTGAGGGGCTCCCCCTGGGGGCTCACCCGCTCCCACTGCCCCCCGCCCACACCCCCACCACACTGTAGGGTCACCCTCTCATGCTCCTCCACCTCTACCACTGAAAATACAATTAACAAAGATTTATATAAGAATCATAATATTAATACTTGGACGTGGCATCAGGCACCTAAGCTGTGGATTCCGTTTTAGGAAAATGAGTCATAAGTCGGCAAATTTGGATTTTGTGATATCACCACATTTGAAAAGAGGAGATTAAGCCGATTCCAATGATAGTAAACACTAGGGCACCTAATATGTATTTCTATATTTTAAGTCTGATATTTTTATTTTTGAAAAAAAAGGTTTGCAATGTTTCTGAATGGGTATTTACCAGTAAAGTAACTAAATATACTCCATACGAACGCCGTCAAAACGTAAGGATATATTTGATACAATGTCCTGAAATTTGTTACATGGATTTATATGCATATAAGTGCCAAACCCTCTAAAGATCAGAGCATTTCGATAAAGAGATCCTGTAGAACGAACACGTTGGAAAATATCGATTTTGCGACATATCACATATTCGACACAGGTTTATGTATTATAAGTCTAAGTATTTACGACAATTTTCGTCATAAAATTTATGGATACATGTACATCCAGGTATATCATGTTGGATGTGTACATGGGTCAGAATTTCAGAGAATGTTGTAATGTGTCAGTGATGAAGCCCAAGGCGTAGAGTAGACCCATTGGCAGCTCTGTACAGTCAATAAATTCTGCTAAATTAGGCTGCAATTTTGTCAATACTTGGTAAATTCGGGAATATTTGGCATTGCATTGGTTTTAGCAATCTTTTCGGTTAGGTTGAACTCTATTTTGAACTTTATTTTCGTCTGAAATGTGGGTTATTTGAGAAGATTGGCGAAGTTTAATTGTACATTTTCTAAAAATCTGACCCATATGAACACAATAAGGATGTTTGGTATGGAGAGGGAGAAGGCAGAGGCAGAAAGCAGAGGAAGAGAATAAGGGAGGGAGGGAGAGAGAGACAGAAGGAGGGAGAGAGAGAGAAGATAACAGAGAGACGGAGGAGAGAGAGAAGAGTTAGAAAGCATAGAGAGGAGAGAGGAAGAGAGAGAAGGACAGGATAATGAGAGAGGGTAGAGACAACAGAGAGAGAGAGAGCAGAGAAACCGACATGAAACCTTGGGCTTCATCACTGACACATTACAACAATAAATAGAATATAATGTAATATAATATGATATAATAGAATATAATATAATATACAATAATATCTGAAACAGTTTAATACAACGTTTGAATTAGATCTGCTCACGTCCACACCTGGCCCTGCTCCAAGGGAAGAGCCATGTAGTTTCAGTATCGCCTGTATATGACTCAGTCATTAACATTAGCACTAAAACACTGGATATAAGCCCCTATAGTACTCACCCTGTACCCTGGTGGTGAGGGTTGTATGTAAGGAGAGACACAGGAGGAGGGTAATGTATAGACTACTGCTGCACCCCATGCCTCCACATGTCTCCTAGTGTACTAGTATTACTCCCTCTATGTCTGTGTCGTGTAAAAGACTGTCTGTGAATAAGGAAGCCTTGGTGCAGAGATACATCAGGTCCAAACATGTATCATGCTTGTATGTGCTAAAACATTTGCCAATAAAAACCTTTAATAACTTCATCAAGTCTCGCCAACACTGTGAGTCATGGAATCCACGGGAAAGGACGGTCTTGAAAACTCTAGACGCAAGAATAATGAGTAATAATTTCTCCTAGAAATACTAGTTTATTTATTAGATTATTTACATCAAATTCTGTCATTTCTATTGATTGTCTTGTTATCAAAGAATTAATGATGGCCATTAAGGCTGGTGCAGGTCACTGGTGAAGGTCACTGGTGCAGGTCACTGGTGAAGGTCACTGGTGCAGGTCACTGGTGAAGGTCACTGGTGCAGGTCACTAGTGCAGATCAGTGGTGGAGGTCACTGGTGAAGGTCGCCGGTGAAGGTCGCCGGTGAAGGTCGCCGGTGAAGGTCGCCGGTGAAGGTCGCCGGTGAAGGTCGCCGGTGAAGGTCGCCGGTGAAGGTCACCGGTGAAGGTCACTGGTGAAGGTCACTGGTGCAGGTCACTGGTGCAGGTCACTGGTGAAGGTCACTGTGTGGTGCACTGGTGCAGGTCACTGGTGCAGGTCACTGGTGCAGGTCACTGGTGAAGGTCACTGGTGAAGGTCACTGGTGAAGGTCACTGTGTGGTGCACTGAGCGGCTGCTGGTGCACTGTTTGTTACTTTTAGAGGTTGCTAGTGCACTTGTTGGTGCATATTTCTAAGCCTAGCATGTCTAAAATTTGGGTCATTAATCTGTATAGTCTCTAGTATAGGTGGTTATATCTCCTGCACTGTTCAAGGCAGTGGTTAATGTGTAATGGTCCTGGCCTAAACCACTTTAGGCAAAGTCTAAAAGGATTAGTAACCTTAATTTCTGGACAAGTGCATAAACTGTTCTCTGAAATAAACACAGGCCTACTACTATCACCCAATGTTCTGGTCTGAGGAAAGGATATCTCCCATAAACCCATTTTCTAATTCATAAACCAATTGAAAAGGGATGACATCAACAACTAAATATGTGAGTTTAAAAGAAAACCGAGCCCCAGATGTAGCCATCCTAACTACAGAGGTGCCACCTGTGGGATCTGGCTGTAACCATGGTTCTCTCTATACTACGTACCTGCTGCTAGTTGTACTGTTTATAATATGCCTTTTGACCATGTTTTTACTTCCAGTTGGTTTCACTGATTTTGCCTGTATTTTTAAATTTTGAGTTTTAAACTTTTGACTTGATTAGCTCGTTGATAACTTTCAACGATTTCACAGATCTAAACTTTTGGGTCTGTTTTTCTCTTTTCTGTATTTCTTTGAAAACAATTGCATTGTTTTTGTATTTGTGTGGTGTCATTGTATTTATATGTTTACTTTACTGTTCTATTTACCACGAAATCTCACAAGCGATGAGTCATTTCCTATGGAAACTTCCATAGAGGGGATAATGTACAAATGTGGATCTTACTCATATTAATTATTATTTTTTCATTGAAGACAAAATTTTGGTAGGAGGGGGAGAGACAAGAAAGGAGATGAATCAATCCGCAAGTCTCAACTCCGCCTTGATTCTGGTCTCAATGAGACCAGGTTTTAGTGGCACCCAGTCGCACTTTTAGATCCGATGTTCCAAATTCAAAAATTTAAAGTTGTAAGGTGTTCTACCTATTTAGCGAACCCCGTTGGTGAAGTCAAAATCAAAATCGGTACATAAATAAGCTAGTTATTAGCGATTTTGTAAATTTATATTTTTAAAATTTGCTACCTTTCCAATTTGAAAAGCGATTTCTGAAATGTTGTTTTTGGTTCACCGCATAGCGCTTTCAGCAGACGTCATTGATTTAACATTGCGCCCCTTTTGTGTTGGTCGCTATAGACGACCCATATTATTTTTCACCGACCGGGCGCTATAGGCCGTCATGCTGAGCGCGGGGACGTCATAGGCGGCAAGGTTAAACTTGTTCGCTCTAGACAGCAAGGTTGATGTATGAACCATGCTCTGAATGATTTATTATTTATTTATGTTTATGTAATGCTGGAAAGAGCGGTTTTTGCCTTGCTGTTAGCAATCTTTGGTCGACTACCTTCATTTTATGTTCTATTTTATTAATTTATGTTCACTTTTGTGAAACTTTTTTTAAATTACTTATTTATTCCTTTTAATTATCTAATCCTTTTGGAATTTTTACTTTCTGGCTTTTTGCCTTGCCTATTGGCACTTTTCTCTTGCTTTTGAGGACAATCATCCACACAAGGTCGTGTACATGCCTGAGTGATCATTCGCAGGGCATGACATGGCATTGTGCAAGTTTGGAGGAGATGTGTTTGTAGGCTAGTCATAGAGAGTTTACAAATTGTTAGAAGTTACTTTTAAAAGGATTTTTCACTGCAGATAACTATCCTTTACCCCGCTTATTTAACTTTATTTTTTGCCTTTTGGCCAGACACCCTTTGTTGTCACAAATTTTTGTCTTACCTAGTGCATTTTTCCAGTCTTCACAAGACTAAAAATGCCTCTCACTAGGCCGAGTTTCAAGAAATTGGATTTCACTTTGGGTCCCCCTAGGAGCCCAACTGTGGGTCCTCTTTACCAAGCCCCCAAATCAGAGATAAACTGGATAGGTATTGTCGCAGTGGTTTTTATTATTTTCTTTTGCTTGCCAAAGATTGTTAGATGTCTTTATAAAGTGTATTTGTGTTTGAAGGCCTGTTGCCTTTGCTGCTGCCGCCGAAAGGTCACCAGCAAGGCCAACAAAATTTGTCTTCGCCTCCAGCAGGGAGAAAGGTATATTGAGATTTTTCTCTCCTCTACTATTTTTGAGAGAGAGACTCTCCGCTGCTGAAGCCCCTAGGATGGCAGGTATTTATGCCGATAGGGGCTGCTATCTCTTCTCCTCAGTAGCTCTCCGATGGAGTGGACCTATCAGGATAATCCACCAAGGAGGGCTGCTGGAGATCGATCTGCCTCGACAGAGATCTCTCACCTGCACTAAGTACAGGGTGCTGGCTGCCATGCTGGAGGAAGGCGAGGTTCGCTGGACTCTGGTGTGGAGGCCAGTACAAGGGAGCCCAATGGAACTCGAAGTGGTGTAGAGTGTGAGGCGGGCTGATCTTTTCTCTCTCTCCGCTGAGAGAGAGAGGGGGAAGAGAGTGATTCTCACTTTTATGTGAGCCTTTTGTATATTTGTAGTATATTTTAGTCTTCTCTAAGGTTTCATGTACGGATAGCCTTCTGCTATATTGTTGTATTCTCTTTATATTTTATAAGCAGAAGCAGGGAACACTTATGTTTCCCTCTAACAGATTTATCATATTATTATTATTGTTTTTGGTTAATTAAAGAAGCTTCTGAGAAGGCCTGTGTCAGGCCCCACATTCACTGCGCCTCGTTGGTCCTTCTCCGACCAAGATTTATGTTTAGGGCAGAGTGTGTAGACACACACGCCGGCGCTGTAATTTGAGAAGGCCGGTCGCCAACGCAGGCTCTCGCCTTAGGCTATCCCTGCGTGGCCGGTCAAGTGTATAAGCTAGTGTTTAATCAATTTTTCTATTTAATCTCCTTTTTATTCTAGCTTGTCAGTGTTTTCTCAAATGTCTAGTAAAATGCTTTTATATACCATATTTATGAAAAAGAATCCATATGTGATCACCTTCTTGACACTGCGCAACCGACCCGCCCCCTACAGGGCGGATTTAGACCACCTTTAAACTTCCTTACGTTGCTCAAATACCCCTGGTCTTCTCAGTTATACAGAACTCCCAGCCATGGACCTGTTTTTTATGTTTTCCCATCTAAACGGGTACCATTACATCGTCTGAATGGCAAGTTTTGTTCCTCATGAGGCCTTTTCAGGGGACGACTTATGTATAATGTGGTACAGGAAAATTGCAATTTTAAATATAAAGATTGGTTTAGACTCCCACCCCTGTCGCACCTCTCACACACACACTGCACCTTCACTCACTCACATAGCCCAGTACCACACACTGCTCCTCCCGCTGCCTGCCACTAGTGTGTGTGTAGCCTTGCCTCAAGGCTACACACACACTAGGCAGGTAGGCAGGTAGGCAGTCAGGTATCAAACACTAACCCATGGATTCTAATGTGAAGGGAGGAGTGAAGGGTGGGTGGCTGGTGGGCATGCAGTGTTATTCTAGGTGAGAAAAATGACAACTATAAGAACAAAAACAAATAAGTACAGCAAGCAAAAGTACTAGCGGGTAAAATTTCTGGATTATTCTTTATTTAATAATTACTCTTGGATATTATGTATAATTTGTTCTTTAAGCAGGTGTGCTTTATGGAGGAACGTCTGGGGTAGCGAGGGGGTGATGCTATACAGCCAAGTTCATCCTAGCCCCTCCCTCCATGACTCACACCTGCCTGTCATATTACATTGGGCCTATCATGGATAGAGCCCCTCCCACCTCCAGGAGTAGCACGTGAGCTGCTCCTGTGAGGGTTGCTTGCTAATAAACTATACAATCAGTTGGTAACGGAATCTGTACGTGTCTGGTCATCATTTCTCCTTATCTCCGATTCAACATTAGATTATAGAAGTATACACGATCTCGACTTTATAATACTATGACGTCACCAGCTATTACTCAGCGCTTCATCCTGCCACACAAATAGACCACTGGACCAAAAGATGGCAGCACTAGTTGCCGTCTCGGGAACTCTCCTGAGAGCATGCGCAGGCGCCCCAGACCCATAGGGTCGGGACAAGGTAGGAGAGAGGTTGCCAGTTTATTGCATCTAACTTTTAAAAAACCCATGTGACGAACAATTCCAGTCCCGGAATCCTCATCCCCTTCCTATAATACTACTGCTCATATAAGGCCGTTGTCAACAGAGCTGTAGAATCAACGATTTCGGCCACTTTCCACCACTACGCATGGTTTGGCCCTACTCATATCACTAGCAAAGTTCAACCTCTCTGCTACTACCAATTCTATAGTGCAGGGAATAGAGCGCCCGACTGCAGGGGAGAAGGTTGAGGGCTCGCACCTCACCTGGGCCCGTCAGCTTTTTTTTTCATCCTATACTTGGTTGGCCATGTAGTGCTGTCAATACATGGCCGGGACGGGACGGAGGCAGGGACGGAGGGTGGGTTTGCACTGGGTGCTTGGGGACGGGGAAGGCTGGCGATTTGAAAAACAAAATATCCATAATAATGTTTCACTGTGTGCTAAGAAAAACGGCCGAAATATATCTAAATACCATTCGCAAAGCGCCGACTAGCAGCTGCCACTCACTGGACGAGAGGCGACAATAACCGCCGAAAGGCGGGCGCAGCTGGCATATTTCGAACCATATCCGTCGCCCCAGGCCTAAACAGCCAAAACTCAATACTGTATAGAACTCACGGAGATCATGCCGTTTTCCTATTAAACATACCGATAGCCGAAATCCTTACCGCAGAATCAAAATTATATTATGTCCTCTGCAAGTTTTGTCCGAAGAAATAATTAATCTAGGGTGTAAAATAGATTTTCGATATTTCTATACTAATCCTATGGGGATGCGTTGACACGCTTGCGCCACCACGTTGGAGCCCTAAGGGAACCACTGTGCCAACTGCACATGCACCCGTTCCCGGAAGTCACGTTCACACTAATAAATGTAACCGGCAAATGGGATATATACGAAATGGATAGCTTGTTGACAACATGTATTGATAGGGCGGGTAGCGTAGACGTACACAGTGCGTCTACGCTTTTTAACACAAAATCAAATGGATCTTGTAGGTAGGAGGGATAGAGAGAGCTAGGGTGGGTGGATGGCTTCTATTTCCGAATCAAAACAAAAGCAATACCGATACGGTAGTAATAGTACACTAAAGCATGTACACAAATAAATCATCCCGAAGCGCTATCTAGCGGTTTGATACTTCTGGACAGGTACCAGCCCCGGGAGAATCCTCTCCTTCTAATACACTCCTGAATAAAGGGCGTTTGTTGTCTGAGCCGGCCAAGGACTAATGTTGTGTTTGTGTATTTTCTCACATGTATATACAGTAGTTGTTATTGTCCTTATATAAGACTATACGTGGAAATATCACCTTGTGTGGTCTGCCCATTAAATGGTTGAAGCACAAGATGTGTGCATAATGAATTATAGTGGAGACAGGCAAGTGTTTTATAGAATTTACCACGGCCACAATTACATCATTGTGATAAGATAAGATAAGTTGTTTTTTATTTGTCACTTTCATAAAGTACAGAGTAGTACAAATGAGCGAGTATATGGTTAGCACGAGGATATGGGTCAGATTTTCGGAAAATGTACAATTGGAAGCTCTACACATTTAGGAAAATCTCCTAAATTAGGCTGAAAAATGAAGAATACCCGGTATATCTGAGTATATTTGGTATCGTATTGATTCAAAGTATCAGTTCTGTTATGTTAAACTGCATTTTGAAGCTCATTTTTGTTTTAAATGAGGGTTATTTGAGAGGATTGGTGAAGGCGAATTGTACATTTTCTGAAAATCTGACCCATATGGTTAACATGACGTCACGGCAAGGCTTTATACGCCAGGTGAATCAAATCCCATTATTCTGCTCTTGTAAGTGATCGAGGGGAGAAGGGAGCGGCAGTGGTTTGTAATAAATACCACCTAATTATCTTGATGTATTGGCCTTCTTCTTCCCTTGCTTTTCTTTATTTCTTTTTTCGAAATAATTTTCTTTTATCCTACATCCAAGCAGCAATGGGAGAACGAGTGGACATTCACTGACTTTAATAACGATTGTAATAAGTCGAGTTATAGTTGTACTTCTATTGTAAAGTAATTATAACATTAATATGTGTAGTTTGTTACAATCCGTAAACTATTGTAGTTTAATATATAATATCACAGTTATAATTATACCATCAGGTAATGGCCAATCATACCAGACCTAGTTTCACTAGGACTTTTTTCTACCTTTTGTATACAGGCAAAACAAAATTTTGTGTATATTGACCTTGTTTGTTATGTCTCTACTTATATACTTTGTTCCTGTATCGATTGACAAATACTCTCAATAAATAAAAATAAAATATCAGGTTCTACTGAGAGTGTCATTTCTGTCCAAATGTGCGTGTTTTTCTGAATAAAACAAACTTTATCTAAATGAAATGAATCTTCCTTCCCTTCCTTCCAGCCTCGGCTCTGCTGACTTCTAATACAGGGTGCCCCCCCGCCCCCCTCCCCTAGCCCCCCCCCCGATATGAATGCAGTAAATCTGAAGCCTGAGCCAGGAACGGGGGAGGGTGTGAACCGAAAGGGGAGGTGAAAGAGGGGGGGAGGGGGAGAACAGAGAGGGGAGGAGAAAGAGGGGGAGGGGGAGGGGGAGAACAGAGAGGGGAGGAGAAAGAGGAGAAGGTGAGGGGAGAACAGAGAGGGGAGGAGAAAGAGGAGAAGGGGAGGGGAGAACAGAGAGGGGAGGAGAAAGAGAAGAGGGGGAGGGGGAGAACAGAGAGGGGAGGAGAAAGAGGAGAGGGGGAGGGGGAGAACAGAGAGAGGAAGAGAAAGAGGAGAGGGGGAGAACAGAGAGGGGAGGTGAAAGAGGGGGAGGGGGAGGGGGAGAACAGAGAGGGGAGGAGAAAGAGGGGAAGGGGAGGGGGAGAACAGAGAGGGGGGGTGAAAGAGGGGGAGGGGGAGAACAGAGAGGGGAGGAGAAAGAGGAGAGGGGGAGGGGGAGAACAGAGAGGGAGGAGAAAGAGGAGAGTGGGAGGGGGAGAACAGAGAGGGGAGGAGAAAGAGGGGGAGGGGGAGGGGGAGAACAGAGAGGGGAGGAGAAAGAGGGGAAGGGGGAGGGGGAGAACAGAGAGGGGAGGAGAAAGAGGGGGAGTGGGAGGGGGAGAACAGAGAGGGGAGGAGAAAGAGGGGAAGGGGAGGGGGAGAACAGAGAGGGGAGGTGAAAGAGGGGGAGGGGGAGGGGGAGAACAGAGAGGGGAGGAGAAAGAGGAGAGGGGGAGGGGGAGAACAGAGAGGGAGGAGAAAGAGGAGAGTGGGAGGGGGAGAACAGAGAGGGGAGGAGAAAGAGGGGGAGGGGGAGGGGGAGAACAGAGAGGGGAGGTGAAAGAGGGGGAGGGGGAGGGGGAGAACAGAGAGGGGAGGTGAAAGAGGGGGAGGGGGAGAACAGAGAGGGGAGGAGAAAGAGGAGAGGGGGAGGGGGAGAACAGAGAGGGGAGGAGATAGAGGGGAAGGGGGAGAACAGAGAGGGGAGGAGAAAGAGGGGGAGGGGGAGGGGGAGAACAGAGAGGGGAGGAGAAAGAGGGGGAGGGGGAGGGGGAGAACAGAGAGGGGAGGAGAAAGAGGGGAAGGGGGAGGAGGAGAACAGAGAGGGGAGGAGAAAGAGGAGAGGGGGAGGGGGAGAACAGAGAGGGGAGGAGAAAGAGGGGAGGGGGAGGAGGAGAACAGAGAGGGGAGGAGAAAGAGGGGAAGGGGGAGGAGGAGAACAGAGAGGGGAGGAGAAAGAGGAGAGGGGGAGGGGGAGAACAGAGAGGGGAGGAGAAAGAGGGGAGGGGGAGGAGGAGAACAGAGAGGGGAGGAGAAAGAGGGGGAGAACAGAGAGGGGAGGAGAAAGAGGAGAGGGGGAGGAGGAGAACAGAGAGGAGAGGTGAAAGAGGGGGAGGGGGAGGGGGAGAACAGAGAGGGGAGGAGAAAGAGGGGAAGGGGGAGAACAGAGAGGGGAGGAGAAAGAGGGGGAGGGGGAGGGGGAGAACAGAGAGGGGAGGAGAAAGAGGGGGAGGGGGAGAACAGAGAGGGGAGGAGAAAGAGGGGGAGGGGGAGAACAGAGAGGGGAGGAGAAAGAGGGGGAGGGGGAGGGGGAGAACAGAGAGGGGAGGAGGAAGAGGGGAAGGGGGAGAACAGAGAGGGGAGGAGAAAGAGGGGGAGGGGGAGGGGGAGAACAGAGAGGGGAGGAGAAAGAGGGGGAGGGGGAGAACAGAGAGGGGAGGTGAAAGAGGGGGAGGGGGAGGGGGGAGAACAGAGAGGGGAGGAGAAAGAGGGGAAGGGGGGAGAACAGAGAGGGGAGGAGACAGAGGGGGAGGGGGAGGGGGAGAACAGAGAGGGGAGGAGAAAGAGGGGGAGGGGGAGAACAGAGAGGGGAGGAGAAAGAGGGGGAGGGGGAGAACAGAGAGGGGAGGAGAAAGAGGGGGAGGGGAAGAACAGAGAGGGGAGGTGAAAGAGGAGAAGGGAAGGGGGAGAACAGAGAGGGGAGGAGAAAGAGGAGAAGGGGGAGGGGGAGAACAGAGAGGGGAGGTGAAAGAGGGGGAGGGGGAGGGGGAGAACAGAGAGGGGAGGTGAAAGAGGGGGAGGGGGAGAACAGAGAGGGGAGGAGAAAGAGGAGAGGGGGAGGGGGAGAACAGAGAGGGGAGGAGATAGAGGGGAAGGGGGAGAACAGAGAGGGGAGGAGAAAGAGGGGGAGGGGGAGGGGGAGAACAGAGAGGGGAGGAGAAAGAGGGGGAGGGGGAGGGGGAGAACAGAGAGGGGAGGAGAAAGAGGGGAAGGGGGAGGAGGAGAACAGAGAGGGGAGGAGAAAGAGGAGAGGGGGAGGGGGAGAACAGAGAGGGGAGGAGAAAGAGGGGAGGGGGAGGAGGAGAACAGAGAGGGGAGGAGAAAGAGGGGAAGGGGGAGGAGGAGAACAGAGAGGGGAGGAGAAAGAGGAGAGGGGGAGGGGGAGAACAGAGAGGGGAGGAGAAAGAGGGGAGGGGGAGGAGGAGAACAGAGAGGGGAGGAGAAAGAGGGGGAGGGGGAGGGGGAGAACAGAGAGGGGAGGAGAAAGAGGAGAGGGGGAGGAGGAGAACAGAGAGGAGAGGTGAAAGAGGGGGAGGGGGAGGGGGAGAACAGAGAGGGGAGGAGAAAGAGGGGAAGGGGGAGAACAGAGAGGGGAGGAGAAAGAGGGGGAGGGGGAGGGGGAGAACAGAGAGGGGAGGAGAAAGAGGGGGAGGGGGAGAACAGAGAGGGGAGGAGAAAGAGGGGGAGGGGGAGAACAGAGAGGGGAGGAGAAAGAGGGGGAGGGGGGAGGGGGAGAACAGAGAGGGGAGGAGGAAGAGGGGAAGGGGGGAGAACAGAGAGGGGAGGAGAAAGAGGGGGAGGGGGAGGGGGAGAACAGAGAGGGGAGGAGAAAGAGGGGGAGGGGGAGAACAGAGAGGGGAGGTGAAAGAGGGGGAGGGGGAGGGGGAGAACAGAGAGGGGAGGAGAAAGAGGGGAAGGGGGAGAACAGAGAGGGGAGGAGACAGAGGGGGAGGGGGAGGGGGAGAACAGAGAGGGGAGGAGAAAGAGGGGGAGGGGGAGAACAGAGAGGGGAGGAGAAAGAGGGGGAGGGGGAGAACAGAGAGGGGAGGAGAAAGAGGGGGAGGGGGAGAACAGAGAGGGGAGGTGAAAGAGGAGAAGGGAAGGGGGGAGAACAGAGAGGGGAGGAGAAAGAGGAGAAGGGGGAGGGGGAGAACAGAGAGGGGAGGAGAAAGAGGGGGAGGGGGAGGGGGAGAACAGAGAGGGGAGGAGAAAGAGGGGGAGGGGGAGAACAGAGAGGGGAGGAGAAAGAGGGGGAGGGGGAGAACAGAGAGGGGAGGAGAAAGAGGGGGAGGGGGAGAACAGAGAGGGGAGGAGAAAGAGGGGGAGGGGGAGGGGGAGAACAGAGAGGGGAGGAGAAAGAGGGGAAGGGGGAGAACAGAGAGGGGAGGAGAAAGAGGGGGAGCGGGAGGAGGAGAACAGAGAGGGGAGGAGAAAGAGGGGAAGGGGGAGGGGGAGAACAGAGAGGGGAGGAGAAAGAGGGGAGGGGGAGGAGGAGAACAGAGAGGGGAGGAGAAAGAGGGGAAGGGGGAGAACAGAGAGGGGAGGAGAAAGAGGGGGAGGGGGAGGAGGAGAACAGAGAGGGGAGGAGAAAGAGGGGGAGGGGGAGGAAGAGAACAGAGAGGGGAGGAGAAAGAGGGGGAGGGGGAGGGGGAGAACAGAGAGGGGAGGAGAAAGAGGGGGAGGGGGAGGAGGAGAACAGAGAGGGGAGGAGAAAGAGGGGAAGGGGGAGAACAGAGAGGGGAGGAGAAAGAGGGGGAGGGGGAGGAGGAGAACAGAGAGGGGAGGAGAAAGAGGGGGAGGGGGAGGGGGAGAACAGAGAGGGGAGGAGAAAGAGGGGGAGGGGGAGGGGGAGAACAGAGAGGGGAGGAGAAAGAGGGGAAGGGGGAGGGGGAGAACAGAGAGGGGAGGAGAAAGAGGGGGAGGGGGAGAACAGAGAGGGGAGGAGAAAGAGGGGGAGGGGGAGGAGGAGAACAGAGAGGGGAGGAGAAAGAGGGGAAGGGGGAGAACAGAGAGGGGAGGAGAAAGAGGGGGAGGGGGAGGAGGAGAACAGAGAGGGGAGGAGAAAGAGGGGGAGGGGGAGAACAGAGAGGGGAGGAGAAAGAGGGGGAGGGGGAGGAGGAGAACAGAGAGGGGAGGAGAAAGAGGGGGAGGGGGGAGAACAGAGAGGGGAGGAGAAAGAGGGGGAGGGGGAGGAGGAGAACAGAGAGGGGAGGAGAAAGAGGGGGAGGGGGAGAACAGAGAGGGGAGGAGAAAGAGGGGGAGGGGGAGAACAGAGAGGGGAGGAGAAAGAGGGGGAGGGGGAGGGGGAGAACAGAGAGGGGAGGAGAAAGAGGGGAAGGGGGAGAACAGAGAGGGGAGGAGAAAGAGGGGGAGGGGGAGGGGGAGAACAGAGAGGGGAGGGGAAGGGGGAGAACAGAGAGGGGAGGAGAAAGAGGGGGAGGGGGAGGAGGAGAACAGAGAGGGGAGGAGAAAGAGGGGAAGGGGGAGAACAGAGAGGGGAGGAGAAAGAGGGGGAGGGGGAGGGGGAGAACAGAGAGGGGAGGAGAAAGAGGGGGAGGGGGAGGAGGAGAACAGAGAGGGGAGGAGAAAGAGGGGAAGGGGGAGAACAGAGAGGGGAGGAGAAAGAGGGGGAGGGGGAGGGGGAGAACAGAGAGGGGAGGAGAAAGAGGAGAGGGGGAGGGGGGAGAACAGAGAGGGGAGGAGAAAGAGGGGGAGGGGGAGGGGGAGAACAGAGAGGGGAGGAGAAAGAGGGGGAGGGGGAGGGGGAGAACAGAGAGGGGAGGAGAAAGAGGGGGAGGGGGAGGGGGAGAACAGAGAGGGGAGGAGAAAGAGGGGGAGGAGGAGAACAGAGATGGGAGGAGAAAGAGGGGGAGGGGGAGGAAGAGAACAGAGAGGGGAGGAGAAAGAGGGGGAGGGGGAGGGGGGAGAACAGAGAGGGGAGGAGAAAGAGGGGGAGGGGGAGAACAGAGAGGGGAGGAGAAAGAGGGGAGGGGGAGGAGGAGAACAGAGAGGGGAGGAGAAAGAGGGGAAGGGGGAGGGGGAGAACAGAGAGGGGAGGAGAAAGAGGGGAAGGGGGAGGGGGAGAACAGAGAGGGGAGGAGAGAGAGGGTGTAAGAATGTACAGAGCAACCAATGCTTTCCCATTCATTATTCACTTCAGTCATTCACCTGTATTCAGCCTGTTCTGCACTAGTGAACCTGTTAGCACTTGCCCCTTACGGCATAATCACCTATTGACAAATTGAACGATTCAGCAAACAATGCTTTACTCAAAGACAGCTTAAGGTGGAACCATTGTGTGTAGGGGGGGGGGGGGGGGCGGCGGGGGGAGGACCTGTTATACCACAAGTTACACGGGGGAGAGGTGGGGGGGGGGGGGGAGAGGGAAGGGGGGAGAGATGTAGAGAGAAAGAGTGGGAGAGGGAGTGGAAGAGGGAGGGAGAGAGAATGGGAGAGTGCAAGAGGGGGGAGAGAGAGTGGTAGAGAAAGAGGCAGAGGGAGGAAGAGAAATAAAGAGAGAGAGGAGTGATAAGTAATGGGAAGAGTGAGAGAAAGAGACCTAAAGAGGGAGAAAGAAAGAAAGAGGATAGAAAGAGGGAGAGACAAGGGAGGGAGAATATACAGAGCGACAGAGAAGGGAAAGAGGTGCCCACTTGTCCCCCCCACCCCACCACTATACAGCCGAGGCCTGTTGATGCCAAAAGCACATAAAGTAGTTGTTATTTGGCGGCGCACACACACAATGGTGACCACGTGTGTACACATATTATACACTCCTGCTCTAGCTGGCTATAGCTGGCTATATAGGTCCATATAGGGCTGGCTATATAGGTCCATATAGGCCTGGGTGTGGACATGTAGAGCTGGTTGTACTGGGCAGTGGACGGACAATACCCGGAGTCACAACACATGTACACACGGTGAGTACTGACCTGTGGAGGCAGGAGAGGAGGGGAAAGGGGGAGAGGGGGAGAGGGGGAGGGGGAGGGGAAAGGGAAAGGGGAGGAGGGGGAGGGGAAAGGGGGAGAGAGAGGGAGGGAGAGGAGAGAGAGGGAGAGGGGAGAGAGGAGTGAGAGAGAGAGAGGGAGAGGAGAGAGAGGAGAGAGAGGAGAGAGAGGGAGAGAGAGGGAGAGAGGGAGAGAGGGGAGAGAGAGGGAGAGAGGGAGAGAGGGAGAGAGAGAGGGAGAGGAGAGAGAGGAGAGAGAGGGAGAGAGAGGGAGAGAGAGGAGAGAGAGAGGAAGAGGAGAGAGAGGAGAGAGAGGGAGAGAGAGGAGAGAGAGGAGAGAGAGGAGAGAGAGAGGAAGAGGAGAGAGAGGAGAGAGAGGGAGAGAGAGGAGAGAGGAGAGAGAGGAGAGAGAGGGAGGGAGGAGAGAGAGGAGAGAGGAGGAGAGAGGGGGGAGAGAGAGGGAGAGGAGAGAGAGGAGAGAGAGGGAGAGAGAGGAGAGAGAGGGAGAGAGAGAAGAGAGAGGAGAGAGAGGAGAGAGAGAGGAAGAGGAGAGAGAGGAGAGAGAGGGAGAGAGAGGAGAGAGAGGAGAGAGAGGAGAGAGAGAGGGAGAGAGGAGAGAGAGAGAGAGGAGAGAGGGAGAGGAGAGAGAGGAGGGAGAGGAGAGAGAGGAGAGAGAGAGGAAGAGGAGAGAGAGGAGAGAGAGGGAGAGAGAGGAGAGAGAGGAGAGAGAGGAGAGAGAGGAGAGAGAGGGAGAGAGAGGAGAGAGGGAGAGAGAGGAGAGAGGGAGAGAGAGGGAAAGAGAGGGAGAGAGAGGAGAGAGGGAGAGGAGAGAGAGGAGAGAGAGGAGAGAGAGGAGAGAGAGGGAGAGAGAGGAGAGAGAGGAGAGAGAGGAGAGAGAGGGAGAGAGAGGAGAGAGAGAGGAGAGAGGAGAGAGAGAGGAGAGAGAGGAGAGAGAGAGAGGAAGAGGAGAGAGAGGAGAGAGAGGGAGAGAGAGGAGAGAGGGAGAGAGAGGAGAGAGAGGAGAGAGAGGAGAGAGAGGAGAGAGAGGAGAGAGAGGGAGAGAGAGGAGAGAGAGGAGAGAGAGGAGAGAGGGAGAGGGAGGGAGAGAGAGGAGAGAGGGAGAGGAGAGAGAGGAGAGAGAGGGAGAGAGAGGAGAGAGGGAGAGAGAGGAGAGAGAGAGGAGAGAGAGGAGAGAGAGGGAGAGAGAGGAGAGAGAGGAGACAAAGCTGAGTGGGGGAGAAGAGTATGTGGGAGGGGATAGAGCGAGGGAGAGAAGGATGGAGAGAGAGTTGAGAGACTGTGTTTACTAATATCTAGCGTGTATAAATCATCTAAATACCAAATGTATGATGGGATAGATGGAGGCGTGTAACACTTTGTGTTATGGAAACATGTCAAACATGGCATGTGCTCTATAGATTTATACACACAAGTCCCATAATTCCATGTGAATCAAGACTTAAAATGGCGGCTATGCAAGTCCCCTATTGTCTGGTGGCCGCACGTATAAGTCTGTTGTATTAGCTTGTATTGCTACACCAAACTGTTTGTTCTTGCGGCAGATACGGTTCTCTAATCCGGCATCATTGGTTTATCATCAGCCGTAAGGTGAAAACCGGATGGGCCGCAACGAAAAATGTCTTGGTGAAGTTATACCATTAGCACGTATACGTCAGTACGTAAGCACTTAATGCACCCGTACATACGGCTTACATACACACATGGGTACACTCGCCTCCGTATTTTGTATTTAATTACTCCTTCTATCAGAATGTTGTTATTATATGTAATATGGAAAATAAAAGTTTATATATATATATATATATATATATATATGTGATCCGGTGTAGAAAAATGAGTCATAACGCGCAAAAAATGGATTTTGAGATATCCATATATTTGAAAAGAGGAGACCAAGTTGATTCCAACTATATTAAACATTATTTCTATATTATAAGTTTGATATTTTTTTTTTTTTAAAAGTTTGCAATGTTTCTGGATGGTTATTGAATATTTCAATAAGGAGATCTTGTGAAAAAAACACTTTGAAAAATATCAGTTTTGCGACTTGTGACTCATTTTCCGGACCACATCACATATATTATATATATGTCCAGATATACACTAGTGGTCACAGATATTTGATAATAATAAATTCTTTATTCAGTCTGAAAGGATGTACTGACTTGGCTGTGACTTCTGATGAATTACTCCACGTTGGTGTATGTACCACATGCTGTTTGTATGGGTGGGAGTAGTGTGGTAATTTGCAACTCCCAAGTTGCTATGCTTACCTTATATGGCTATGTTTACTGGGGACAGGAACCACACACGTGGAACTGGTGCAAATTACCACACTACTACCGCCGCATGTGGTACATACATCAACGTGGAGTAAATTACTAGTAAATGATGCTCTTAAATATTTAATAATAAATTGCTGCTCTTCAATATTTAATGATAATAATAAATTCATTATTAAGCCTTTGAAAGGTTGAATTGGCTGTGACTTGTCATGTCATGTCTACCAGTGTAGGCCATGCTACAGGTCTCACAACAACTAATAATAGGTGATCCGTTTTAGGAAAATGAGCCATAAGTCGCAATATATGAATTTTGAGATATCACCATATCTGAAAAGAGGAGATCAAGCCGATTCTAATGATAGTAAACAGTCCAATATTCTAATATGTATTTCCATATTTTAAGTTTGATATTTTTATTTTTGACAAAAAAGTTTGTAATATTTCTGGTGAACAATAACCAGTAAAGTAACTGAATATACTCCATATGTGGACCTTTAAAATAAAATGAAATGATATATTATTTATAATGTCCTAAAATTTGATACATGGATTGATACAACCATAAGTGATAAACTCGCCAAAAATCAGAACATTCCATTAAAGTGAACTTGTAAAATAAACACTTTGAAAAATATAATTTTTGCGACTTATGACTCATTTTCCTGAAACACATCACAATTAGAGTAACACATTTTATAACTTGTTTCCTTTGTAAGAGAACACAATCCATCTTTCCCTGGCTAAGATGCAATGTATAGAGCAGGAGTCTAGTGGTTGTCTGGAGACTGATAGAGACCTTCTGCATTATTAACCTCTGCCTCATGCATCCTGCAGGCTAATGTAGCAGTCAGAGCCGCCTATTGTGCAGGAACAAACACTACATCCATTATGGATGTCTATACATAGATTTCACTGACGTCACAGGCTGAAGAGAGCGTCGCCATTTTAGGGGGCTACCCCGTGTAAACATTAAATGTCCAAGCCTCAAAATACTGTTTTCCGGCCGTTTTTACCATCACCAGTTTTAATGAACCCATGATAACCCTTGTAGATATGATAGGAAATCTTTCTTTAGTAAATTATTACTAAAGTATGGTGGTATGTGTGGTAGGACTATAGTCAACATGTGTGGTCGGACTATAGTCAACATGTGTGGTCGGACTATAGTCAACATGTGTGGTCGGACTATAGTCAACATGTGTGGTCAGACTATAGTCAACATGTGTGGTCGGACTATAGTCAACATGTGTGGTCGGACTATAGTCAACATGTGTGGTCAGACTATAGTCAACATGTGTGGTCAGACTATAGTCAACATGTGTGGTCAGACTATAGTCAACATGGGTGGTCAGACTATAGTCAACATGGGTGGTCAGACTATAGTCAACATGTGTGGTCGGACTATAGTCAACATGTGTGGTCAGACTATAGTCAACATGTGTGGTCAGACTATAGTCAACATGTGTGGTCGGACTATAGTCAACATGGGTGGTCAGACTATAGTCAACATGTGTGGTCGGACTATAATCAACATGTATAACAAAAGGAAGGGAAGAATGTTTAAATCAAGGGGAAACTTTAAAAATATTGTTTTGAATAAATATAGTTTATAACAAAATAATAATCACATTGTTCTTCTTATATTCCAGGAGCGGATAACTGTGTGACATTGACAGTGGGAAGTGACACTCCATATAAGGATTGCTGTGACAGTGAGAAGTGACACTCCATATAAGGATTGGTGTGACAGTGAGAAGTGACACTCCATATAAGGATTGGTGTGACAGTGAGAAGTGACCCTCCATATAAGGATTGGTGTGACAGTGAGAAGTGACACTCCATATAAGGATTGGTGTGACAGTGAGAAGTGACACTCCATATAAGGATTGGTGTAACAGTGAGAAGTGACACTCCATATAAGGATTGGTGTGACAGTGAGAAGTGACACTCCATATAAGGATTGGTGTAACAGTGAGAAGTGACATAATTCAGAGTCCATTCCAGAGACTTCCAACAAAAAAGGACCTCGGTGACTATTGCAAGCACTTGGATGTTAATTTTTACTGTTGCTTGCTCCTCTTCTTCTGTTAGGCAGGAAAACTGCTGAGTCATTGCCACCAGAAGTATGCGAGTGCGCTGGAGGTTAGGTAGGGTGCTCCAGGTGGGGGGTGTAGTGAGCACCCTCCTCCTGGTGGCCAGCCTATACACCTGGTCCCTCTCCATGGTGACCCTGGAGGTAGCTCCTGTAGGGGGGAGGGGGCAGGGGAAGGTGGGAATGAGGTCTGGCAGACAGCTCAGCTCAGACCTTGAGGACCAAATGGTACTAGAGTATAGGAGGGAAGAAGAGAAAGAGAAAGCAAGGGAGGAGAAAGAGGGGGAGAAAGTGGGGGAGAAAGTGGGGGAGAAAGTGGGGGAGAAACTGGGGGAGAAACTGGGAGAGAAACATGGGGAGAAACTGGGGGAGAAACTGGTAGAGAAACATGAGGAGAAACTGGGGCATAAACTGGGAGAGAAACTGGGGGAGAAAGAGAAAGTGGGGAAGGAGCAAGAGCTTGGAGAAAAAGGGACACAGGAACAAGGGCAGGAGAAGGACATGGAAGAGCTAGAGAATGTGGCTAAAGAAGAAGAGATAGAAGGAGAAGAGGAAGAGGAAATAAGACAGGAACAAGAAAAGGAGGCTGAAGTGGATGAGGGAGAGGAAGAGAAAGAAGGGGTGGAGGGGGAAGAAATGGAACATGACAAGGAAGAGAAGAAGAATGGAGAGGAGCAAATGCTGGTGAACCATATGAGAGTTGCAGTAAGAGCAGGAGGAGGAGGTGCAGGAGCAGGAGGAGTAAGAGCAGGAGGAGCAGGTGCAGGAGGAGGAGGAGGGGCAGGAGGAGGAGGAGTAGAAGCAGGGGGAGAAGGTGAAGGGGGAGCAGGAGCAGGAGCAGGAGCAGGAGCAGGTGCAGGTGCAGGAGCAGGTGCAGGTGCAGGTGCAGGTGCAGGAGCAGGAGCAGGTGCAGGAGCAGGTACAGGAGGAGGAGCAGGAGCAGGAGGAGGAGGAGGAGCAGGAGGAGGAGCAGGAGCAGGAGCAGGAGCAGGTACAGGAGCAGGTGCAGGAGGAGGAGCAGGAGCAGGAGGAGGAGGAGGAGCAGGAGGAGGAGCAGGAGGAGGAGCAGGAGGAGGAGCAGGAGCAGGAGCAGGAGCAGGAGCAGGAGCAGGTGCAGGAGCAGGAGCAGGTGCAGGAGCAGGAGCAGGAGCAGCAGCAGGAGCAGGAGCAGGAGCAGCAGCAGGAGCAGGTGCAGGAGCAGCAGCAGATGTAAAAGCAGGAATAAGAGTAAGAGGAGCAAGTGGAGCAGAAGCAGGAGGTCGAGCAGGAGCAGATGTAAAAGCAGGTGCAGGAGTAAGTGTAAGAGGAGCAGGAGCAAGAGCAGGAGGAGCTGGAGCCAGTGGTGCCCTGCCCCACAGCCTGCGTGTATACAAGGGACCAGGTAAGCTGGTACTCATGTCAGCCGCCCCTGGCTCCAACCACAGGTTCTTCTCTGAGTTACTCCAGGCCCAGAGGAACCACTCACTGGTGGGTGAAGTACGGGTGAGCAGCTCTGCACCACTCAACCAGACCCTACTGCACCAGCTGCACCTGCAGCACCCACTCCACCCTGCACCTGCACCACCCAATGTATCCTGCACCAACCTCATCACCTGGGGGGAACGCGCACCCTACCCCAGCGGCCACCACACCGCCTTCCACACAGACTCCCAGCTGATCAGCCTCACCAGCAACTGCACCCGCTATAACCATGGTTATATGCTGGATGTGAGTGAGGCAGAGAGGGACTTCCCCCTGGCCTTCAGCCTGCTGGTCTACAAGGATGCAGGGCAGGTAATAATAGTTGAATCTAGCAAATACACCTATGTCAAACTAAAGGGCAATCTAGCCCACATGAGACTGCTTATTCAGTAAAGTCAGACTTATCACCTTATACACGATTCTACCCACTGTGCTACCAAATATTATAAACTGTCAATGCTCAATGATGTAAGATATAGTATGTATTTATGAATGTAATATATTTAGTGTAACAGGACTCTCTGGAAAAGCTATGATTAGCATAGAGGTGAGCACCTATCTCCAGACTCTATTGTATTCTCTACTTGTAACTGTTTGTTCTGGAAATAAACAATATCAATCAATCACAGGTGGAGAGACTGCTGAAGGCTATATATAGACCACACAACCACTACTGTATACACGTGGACAAGAAGGCATGTAAACTCTATAGTTTGTCTCATACAAGTATACATAGTATGATTGTCCTGGAACTAAGCCTTGTCAGTTTAAGATGTAACGGTCGCGCTGTACTGCTCGATTGGATGTTTTTGATTGATTAATTAAATTGATCAATCCTTTTCTTAGTCATTTTATTCCTAAGTCACTTAGTTATTTAATTTGTTTCTACTAGTTATTCCAAATTCTGGTAACAGCTGGAAGAAATGGTACCTCGTTGTATCATAGTGGTATGGTTTTTTTCTTACCCAATACTCAACTGTACTCATTTTGTACTCTTGAAGATGACAAATAAAACCCTACTTATCTTATCTTTAAGGCCTCCATAAGCACACATGAGGCCATCGCGGCCATGGCCCAGTGTCTGCCCAATGTCCTCCTGGCGCACCACCGTGTGGATGTACGGTGGGGGCGACCCACTATACTGGAGGCGGAGATCACCTGTATGGGGGACCTGGTCAAGCACAGGAAGCGCTGGAAGTACTTCATCAACCTGACCGGGCAGGAGTTCCCACTCAAGACTAACTGGGAGCTGGTGCAGATACTGCGGGATGCTTATAGAGGAGCTTCAGATGTGGACGCCACCGTCAGAAAGTGAGACAATCATTAGATCCACAGTTTAGTCAAGTTCTTCCTTTAGACTGGGCCATGGTTACTAGTATGTTATCAGTCCGTAAATTTCATGTCATGATGAATAAATTAATGAAGTGAAAATTAAAGCATAGAATTGAAGCAACAATAAAAATGCACTTAGTTTTTGACAAAATACATTTGGATTCAGGACATCCTAGTGAGAGCCCTCTAAAATACCTTAATAATCCTGTGTAGATGTTCATTATTTGTTACCATATGATACCATATGTGATGTGTTTCAGGAAAATGAGTCATAAGTCGCAAAATTGATATTTTTCAAAGTGATTTATTTCTACGATATTATTGTTGGAATATTCTAATATTTGGGTGCTTAATGCTGCTAGTAACATTAATACATGTCCGAAGTGTCAAGGCAATAAATTGAATATATCTATGCATTTCTAAGGTCACCTTAGAGTATATTTAGGTACTTCATTAGTAATAATCCACCAAAAAATATCAATAACCTTTTTTTTTTTAAATAAATACATCAAACTTAAAATATAGAAACACTACTTAGATGTCCTTGATGTTTACTACCATTAGAATCTGCTTGAGCTCATCTATTCAAATATGGTCATATCTCAAAATCCATTTTTTGCGACTTGTGACTCATTTTCCCGAAACATATCACATAATATTATGTCATGTCACTAAACACTATACTTCACTGGAGATAAAGACTGTGTATAAATAATGTTTCAGGTTGTGTTTACTTGTATTTTTCTCTGAGTAAGGACTAATTTCCAGGGCAGGTTACTGTTATTTGTCACCATATGTTACTTGAGTGGAAATAAGCAATATACCTGCATGTTTCAGGTCGTGGTACTTCCGGTGGCAGTGTGTGGGCGGGTACTACATCACGCGGGAGGGTGTGCAGTGCCACAAGAGGAACAAGGCGCCCCCGCACCCCTACACCATGACCAAGGGCTCCACACATGTGGCACTGACCTACGAGTTTGTACGGTTCATCCTCTACAGCCCTGTATCACATGACCTCTACACTTGGCTCCTGCCAACCAAGTTTGTGGACGAAACCTTCTTTGGTACATTGCACAACAGCCCCCATCTCAAGGTACCCTCTGCTTATACTGGTAAGTTATGGTACATTGTACAACAGCCCCCATCTCAAGGTACCCTCTGCCTATACTGGTAAGTTATGGTACATTGCACAACAGCCCCCATCTCAAGGTACCCTCTGCCTATACAGGTAAGTTATGGTACATTGTACAACAGCCCCCATCTCAAGGTACCCTCTGCCTATACAGGTAAGTTATGCTACATTGTACAACAGCCCCCATCTCAAGGTACCCTCTGCCTATACTGGTAAGTTATGGTACATTGTACAACAGCCCCCATCTCAAGGTACCCTCTGCCTATACTGATAAGTTATGGTACATTGTACAACAGCCCCCATCTCAAGGTACCCTCTGCCTATACAGGTAAGTTATGGTACATTGTACAACAGCCCCCATCTCAAGGTACCCTCTGCCTATACAGGTAAGTTATGGTGTACAACAGCCCCCATCTCAAGGTACCCTCTGCCTATACTGGTAAGTTATGGTACATTGTACAACAGCCCCCATCTCAAGGTACCCTCTGCCTATACAGGTAAGTTATGGTACATTGTACAACAGCCCCCATCTCAAGGTACCCTCTGCCTATACTGGTAAGTTATGGTACATTGTACAACAGCCCCCATCTCAAGGTACCCTCTGCCTATACTGGTAAGTTATGGTACATTGTACAACAGCCCCCATCTCAAGGTACCCTCTGCCTATACAGGTAAGTTATGGTACATTGTACAACAGCCCCCATCTCAAGGTACCCTCTGCCTATACTGGTAAGTTATGGTACATTGTACAACAGCCCCCATCTCAAGGTACCCTCTGCCTATACTGGTAAGTTATGGTACATTGTACAACAGCCCCCATCTCAAGGTACCCTCTGCCTATACAGGTAAGTTATGGTGTACAACAGCCCCCATCTCAAGGTACCCTCTGCCTATACTGGTAAGTTATGGTACATTGTACAACAGCCCCCATCTCAAGGTACCCTCTGCCTATACAGGTAAGTTATGGTACATTGTACAACAGCCCCCATCTCAAGGTACCCTCTGCCTATACAGGTAAGTTATGGTGTACAACAGCCCCCATCTCAAGGTACCCTCTGCCTATACTGGTAAGTTATGGTACATTGTACAACAGCCCCCATCTCAAGGTACCCTCTGCCTATACTGGTAAGTTATGGTGTACAACAGCCCCCATCTCAAGGTACCCTCTGCCTATACAGGTATGTTATGGTACATTGTACAACAGCCCCCATCTCAAGGTACCCTCTGCCTATACTGGTAAGTTATGGTACATTGTACAACAGCCCCCATCTCAAGGTACCCTCTGCCTATACAGGTAAGTTATGGTACATTGTACAACAGCCCCCATCTCAAGGTACCCTCTGCCTATACAGGTAAGTTATGATACATTGTACAACAGCCCCCATCTCAAGGTACCCTCTGCCTATACAGGTAAGTTATGGTACATTGTACAACAGCCCCCATCTCAAGGTACCCTCTGCCTATACAGGTAAGTTATGGTACATTGTACAACAGCCCCCATCTCAAGGTACCCTCTGCCTATACTGGTAAGTTATGGTACATTGTACAACAGCCCCCATCTCAAGGTACCCTCTGCCTATACAGGTAAGTTATGGTACATTGTACAACAGCCCCCATCTCAAGGTACCCTCTGCCTATACTGGTAAGTTATGGTACATTGTACAACAGCCCCCATCTCAAGGTACCCTCTGCCTATACTGGTAAGTTATGGTACATTGTACAACAGCCCCCATCTCAAGGTACCCTCTGCCTATACTGGTAAGTTATGGTACATTGTACAACAGCCCCCATCTCAAGGTACCCTCTGCCTATACTGGTAAGTTATGGTACATTGTACAACAGCCCCCATCTCAAGGTACCCTCTGCCTATACAGGTAAGTTATGGTACATTGTACAACAGCCCCCATCTCAAGGTACCCTCTGCCTATACTGGTAAGTTATGGTACATTGTACAACAGCCCCCATCTCAAGGTACCCTCTGCCTATACAGGTAAGTTATGGTACATTGTACAACAGCCCCCATCTCAAGGTACCCTCTGCCTATACAGGTAAGTTATGGTACATTGTACAACAGCCCCCATCTCAAGGTACCCTCTGCCTATACTGGTAAGTTATGGTACATTGTACAACAGCCCCCATCTCAAGGTACCCTCTGCCTATACTGGTAAGTTATGGTACATTGTACAACAGCCCCCATCTCAAGGTACCCTC
Organism: Sthenelais limicola; assembly: GCA_942159475.1. NCBI lineage: Eukaryota > Metazoa > Annelida > Polychaeta > Phyllodocida > Sigalionidae > Sthenelais > Sthenelais limicola. The sequence continues at coordinate 134,656,352 of OW804097.1, read as the reverse complement.
TGCCTATACAGGTAAGTTATGGTACATTGTACAACAGCCCCCATCTCAAGGTACCCTCTGCCTATACTGGTAAGTTATGGGGCATTGTACAACAGCCCCCATCTCAAGGTGCCCTCTGCCTATACAGGTAAGTTATGGTACATTGTACAACAGCCCCCATCTCAAGGTACCCTCTGCCTATACAGGTAAGTTATGGTACATTGTACAACAGCCCCAATCTCAAGGTACCCTCTGCCTATACTGGTAAGTTATGTTGTACAACAGCCCCCATCTCAAGGTATCCTCTGCCTATACTGGTAAGTTATGTTGTACAACAGCCCCCATCTCAAGGTACCCTCTGCCTATACTGGTAAGTTATGTTGTACAACAGCCCCCATCTCAAGGTACCCTCTGCCTATACTGGTAAGTTACCTTTGGTACATTGTTCTCGGACATCACAGACCAGTACAGTTAGACTAGATAATGCTAAATGATATAATATATACTTGATGCTGAGTGTATTTGATCCTTACTTCTAAGACTTTCCTTATGATTATATCAAGTTAACGAACGACTTCTGACAATCAAATTTTTGTAATGGGAGAATTGGGACTGATGAAAATCCCAATTTGGGGATCCTGTATCCCAAGTATAAATAGAATCATTAAACAAAAAATGCTTATATATGCTATACTTGTCACTCTGCAGGCCCCCACAATGAGGAGAATGGCTACCAGGGCATGGCGCGCTACAAGCAGTGGGACGGCACAGTGAGCTGCCCCGGCCGCATGCAGCGTAAGATCTGCCTGGGTAGTGTGTGGGACCTGCACAATATGGTCCACAGCCCATACTTCTTCATCAACAAGTTTGAGGCCGGCTACCAACCCCTCGCCTACCACTGCCTCCACTCCTGGCACCACAACAAGGTACTGGAGGAACTGACCGCCCGCAAACAGGGCCTGACTCTACACATGGACACCAGGGGCTACCAGCAGCTACCCTGGGTGAGGCACCACTTGTGACAGCAGTAGTGACAGCACTAGTGACAGCACTAGTGACAGCCCTGGGTCAGGCACCACTTGTGACAGCAGTAGTGACGGCAGCCCTGGGTGAGACACCACTTGTGATGTCACTAGTGACAGCAGCAGCCCTGGTGACAGCGGCTTGTGACGTCACTAGTGACAGCAGCTTGTGACGTCACTAGTGACAGCAGCTTGTGACGTCACTAGTGACATACATCTGCTATATGTAATACCAAGACTTGAGGATGTTGGGGACAAGATCTGATAAACTGTGATATCACCCAGATCTAGGACAAGCTGTGATATCACCCAGATCTAGGACAAGCTGTGATATCACCCAGATCTAGGATAACCTGTGATATCACCCAGATCTAGGATAACCTGTGATATCACCTAGATCTAGGATAAGCTGTGATATCACCCAGATCTAGGACAAGCTGTGATATCACCCAGATCTAGGACTAGCTGTGATATCACCTAGATCTAGGATAAGCTGTGATATCACCCAGATCTAGGACAAGCTGTGATATCACCCAGATCTAGGACAAGCTGTGATATCACCCAGATCTAGGACAAGCTGTGATATCACCCAGATCTAGGACAAGCTGTGATATCACCCAGATCTAGGACAAGCTGTGATATCACCCAGATCTAGGACTAGCTGTGATGTCACCCAGATCTAGGACAAGCTGTGATGTCACCCAGATCTAGGACAAGCTGTGATGTCACCCAGATCTAGGATAAGCTGTGATGTCACCCAGATCTAGGACAAGCTGTGATATCACCCAGATCTAGGACAAGCTGTGATATCACCCAGATCTAGGACAAGCTGTGATATCACCCAGATCTAGGACAAGCTGTGATATCACCCAGATCTAGGACTAGCTGTGATATCACCCAGATCTAGGACAAGCTGTGATATCACCCAGATCTAGGACAAGCTGTGATATCACCCAGATCTAGGACAAGCTGTGATATCACCCAGATCTAGGACAAGCTGTGATATCACCCAGATCTAGGACAAGCTGTGATATCACCCAGATCTAGGACAAGCTGTGATATCACCCAGATCTAGGACAAGCTGTGATATCACCCAGATCTAGGACAAGCTGTGATATCACCCAGATCTAGGACAAGCTGTGATATCACCCAGATCTAGGACAAGCTGTGATATCACCCAGATCTAGGATAAGCTGTGATGTCACTAAGGTCTAGGATAAGCTGTGATATCACCCAGATCTAGGACAAGCTGTGATATCACCCAGATCTAGGATAAGCTATGATATCACCCAGATCTAGGACAAGCTGTGATATCACCCAGATCTAGGATAAGCTATGATATCACCCAGATCTAGGATAAGCTGTGATATCACCCAGATCTAGGATAAGCTGTGATATCACCCAGATCTAGGACAAGCTGTGATATCACCCAGATCTAGGATAAGCTGTGATATCACCCAGATCAGATCTAGGACAAGCTGTGATGTCACCCAGATCTAGGATAAGCTGTGATGTCACCCAGATCTAGGATAAGCTGTGATGTCACTAAGGTCTAGGACAAGCTGTGATATTATAAATTATATATTGTATATTATATATGAGAATAACATGTGGTGCTATCTTATGCCAGCAACAGACATCATAACGTTCACGCCATTCTGGGACTATGTGTGTGTGCCGGGGTATTTGACAGGCAAATAATGTACATAATATATATTTTAGCCGTATTTTCATCGATATTTTGTCATCAAAATCCATTTTGATCAGTAAATAATTATTGTTGGTTTGGGTTTAAAACGGATTTAGTACTTGGAATACTTTGAGTACTTTGAATTTCTTTAGTTATTACTTTTTAACAACTTTATTATAATTATTACGATCTTACTAAATTATTATACAATTTGTATTCATGTTTTCATATGCAGTTACATGGTGTCCTTGTGCAGGGTTCTAACCAGGATTTTTACTCAGAGTGGCGCAAGTCGGCGATCCCATCCCTTTGTGGGGGGTACGAGGGGGTGCTCAGAAAAGTGCATTCTGGTGCATTTGCGACGAATACATATACTTTCAACACTTGTATTTGAAGGCTATTTCACAGAATCATGTCATGTGAAAACTGAGAAAAGATTTGATGTCTCATTTACTTATCAAACATGTTAATGCTTCCTCTGTTTTTGTAAAAAAAAAAAAGAAAAAAAGGGCAGGTTTGCTCAGTGCGCCACACTTTAGTTAGAACCCTGTTGTATGCATTACATGTTCTATTCACAAATGGGGCTGACTGTTCTACACAGTAAATCTTTCACAGCGTCCAATAATTATACAAATTAAGATATAATATTGTAATTTACTTTCATCTCCTAATTGCTAACATTGAAGTATTTCAAACATCATTAAACTGTCTTATATAATCCAATGTAACAAGGTGGTCCACCTGCTTTCATATCTAACATTGTTGCAATATAACATCAATAATTTACTCGTTGTGGTTTCTTCAGATTTGGACTAAGGAATTTTTGGTATCAGTATACTCCTAGACAATTTCTCCTAGACAGTCCTTTATCTTAGATTCGGTTTTACTAAGTCAATTCATTTTCCTCTGGATGTACTGCCAAACCCTCCACTCAATCAAGCATGACAGTCCTTTATCCCTACAAGCAAGACCCTGCTTTCCCCTACCAGTAGGCCTGGGTCAGGTTTTCAGAAAATGTACAATTGGCCTTCACCAATCCTCTCAAGTAGCCCGCATTTAAGACAAAAATGAGCTTCAAAATGCAGTTTAACATAACAGAGCTGATACTTTAAATAAATGCGATGCCAAATGTACTCAGATATACCCGGTATTCTTAATTTTTTAGCCTAATTTAGGAGAATTTCTTGAATGTGTAGATCTAACAATTGTACATTTTCTGAAAATCTGACCCGCCTACAGTTGGGGTGATTTGGTATATTACTTTCATTCATCTTTGCAGCCTTACTGCCAATAATCCGTAATATTTTGATTGTAGTATTTGTATTTATTTATTTATTTATTTATTCCGTCGCATGTTATCCTGTACAGACAAGGTTTCCAGCTGACCTACTTGAAAAATCAATAAAAATAACAAAGTTAAAATGTCTTATGTAATATAACATCGTTCTAACAACAAAGAGACTTTTAAAGAAGAGTCATCCCACCTCCCAACCCTGTTATATAAGACACACCTCAATGTGTAGGTTCCAGTACAATCTGGGCTTCCTATTAGGTTAGTGAGTGTGTTCCAGGAAAATGAATCACAAGTCGCAAAATTGATATTTTTCAAAGTGTTTTTTTCACAGGATCTCTTTATTGAAATGTTCTGATTTTTAGAGGGTTTAGTACTTGTAGTCATATAAATCATTGTATAAATTACTCGAAAAGTTGCTTTGTTGTCATGGTTGTTATTTGATCTCAAGACACATGTATGCGAACAAGTAAATTGGGTCACACATATAAGAAGCTTCTTGGGAATGTAATATGACATGAATGAGAACATGAGTAATCGAATAGGTAAATTGAGCCAAATCTGACCCTTAGCGAATTAATAAGAGAATTGAACCTGAGCCAACATATGACTCTCTGAGAATTATTAATGTCAAGTCTATGCATAGTCAGTGGCATTGTCTTGCTCTCAACCGTAGTTATTAAGAGAGAAGATCTTTGAGCTTGCGCCCCTTTGAAGATAGAAATAGAAAAAAAAAAATTTTTTTGCTCTCCCTCGACGCTCTGAGAAGAGAATGGAATGGCGACTGGCGATGACGCGGCCGAACGCTCCCGTCTCCAGGGCAACTGACGACTTCCGGCTTACCGCGCTGAGCTCGATTACGTCCTTCCGGTCCTTGCCGCCACTCTCTCGTAATTTATATAAGTATTCCCATGGAATACCCTCCATAAATTACTCGAAAAGTTGCTTTGTTGTCATGGTTGTTATTTGATCTCAAGACACATGTATGCGAACAAGTAAATTGGGTCACACATATAAGAAGCTTCTTGGGAATGTAATATGACATGAATGAGAACATGAGTAATCGAATAGGTAAATTGAGCCAAATCTGACCCTTAGCGAATTAATAAGAGAATTGAACCTGAGCCAACATATGACTCTCTGAGAATTATTAATGTCAAGTCTATGCATAGTCAGTGGCATTGTCTTGCTCTCAACCGTAGTTATTAAGAGAGAAGATCTTTGAGCTTGCGCCCAAACCCCAAGGTTTATATATTGAGATTAAGTAGTTAAGGGAGGAGAAGGTCCATGGAACCGAAAACAGATGCCATCCTGTTTTCCAAAAGGCGTCGGTGCTGTAAGGGGGCAGATAAATAGTTGAGAACAGCCATGGACTGCCAGTCCCCCGCCAGGCGAATGTCTTGCAGGTTGACACCTTGGGTGTGCATGAAAGTCGCAGACCCCCGGCGGAGGCTGTGCAGCCCGATGTCCTTGGTAATGCCTGACTGACGGGACCAGCGCTGCAGCAGAGGTAAGGCCAACGTATACTTGGTAGGAGAGCCTCCCTTGAGACAAATGAGAGGAGAGGAGCTGGAAGCAGGATGTCTGGCGCACAATGCTGATAGGGCACCATGCAAGCACAGAGAAGAACCACACTTCTTTATGGGGATTTGGAAGGCGCGAGAGCCCAGTTGGTCCGTTTTAGAGGAACCCACACTGATCACAAGCCACTCGCCCTCAAAGCTTACATCACCTCTCGTCAGGAGGTGCTCGTTGGTCGTGGAGAAGAAAACATGGCATTTGCGGAGCAGGGTCCGGAAGCATAGTAGAACACCTGTCCAGACAGAGAACTCTAATTCACTGCTGAGGTCTACTTGTTGGAAAATTTTAACTAGATCCTGAGGTAGAAGGGGATCTTTGGGCGATGGCCCCACCTTAAGGCTGCGCTGAATACCACGAAGTACTAGGGACAGTTGGAAGAATTCACGTAGGTCTGGCCCGTTGTTCAGCTTAGATAAGTGGTTAATGGCAGACACATTGTTATTAATGGTTGAATAAGCAAGGCCCTTGACGGAGAACATATGAGCCATGTACCTGCAGACTGTGGGGGGATGTACAGGAACGGGCACCAGGCCATGGGATTCACAGAATTTGTAGTATTGGCTCCATTGGCTCTGACGCACCGATCTGGTTGAAGCAGCGAGGGCCTGTAGCTGGAGATTACTGACCTCAGCGTCCAGGCGTCCTACAATGAGGAGAGGAGAGAAGGCACAAGGCTAACATTATGGCGGTAGCAAAGGTGGAACACAAACTTGAGAATCTCGACGAGATGAACACAGGAGGCCCTGCCCTTTGATAGCATGTGGAGGAGTAACTTGGTACTGCAAATCACTAGGATACCCGAGTCATTATAATCCCTGGACGCCAAGCCTCCTCGTAAGGTAGACGCCAGAGCACATAACTCCCGGGCTGCCGTGCTGTTAAAACAGCATGCGGGCATGTTGATTTCACATTGACTTCGCAGTAGGTGAAAGCCTATGAAGGATGCCTCCACCATATTGAAGAAGCCCGCATACTGATATTTATCCAGAGATGCGGCAAATGTAGTGGTAGAAGTCCAGGCTACATAGTCATGAGTAGAATTTATTGGTAATGGCATGGGGGAAACACCGTTGTAAGCATCCATATGCACTGACCACCACCGAATGTCGTTGTGGAAGTCAACAGGGAGACGGATCTTTTCGATGTCTTGTACATCCTTTAATAGGTCGAAGATGTAATTAATATACACACGACCCCCAGCCACTACTTTCCCGCAGTGAGACATAACACCTGCTAGACGTTGTATTTGGCGTTTAGTGGCCCTGCTCTTTGACGAGAAGTACTGTAGCTCAACACGAAGTTTCACAAGCTTGTCTGCGGGGAGGTGAAGAGTCATAGACGAGGAGTCTATAATGATCCCCAAGAACCTGCAGACCTGACTGACCTGCGAGACCTTGTTCCAAGCCACATAAAACCCTAGAGCACGCAGGGTCGTGATCAGGGCTGACTGGGCATGAAGTGCTGAAGGTAAGTCGAGGTCCCAGAAGATGAAGTCATCTAAGTAGCTGAGACAATGGTAGCCCTGACGAGATAGCATTCGAGATACACAGTTTGTGACACGGTGGAACACGAAAGGTGCCGCACTTGCCCCAAAACATATAGCATTGTCCACTAAGTGTCGTCGAGACCCGTTTATAATCCAAGACAGGCCGAAATATTGTCTCTGGGATGGGTGGATTAACAGAGACCTGTAGGCACTGGAAAGATCGACCACGCCCATATATGAGTCACGTGGCAGATCCGACAATACCTCGTCTATGTTAATTAAACTGAATGAAGAAGTGACCTCGTTAGTGAAGTTGTTTACAGATATGTCTGAGGGACGGCTGCAATCGGTAATGGGTCTGACCCCACCGTCCGGTTTAGCCACAGCCCCTAGGGCATGCACACACAGTGGCTTTGATGGTACTATTGATAATTTTCCTGATTCGATTTCACTGTTAATTAGAGCATCCAACTTGCGTTGCGAAAGTTTAGAGAAGCATGAATTATAATTTGGAACAGCGTAAGAAGACAGAACTGCCTGCCTATTCACTAACCTGAAGCCATGGCATATTCCATCTAGCACAAAATGGGAGTCCGGGTCCCACACTTTGTTTATTTGTAGCCGCTTGGCCCATTCAGCGGGTTTCATTTGAGAAAGCACACCATCCAGATGGTAGTTAGAGTCGAGAGTCACTGCTGTGGCAACTAGAACATCGAAGGAAGATTCAGAAATAACAGAGATGTTCAGTTCGTTAGAAGAAAGACTCGGCTCCGGAAGTGGTGAGCGGCCATCGTTGTTTTCATGACACTTACTTTCCGCCTCCAGCAGAGGAGACGTCGGCCCACCGAAAGGTGCTGCTGCGCGCTGAACACCCGTCGGCCGTGTGGCTGGCATCTAAGCACAGAGCACAGATGTGCTTCCTCTTACATGGAGAGCTACAGCGCTTCTGATGCGCCGGGTTGTTGTATACCCAACAGATGTCCTGGGGCCAATTCTTGAAATCAAAGAGGGGATCATATTTCTCCTCATCAAATGATCTCCTGAAGTTAGAGCTCCGACGGCCTCTACCAGCGTAGCGGTTGCCACCTGAGGCGGACATATCCCTGAGGGTTTTGAAGGCTTTCATATTTTCAGGCGAGAAGAAGGTGCTTGCTAGATTAAAGTCCACTTTCACCCAGTCATAGAGGTGGCCGTTTAGCACTGAGTCAGTCACCGCACGCTCATAGCGTATGAGGGCCTGGCGCACATATTCCTTCCCTACTGCTTTTGAAGCGATGAATGCTAGGTGTAGGCCATAGCCTGCTGGGTTCACTCCACATGCCATCAAGTAATTTAGAACAGAAAGCCCCCCAAACAATAACTCACGTATTGAAATGTCTTCGGCTTTCTTTTCAGGGATCAAATGAGATTCCGGACGAAGTTTGGCTAAGTCCTGGATGCGATCCAAGTCAACTTGCGCAGGCACCGCACCCCCGGACTGCCTGAAGTTCATGGGCGATCGACCACCCGATCCGAACCCAATATCAGGCATCGATGAGTCTAACTTGAATAATTCTGTCTCAAGTTCGGCTGTGGCGGCAGATATCTTCAGCTTTTCCATTTTGTCGCGCTGGGCGTTAACCATAGATTCGAGCCAAGCTTGGTATTCGGCTGTACCTCGCGCAGAAGTAGTCGGCAGGATCGAAAGGTCTGCTGCTATCTCTTCCACGGACTTCGGTTTAAGTTTCTGGCCCGTTTTCTGAGGACACTCGCCCCTCAGATGCTTCTTCAAGCAGATGGTACAATTGACTTCCATTTCTGGCGTACGAGGAAAGAATTTTGCAGCTTTAAAAATTTTTTTGCTCTCCCTCGACGCTCTGAGAAGAGAATGGAATGGCGACTGGCGATGACGCGGCCGAACGCTCCCGTCTCCAGGGCAACTGACGACTTCCGGCTTACCGCGCTGAGCTCGATTACGTCCTTCCGGTCCTTGCCGCCACTCTCTCGTAATTTATATAAGTATTCCCATGGAATACCCTCCAACAAATTTCAGGACATTGTATTAGATATATCCTTGCGTTTTGAAGGCCTTTGTATGGAGTATATTTAGTTACTTTACTGGTAATTACCGACCCAGAAACATTGCAAACTTTTTTTTTCAAAAATAAAAATTTCAAACTTAAAATATAGAATACATTTTAGGTGTCCTAGTGTTTACTATCATTAGAATCGGCTTGATCTCCTCTTTTCAAATATGGTGATATTCCTAAAACGGATCACATTTGATGAATATCATGAAAAGCTCCTACTTCACAAACTAGCAGTTCTCTATTGATGAATCCAGTCATATAAGTCATAATATAAGTTGGATTTGTTTAGTGGTAATAGCTGAGAATGAATGGTTTAAGTAATGAACTGGGTCAGATTGTCAGAAAATGCACAATCTACAGTTCTACACATCTCTCAAATTCTGCTAAATTAGAGTAAAACATGATAAATACTGAGTATATTTTAATGTATTCTGCATTTTATTCATTCAATAAATCTGTCTGGTTATACATGTTGATTTTGAACCTAATTTTCTTCTCAAATTTGAGTTATTTGAGAGGATTGGTGAAGGCCAAGTGTACATTTTCGGAAGATCTGCCCCAACTACTTAATGGGTGAGGCGTACTTAAGGTACAGGGACCAAGGCAAGCAAGATTAGGTTTAGCAAAAGTTATAAAATGTATTATTAAATGGGTTGTGAATAGCGCCATTGTTGGCTCCCGCCTATTGTTGTGTTGTACTGTATAACCCGCCGGTCTATAAATAGCCACAGTAGTTCACTAAACCCCTGCTAGTGGCGCGGTGTGCTTAAGGCATTATGACGTCATCTCTGTAAACATATTAGCAATAAAAGATGCAATAGGGGGCTTGCATGTCCGCCATATTGTATCTGGATTCACATTCATTTACTGTTTAGTGAACCCCAGAAATATTGGAAACTTTTTTTTTTCAAAAACGAAAACATCAAACTTAAAATCTAGAAATACTTATTATTTTATTAGACTGTTTACTATCATTGGAATTGACTTGATCTCATCTTTTCAAAATAACACCTCAAAATCTATTTTTTGCGACTTATGACTCATTTTCCTGAAACACATTACATTTATACACCTGATCTACATACTTACTAACACCTTTTTAGCCAATTTAGGCTCTTCTGGTCAAAAACAGCATTGTATTTTAACGTACAATATCTTGTCTTAATTTCATTTAAAACTGCCCTGAATTCAATGTTCAACTGACCCAGTCTAACTTAGCTCATATTTATTCGTGGAATGATATTTTGTAATTTATATCAAGAAACAGGAACAGATTTAACTCAAATCCACATCTTATATATTTTCCCAGCTGCGACAAATGGGCAAGTCAAAGATTTATCTAAGATTTATTCTTGATTTTCCGAATAGTATATTTTGTTTTATTCTATATGCACTCAAACTTGAGTCAACTCCATCGCGGGAAGAAGAACGCACCGAAATGCACCGAATAAATATATTGTTCAATATAATGCACCGAATAAATATATTGTTCAATAACTCTGTCTATAGACACAACTATACCAGCCCGCATAACTACACACGTCATTAGCACACTTTGATGACGTCATTCAATGGTTGCCATGGTGAGTGTCAACAAAGTCAGTGCGCGCCTAAGTTGACGTGTACGTGTGAATCAAGGCTTCCCCGCTACACCATCTATAGACGGCTACAACATACTGGGGCTTTTTTAAAAATTCTAAGTAGGAAATGTGGAGGGAACTTGCATCCAGAGAAGCGTGCAAACCTAGACAGTCCTGCAAACTATAGAAATAGATTGCAGATGCATTATCAAATTTTATGATAATTTTAATCATTAAATCACCTGTAGTTAACACAGGAAACTTCATAGATGATTCATTTTCCCCATTCTCCTCGATCAACATGAGGAGAATGGGGGATTAAAGTGTACCTTAAATGCTATGAATCAAAGGGTATGGCTAGTGTGTATATGCATGTAGGCTACTATATAGCCAGTTTCAATGGTCAATTAGTTAGGCTGCCAGACTTCCAAACTGGACATTGTGAGGTCGAGTCCCAGAGCAGCCAGCCATTTAACTTTTGTCTCATCATTTTATTTTTTAATTTCACTAATATCTTCACGTCTGGGACCCGGATTTCTTTTAAACTCACACATGTAGTTATTGATGCAATTCCCTTTCGATTGGTGAAAGAATTAGAAAGTCTAAGATCGAATTAAGGGAGAAAAGTCCGTTGGAAAGGGTTTGGAGATATATAGGTTCTGTTATAGAGGCGGTCATAAGCTTGTGTTTATTTTCGGCGAAAATAGTTTTCGCACGGGCCGATTCGTCAAGTTGAGCGGAACATACTGTAATTACCCTATTTAAACACATATATCGACTTTATAGTTTTATTTTCATTATTTTAACTTACACCAGGAAAACCGCAAAAAAACAACCTTCCGGGCTTGTATCATCATATTGTCACTTTGGTTTCTCTGCTCTTACTCCACCGTGACGGACACATCATCATTTGGCTAACAGCAGGGACAAAATTATGCACCACATACAATTATTTTTATACAATTAAGTTTATTTCCCAACTATTTCACGCTTGTGATACATTTCATGTCGAGAAATTTTGCAAATTTCCATTATTACAACTTCATCATGAAAAATAAAAATAAATTAATAATTTTAAGTTTTAGAAATAAATGTGACTTCCTAACCACACCCTTGGCGTATTCTAAATTATTTTGGTTAGTGGCCAAACTAAAAACAAGGTACAGAAAACATTGCTAAATCAAAATTGTCCAGCAGCAGACAAACACAGATATAGTCACTTATAACACACCTTTTTGATCATAAATCAATATATGTGGTGTTATTGGGTTTCACTAGAGTTTATCTCTAGGTGCTGTCTGCTGTGGGTTAGTTCGGCCAATCTACCCCAGTGGGCAGTACTGGTCCGCAGTGACTTTTTAGTCTATGTATTAACTTTTACCTGTTGCATTTTACATATAACAGCAGTCCAGCTGTTGTTGCCAGAGTAACGGCAACCTGGGTTAACCTTATTTTGCTAATGGTTATGAATGTTCTTGTTCTTGTAACTAGTATCTTGTTACTCTTATATTGGCTTGTACCATGTTTACTTAAACCTGCATGTTGCCTAAGACACCTGTGGTCATGAGTCACCTAGCTGGCTAGGAGGCCCGAGATCCTCAGACTTGGGCAGGATTGTGTAAACTGACGCTCAGCTTGCAATTCCTCACGAGAATAAAACCCTTTGCGAACAGGTAGTGACTGCCTTTTGTTCCATTTGTTTTATACATCGGTAAGGTTAAGGGATACGAACCTGCGAGATCACTACAATTGGTGCCGTGACCAAACTTAACCAACCGGTTTTGTTAGCACTGAAGTGCTGAGTTCACTTGCTTGGACCTATTGCCATTCTTCATATATCCTTGAGATATAAGTATGCCAAACTTTGTGGTCCTGCAAGATTGCCTCTTCAGAGAAGAATCAAGATTTGTCTGGATTTTTCAATGCTGAAAAATCCTTGCATTGGCCCCTCTTGTGAATCTGGAATCTCGGATTTCAGATTCAGAATCTCTGATGGAATTTCTGATGGATTTCTGACGAATTTCTGATGGATTTCTGATGGATTTCTGGCGGAATTCCTGACGGATTTCGGACGGAATTTCGGACGGAATTTCGGACAGATTTTCGGACGATTTTCGGACGGATTTTCGGACGGATTTTCGGACGATTTTCGGACGGATTTTCGGACGAATTTTGGACGGAATTTTGGACGGATTTCGGACGGATTTTCGGATTCATGGAATTTCGGATTTCGGAAAATCCTGTCCCAAGGGTGCAGGGCTTCAGGTATGAAGGAGCAATGGGATCAGAACTCACCTTTAGGTGTCAGTTACTGGCGTAGGAAGCTAATTTTGCCCCGAAGCTGGCAATAATTAGGAACTGGGATCCGAAGGATTCATGGAGTGGTTTTGGACAATACTCTACGTACTCTGTGCCTAAGAATTTTTCTTAGGGGCTTAATCGACCAGGAGAAAGCTGCTTGGGTGAAGCTAAAACAGCCGTTTGACCTTCTCCATGCTATTCTCTGGGCCGAAGTATGGGAAGTTGTAGTTTGGACTTAGTTCCTGCTGCTGCTCTACAAGCCGCCTTCATGGGTCCGAAGGCTGTAGCTATTCCATTGGAAATAGCTGCAGCCGAAGCTTCCCAGTTGAAGAGACGCAGAAATGTGAACGCCAAAGAAAAGGCCATGGTTCAGGTCAGCCAGGCACTAGCTTTGCAGGATTCTGACGATGATGATCAGTCCGAAGATCTTAGCAATGCCGTAGTGCAAGCTGTCCAGGCTTGGCAAGGAAAGAATAAAAAACTGGTTCCTCTGCTCAGCAGGTGATGACAACTGCTGGAGCTAAGGGGAAAGAACCTGGCAGGTTCGGAGGTGCTACTTCTGTAGTGATGAGGGACATTTCGCCTCGGCTTGTCCCAAGAAGGTAGCTCTTTTCGAACTCCTGAGGAAGGCAGACACTTCTAATGAGAAGCCTGCTACTTAGGGAAACTAGGTTCGGCTCCTGAAGAAAGCGAGACGGGAGCCTCGGACAACACGCTTCTTAGTACCACAGTCCGCGAGGATCTTGGTAGTAGTCTAGAAACTGGGAAATCAGCCCAGGCACCGGCGTGTAAGATAGGGTTAAAGCTTAGCGACAAGAAGCTACCCAATCTGATAGCTGGAGGTCCTAGGCCGTTGCCGGACGGTGATTTTCTTCCTGAAAAGATTCAGGGATGCTCGGACAAGAGCCCTGGCGTGCGTTGGGGACAGGCCGAGTACCAAGCTGAGTCAGGTCAGGTTGTCTTGGTAGAAAAAGGCCAAGAGAAGTCTGCTCGGATTCAGAAAGTTTCTGTTCAACAGCTGGAAACTCTGGAGATTCCTTCCAAATTACTGGTGAGGGAGAGATGGTATGCCCCTGTAGGCATAGGTGGGAAGAGTGGTTATTTCTTGGTAGATCCAGGCGCAACGACGAGTTTGATTACCAAGGATTTCTACGAATCCCTTCCACATGCGCCGCCTATGATTTCGGTGCGTATGGCGTGCTCGATGGGTAATGGAACGCCTATAACTACATATGGGAGCGTGCTCTGTCCATATGAAGTATCGGGTCGGACTTACATGATGACATGTCTGGTAGTCAGCGGTCTGAAGGGCCCTGAAGACGGGATATTAGGTGCAGATTTTTACTATGTGCACCGTTGTTGTTTGGATTGGTCAGGAGTGTTTTATTTGGAAAACTTCGGACATTCTGTTGTATGTAAACAGTGGAAAAAGAAGTCCGAAGGTGAAGAATTTTCCTCTATAAAGACCATGACTGTGAGCGAAGTAGATACTGGAATAGCTGTGACACTTAGGAAAGCGGTGATCATGGAGCCCAAATCTATTACACTTGCAGAATTGGACTTTGATAGTGGCTCAGACGCATCGGATGCTTGGATGTTCGAGCCAGACCAAGGATTGCTAGAAGACTTCGCCTTAGGGAGCCTGAATACATATGTTTCAGGTGGAGGTTCAACCGCTTTGGTAGCCTTCAGCAATCCGTCCGACCGCCCAATGAAAATTGGCAAACGGAGAGTGGTGGGCAGATTAAGTAGAGTTACTCTTGTGGCAGAGGATTCCGCTTTTTCTGGAGATGACGGTAGCAATATTATCAGAGAGGCAATCATTAATTCTATACAGGTTACAGAATCGCCTGTGGCGGATGATGATCTGATAGCTCCCGACATCTTGGTACCACCGAGTGCAGAGTGCCCGCTGAAGAAGCTGGTCAATGATTCGGATTTGTCCGAGAAAAACGAGAAGAACGTTGCTCTGTCTTTGCTGGAAGAATTCCGAGATTGTTTCTCTCTTCCAGGTGGCAAAGCCCTTGGTTGTACTGATAAAGTTCGCCATGTGATAGACACTGGAGATGCTTGTCCGATCAAACAAGCATACCGGCGTATTCCTGTGGCGAAGAGAGACAAGGCAGAGGCAGAGATTTGGAAAATGTACAGAGAGGGCCGAATTGAACATAGCAGTAGCCCCTGGGGTGCTCCTATTGTCATGGTGGCCAAGAAAGATGGCACACAGCGTTTTTGCGTTGACTATCGTCAGCTAAACTCTGTCACTATAAAGGATAGCTTTCCACTACCTCGGATCGATGAGTGCATAGAATCACTTGGTGGAAACCAGTGGTTCTGTACTTTAGATCTTGAAAGTGGGTACTGGCAGGTGGCGATGGATGAAGATAGCAAGTCGAAGACTGCATTCTTATCCAGTGTAGGGTTATTTCAATTCAAGGTTATGGCCTTCGGATTGTGTAATGCCCCCGCTACCTTCCAACGCATGATGGATCAGATGTTGGATGGCCTTCGTTGGAAATCATGTCTGGTCTATCTGGATGATATCGTGGTTTTTGGGAAAACTCTTGAAGAGTGCCTAGATAACCTGAGACTCGTCCTTGAGCGTATACGGGATTATGGTCTTCGTTTGAAACCCAAGAAATGTGAATTTTTCCGCAAGAAAGTCGAATACTTGGGTCGGATTGTGTCAGGCCATGGCATTTCGGCGGATCCGAAGAAGATC
Organism: Sthenelais limicola; assembly: GCA_942159475.1. Lineage (NCBI taxonomy): Eukaryota > Metazoa > Annelida > Polychaeta > Phyllodocida > Sigalionidae > Sthenelais > Sthenelais limicola. The sequence goes on along the minus strand of OW804097.1, from coordinate 134,640,631 downwards.
CAGAAAGTCAAGGACTGGCCAATCCCCACGAATGCTAGGGAAGTAAGGCAATTCATTGGATTCGCCTCCTATTACCGAGATTTTATGAAAGATTTCGGTAAATTAGTGATTCCCTTGCAGGAAGTTGTAACCGCGGCAGGCAAGGATAAACGATATGCTAAACCCATAGAGTGGACTCCTCGTTGCCAAGATGCATTCGATACATGCAAAAATTTGCTAATCTCTTCACCTACTCTCGGATATCCTCAACCTTCGGGTAAGTTTATCCTTGATACAGATGCAAGTAGTTTTGGCATGGCGGGAATTCTGTCTCAGGTCCAGGAAGGAAGGGAGGTGGTTCTGTGTTTTGCAAGCCATAGTTTATCTAAGCCACAGAGGAACTATTGTGCGACAAAACGTGAGCTGCTTGCCGTTCTGACCTACCTGCAAAAATTCCGACATTACTTGCTTGGTAATAAGGATTTTATCGTTCGGACAGATCACGCCTCCTTGCGTTGGCTGCTCAATTTCAAGGATCCGACCGATATGTTAGCTCGCTGGCTACTCACCTTACAGGAATTCGGGCTGGATCAGAGCATGATTTTGCATCGGGCTGGTAAACAGCATGAAAATGCTGATGCGTTGTCGCGCTTACCAACCAGAAAATGTGGAAGACCAGACTGCCTAGATTGTGGTGCGCATGATGCTGTTATTGCCACTAACGAAGTTTCCTTAGGGACTCAGCGGAACGTGTTGCAAGAAGCTCAGCAAGCCGACCCACTTGTAAAAAGGTTGCTGAAAATGTTGGATGGAACTGTGCCGATTCCTAGCAGAGAACATCTTGCTGGTGAGTCTAATGAGTTTCGGACATTTGTCAGACATCTTGGTAGTATGAAGGTCAGAGATGGTGTGCTATGTCTGGGGTGGACAAGACTGGCCACCGGAAAGAAATACTGGAGGAAAATTGTCCCTGTTTCCATGAGGAAAGAGATCTTCCAGGGCATACATGGTGCCAAAACTGCGGGTCATTTCGGAACCTTCAAGAATGTCTGGTCAGCAAAGATGAGATATTTTTGGCCTGGTATGAGTTATGATCTGAGGCGGTGGGTACGAGCTTGCCCGGAGTGTAATATGAGGAAGACTAGAGGTGGTGGTGGGATTTCTTACCTTAAGAAAGAAAAACATGGTGGTAGATGGAACCGAATATCGTTGGATATTCTAGGGCCTCTTCGGAGTACCCCTAGAGGCAACAGCTATATTATGGTTGTAGTAGACCATTTCTCTAAATGGGCCGAAGCCTACCCCATGGCCGATCACACCGCTGAAAGCTGTGCAGAAGTTCTTTTTCGAGAATGGATCTTGAGATTCGGATGTCCTGTGTCGTTGCAGACAGATGGAGCTCCTGAATTTCGGTCTCAACTCTTGAGATGTCTACTTGACATGCTGGGAATCGAGAAGCTAATTACCCTCCCATACAGGCCTATGAGTAATGGGCAGTCCGAGAGGCTTAATAGAGTTCTTGTGGAACAGCTATCTTGTATGACTGATTCGGACGAAGTAGATTGGGATATGCTGACCCCTTGCATTGCTCATGCATACAGAGGGACAGTACATGCTGCTACTTTATGCACACCAAATTCAGTAGTCTTCGGAGAAGAGTTGGTAACGCCCATGGACATAGTTCATGGAGTTGAAAGAGGAAGTCTTGATTTCCCTTGCAAGGTTGCTTTTGTTGAGAACCTGAAACAGTGGATGAGAAAGGGACACCAGTACGTGCGGGATAATCTCGGAATATCTGCGGTTCACCAGATTAGGGATTATAACAAACGTTCCAGGCCCCCCAGTTTTGAGGCGGGGGAGGTGGTGTACCGATTCTGTCCCCCCAAAGCGAATAAGGAGCTCGGACCCAAGTGGGACGGGCCTTATAAAATCAGAAGGTTCATAGGAGGTACCACCTGTGAACTGGAGACAGCCGAAGGTCTAATGCGATACCATATCGACTATCTGAAGCCGGCTTTCGATGAAAATGGGCCGATTCAAGCGGTTAACTTGGATCGGGCTCCAGAATTCCGAAGGCAGGAACAGGCTGGTATGGAAATCTTTAGACTAGAGGCTGGGAGAGTGGTGCCAGGGAAAGATTGTCCTAAGAAGGTAGAGAAAGAGAAAATTACTGTAGGCGTCAAGCCGAGAGGTAGACCTAGGAAGATCCGAAAGGGTAGTTCCAAGGAAACCTCCAGTAAATCTCTGCCTCTAAAGAAAAGAGGGGGTAGACAAGGGAAATCTGTTGCCAAACCTGACAGTTCCTTAGCAGACTCGGGACTTACGGCTACCCCGCCTGGGCTTTTGGGTCCAGGAAAGGCTTTATCATATGAGAAGTCTAAGGTAGCTACGGTCTGTCCGAAGAAGCGCGGGAGGCCGAAGGTTCGCACAGATACGTCCGACCAGCCGGTGGCGCCCCCGGTCGTTTTGAATAGGAAGCGCGGAAGGCCTAGGAAACAGCTGGTCCAAGCTGCTCCTGTACCTCCAGTGCAGCCGAAGAAACGACCAGGTAGACCAAGGAAAGGAGCTGTGGTTAATGCAAAACCATCAGATCCTTCTTCTCCTGGCATAGCAAGGGCTAAACGTGTGCGAAAAGCCCCAGTTCGGTTGCAGATGAGCTAATTATGGTACTGGACCGAGGGTAGGAATCTCCGAACTGATTTCTACCCAAACTAAAAAATCACACAACGAGAAGTCAGACGGGTGGTGGACCGAACTAAGAGCCGCCCTGTCCCCTATTGATAAGCAGTAAAAATGGACTTTATTCAGTTAATTCCATTTGTGACTGGGAGACGAACATGAGTCTCGGAAAGTACTTAACCTTACCCTGGGTACCGCTTGTATGTTAAACTGGAAATCCAAAACGTCTTCAGTGGCCACGGACTTCAGTGTAAACATCGGAATCTATTTATAACGAATAGAGTGTTGCCTACGCCTGGGGTGGGTTTTGAGGAAATCAGGGAATGATTACACCTCTGCATCGTCTCAGCAGAGACCCGAATAGCTGAGTGGGAACACGCGCCCAAGGCTATTTTCAGGCTCAGAAGGTGAGCGCGGGAAGAAAATTGGCGCTGCAGTAGTGCGGCGACTGAATGCAACTCTGGCGTTGCAGTGGTTAAATACGCTGGTGTTTTACCGTTTCAGTCAGTCTACTTCCTGCTTCCGCGAAGCAAAGCACCGAGACTACCTCTTAGAAAGAGAACACTGCAGTAAGTTTTATCAAGTGATGATCCTTGTGAAATATATTGCCCTGTGTTTGTAGTCCCTTTGCTCGAGTAGTCAAGTTGCATGAATGCTGTGGGTCGTATATTAACTGTGTTTGGGGCACGTTGATAATGCGCGGGCTGGCGTGGGACCTATAGCGGCCATGTTGTTTTCGCCATTGGTGTAGGAATGAATGAACGTTGCTATCCGAAGGTGTTAAACTAAACTTGAACAGCGTATCCGCTGCTGGTATACCAATAAACGTTCAGTCTTTGTGTTTTGGAAGTAATCAACCAACTCACTGTGCCTAAAGCGTGGGTATATTCGTGTAGTGAAGGTTTGGATTTCTCGATACCACTACGCTCTATGTGTGTAGTAGCTGTCAGCCACAGCCGAAGCGTGTCCGAGAGGAGTCCGAACGTCCATCTGCAGCAAATAACAGGTATTTTCTGTACTTATTTCTACCCATACCATCATTATACTTTCAGGTACCGATTGAATAGTGATGTCGACTTCGGGAGAATTCGAGAATATGACCGAGGACCAGTTGGCCGATTCCCTCAACGCCAAGCTGTCCGAGTCTGATCTAGAGATGGATCTGGACGGTTCGGACTGCGAGGTATTGTCGGACGAGGAGGCTAAGGTCTTGGAAGGGTCTCGGATCCTTGTTGGCATGGGTCAGCCTGACGCAGGTGGCTCTGGGACCGGCACCGTAACTTGCTGGGGCGCAATTATGGAGGCCGAGGATGCTAGGAAAGCAGCTGCTGAAGAGGATGCGGCGATGGTGACAGACATGGCTGAGGTTGAGTCCGAGACTCCCGTAGCTAAGACTGTACCTTCGGCTGGTACCTCTAAGCAGAAGCCTAGATCCCCCAGAAAGCAGGACAGGCCGAGGATGAAGGATGGAGAGATGGTCGAGTCCCCGCGGACTCTATCTCCAGATCCTGCTGATTCCTCGGCGGCAGTGACTGTGGAGCTCATGGATTCACCGGCCAAGAGCACCCGGTCTTCTGCCCGTCAAGTTCGGAAGCCCCGGAGTTCGGACCCCAAGTCGAACTCGAAAGGCAAGGCACCTGCCCCAGCGACTGGAACTACTAAGTTGAAGTTCCGGAAGCTGAAAAAGGTCCATGTGCATCGTGCTAAGGTGAGGGAGGATCAGTTGGCGCACGCAGGCTCATTGACTAAGTTCAATGCCGAGCTGGACAAGGCCACTGATATTGTCCCGCTGAACCCGAAGCACGATCGGCCAGGCTCACGTCATCTGATGGCCACAGAGTCCGACTCTGAAGATGACCATGGACTCATGCTTCGGTATGAATCCTGTCTCTACCCGGGGCTGTGTAAGGCGGGTAAAATGGAGCCTGGTACCAGTGAGAAGCTCCGACTGGTACCAACTCTGTGGGAGCCTGGATTTCGTTGTCCGTACTTGGTGTGTAGGCGAGTGAAGCTCAATGCTTCAGGTGTCCGAGTTTTCTCCACCCGAGAAAGATTCTTCAGGCACCTGTGCGAGGTTCACACCCCTCAGACAGAAGTGTGGGTCTGCCCCTACGAAAACTGTCAGCAGCAGCTTGACAGGAAATCGGAGTTGGTCAGCCACATCATGAATGGGGAGGAGCTGCTGCACAACCAGGGAAGGCCGAAGGCGATAGAGAAGGCGGCGAAAGTGAAGCCTGAGTGGAAGCCCTTCGGAGCTTTCATTCGGACTACTCATCTTTCGATGGCCCATCTCCGGACCCTTCGAAAGGCTGGTGAGGTGGATGTCCCCAGAACTGGTACTGGGAAATCCAAACCGACTCAGACCCCGGTAAAGTCTAGCACAGCGACTTCGGACAAGTCAAGTGCTAGTACTAGCTCGAAGGCCGCAGCCTCCAAGCGTCCGAGGACTGAGAGCCAGTCGAAGGCAGCTGAGTTGACTGCTCCTCCTGCTAAGAGGAGCAGACGTTCGAGGAAGGCCCAGAAATGGGTGGACACAACTCTGGCCGAACTGCCTTGTGCTTTGGAGACCGCTGCTCTGGTGGAAACATCAGAGACCGGCGTGAACCAGGCGTTGAAAGCCCTGCAAGTAGCTGCAGAGGATGCCAAGAGGCAGGTCAAAGTGACCGTGGCGGCTCTTGTGACTCCTCTGAAAAAGCTTCAGGCGGTGAGGGCGAAGGTGGATGAGGTAGGCACGCTGAAAGAAACCATCAGTCAGCAGGCTCTCCTCATCCGGACTCTGAAGGCATCCAATCAGGAGAAGGAACAACGCATCCTGAAGCTCTTGGAGGAGAATACCAGACTCCAGGGCTTGCTTTTGGATGATTCGGACGAGTCCAATCAAGGTGTGAGCAGGTCGGAAAGTTCCCTGGGTGGAAAGCCGACCTCTCTCCCTGCCAAACCAGTTGAGGAAGCTCAAGCCTTGCCTTCTTCAGGCTCGGGCGAGACTCCTGGTTTGACCGTGGTGTCCAGTCGAGCTGGTGGGACGTTGGAGGTTAACGACCAACAGATCCATTTCCTCACCAGTCTCCTGGACCAGATGAAGTCCCAACGTGAGCCACCCCAGCCTCAGAGAACTGTGGCTTCGGCTGCGTTGGGCCGGGCGCCTCCCGAGCAAGGTATGTTCGGAAGTATGTTCGATACTCCGGACAGACCTTCTGCGAAGGACTCGCCCGATGGACCGAAAGACGACGATGGCAATGGTAACTAAACGGAGGAAACGCATGGACGATGATGACTGGACCGCCCTTCGACCCGATTTAACCACCTCGGATACTCTTCGGATGCCCTGGATCCTTGGATACAGAACCTTGGTGTGAGGCGCCGAAATCTGAAACCAAGTCTACAATATGAATGTGAATTCCTTTTTCAAAATAATTAATTTCTGTTAAGCAGAAAATTGTTTGTTTGCAAGGTAGTGAGGACACAATATGCTCCTGCTTGTTGAACGCGAAGAGGTTTTCATAAAATTTTTCTTACTTCAAAGAATGTTCATTTTAATTAGGACACAGTATGCTCCTATATGTCGCAAGAAGTTTTCATAAGATTTATTTATTGTTCATAGTAGAGAGGACACCTTATGCTCCTACATGTAGATGTTTCAACTTTTTAATACCCTGTCGAGTTTTAAAAACGTATTTTTCAAACTCTTAAAAGAAAAGAGGGGGTATTGTGGTGTTATTGGGTTTCACTAGAGTTTATCTCTAGGTGCTGTCTGCTGTGGGTTAGTTCGGCCAATCTACCCCAGTGGACAGTACTGGTCCGCAGTGACTTTTTAGTCTATGTATTAACTTTTACCTGTTGCATTTTACATATAACAGCAGTCCAGCTGTTGTTGCCAGAGTAACGGCAACCTGGGTTAACCTTATTTTGCTAATGGTTATGAATGTTCTTGTTCTTGTAACTAGTATCTTGTTACTCTTATATTGGCTTGTACCATGTTTACTTAAACCTGCATGTTGCCTAAGACACCTGTGGTCATGAGTCACCTAGCTGGCTAGGAGGCCCGAGATCCTCAGACTTGGGCAGGATTGTGTAAACTGACGCTCAGCTTGCAATTCCTCACGAGAATAAAACCCTTTGCGAACAGGTAGTGACTGCCTTTTGTTCCATTTGTTTTATACATCGGTAAGGTTAAGGGATACGAACCTGCGAGATCACTACATACATATATTATTGAGTTAAATCACAATGATTGGGAGAATCATAATTTGGCTAACAGCAGTTAGCTATAACAAATTATTCAATCAACTAATTTACATCATTTTTCATTTTGCTCAATTAACCTCTCCACGAGCATCGAAGGTCCACCCACCTTACATAAGCGATAGCCAGTCAGCGCGCTTGAAACCATAAACAGATGTGGCGCACATGGGGTTGTTTTGCGCGCACTGCATGTTTACAAGTGCAACCTCAGACACAGACGTCAACACAGCCCTATACTTTACTATAGAAACGTACCATGTTTTGCCACAAATATAGCATTTTTCATTGGATTTGAAGTGTTTTGAACTATTGTATTCATGGTATGGACCCACCAATACACCCTACCCTCACCAGGGCAGCTGGTTTTAAGAAACATAAAGAAAATCACCAAAATAACAGGTCAAACTTGTGGAAAAAAGATAGATCCCTTCTAAAAAAATCTCCTTATTCAGGAGACAAATCTAGATAACTAAGATCCAACTTATATCTTACATGAGCAATAATCTCTCTACATCTCCCTAAATCCCTCGTTTGAAAATTTCAACTATTGATCATTTAAACATGCCATTAGACATAGCTATACATGCTGTTGAATATGGTGTTATTCATCATGGAGTATTACTATTTTATTTCAATTAAGGCCAAACATTCAAACAATTAACAGTTTCATTTAAGTTAAACAGTTCTTCTTTATGAGTTGCCAATCTTCTAGTATTCAGTATAGAAGTAGCCTAACGTTTTATCTGAAAATATTTAACATTAATCATACAATTTTATGCAAAATAATAAAACAATATGCTTGAATACTGACTCACTCAATCTCCACAATGGATGTTAATTTCAATTTTCAATAAGCCATAATCATGCCGGTACTGATCTTTGCTATCTTACTGCCTAAACTAATCTCATACCTTTCTCCAAGGTAAAACTTTTGCCTCTTTCTCTATATCTTATGCTATCAAACATATTTTTCGTTGCCCATAAGACTTAGTATATAATCATATCCTTAGTGTAGATGTCTATATGTTGTATGTTGAGAAAATATCAGAGAAATTTAGTATCTGGGTCCAAATTAAGATCAAAACACGCCTCTAGACAAGCAGTTTTAATGCTGTACAGTGGCCGCCGTGGGCTTGTTTGTCTGAGGTTGGCTGGAGTGGGGTCACGTGACCGTGTGGGCGGAGCACAGCCCCGCTCATGGAGAGGTTAATTGCAGTGATCTTGTTCCACGTTATGGGTCCCTGAACAAAAGCTTATAAACCCATGATACAAATGTATGACAGCACAAAAGCTGAAAAAGGGGGACGTCAAAGGCTGCACAAATTTATTGCTTAGTCCTTTGTGACCGTCTGAACTCTTGCTTCATTGTGTTTCCTCATGTGCTTTGTGAGGTTATCCTCGCTGATTCCTATAAATGAACAAACTTTACATATGAAGGGAGTGTGTGAGTGGTTCTTCATGTGTGTCCTCAGGGTTCCAGCCTCTGCTGCCCCATAGTCACACTCAGTACATTTATAAGGCATTTCCCCAGTGTGTGTTCTCATGTGTCTCCTCAGGGCTACAGCATGTGCTGTCCTATAGTCACACTCAGTACACAGATAAGGCTTTTCCCCAGTATGTGTTCTCATGTGATCCCTCAGGGCTACAGCATGTGCTGTCCTATAGTCACAGTCAGTACATTTATGAGGCTTTTCCCCAGTATGCGTTCTCATGTGTGGGATCAGGTTTCCAGAATCTGCTGTCCTATAGTCACACTCAGTACATTTATATGGTTTTTCTCCAGTATGTGTTCTTATATGCCTCCTCAGGTCCCAAGGACGTGCTGTCCTATAGTCACACACAGTACATTTATATGGCTTTTCCTCAGTGTGTGTTTTCATGTGTTTCCTCAGGTTCCCAGCATGTACTGCCCTATAGTCATACGCAGTACATTGATATAGCTTTTCTTCAGTATGTTTTCTCATGTGTATCTTCAGGTCCGAAGGATGTGGTGTCCTATGGTCACACTCAGTACATTTATAAGGCTTTTCCCCAGGATGTTTTCTCATGTGTTTCCTCAGGTTTCCAGCTTGTGCTGTCCTATAGTCACACACAGTACATTCATAAGGCTTTTCACCAGTATGTGTTCTCATGTGACATTTCAGGTGTCCAGCCTCTGCTGCCCTATAGTCACACTCAGTACATTTATGAGGTTTTTCTCCAGTATGTGTTCTTATGGGCTTCCTCAGGTCTCCAGACGTTGCTGCCCTATAATCATACAAAATATATCTATATTTTCTCGCACCATGTGTCACTATGTGCAAATGTTTCTCTAATTTTCTAATATCTGTAAACCCTTTAACACACACACTACAGTTATGTAGTTTCTCCCCTGTATGAGTCACACTGTGATGCATCATGCCTTCTGACATCAATAGAGGGGGTGCACTAGTCACACTTGTAGCATTTGCTGCCTGTCCTGTCTCCATGAGTACAGTAGGTGCACTAGTAACACTTGTAGCATTTGCTGCCTGTCCTGTCTCCATGAGTACAGTAGGTGCACTAGTAACACTTGTAGCATTTGCTGCATGTCCTGTCTCCATGAGTACAGTAGGTGCACTAGTCACACTTGTAGCATTTGCTGCCTGTCCTGTCTCCATGAGTACAGTAGGTGCACTAGTAACACTTGTAGCATTTGCTGCCTGTCCTGTCTCCATGAGTACAGTAGGTGCACTAGTAACACTTGTAGCATTTGCTGCATGTCCTGTCTCCATGAGTACAGTAGGTGCACTAGTCACACTTGTAGCATTTGCTGCCTGTCCTGTCTCCATGAGTACAGTAGGTGCACTAGTAACACTTGTAGCATTTGCTGCCCATCCTGTCTCCATGAGTAAAGTAGGTGCACTAGTCACACTTGTAGCATTTGCTGCCTGTCCTGTCTCCCCTGTATGAGTCACACTGTGATGCATCATGCCTTCTGACATCAGTAGAGAAGGTACACTAGTCACACTTGTAGCATTTGCTGCCTGTCCTGTCTCCCCTGTATGAGTCACACTGTGATGCATCATGCCTTCTGACATCAGTAGAGAAGGTACACTAGTCACACTTGTAGTATTTGCTGCCTGTCCTGTCTCCCCTGTATGAGTCACACTGTGATGCATCATGCCTTCTGACATCAGTAGAGAAGGTACACTAGTCACACTTGTAGCATTTGCTGCCCATCCTATCTCCCCTGTATGAGTCACACTGTGATGCATCATGCCTTCTGACATCAGTAGAGAAGGTACACTAGTCACACTTGTAGCATTTGCTGCCTGCCCTGTCTCCCCTGCATGAGTCACACTGTGATGCATCATGCCTTCTGACATCAATAGAGAAGGTGCACTAGTCACACTTGTAGCATTTGCTACCTGTCCTGTCTCCATGAGTACAGTAGGTACACTAGTCACACTTGTAGCATTTGCTGCCTGTCCTGTCTCCCCTGTATGAGTCACACTGTGATGCATCATGCCTTCTGACATGAGTAGAGAAGGTACACTAGTCACACTTGTAGCATTTGCTGCCTGTCCTGTCTCCCCTGTATGAGTCACACTGTGATGCATCATGCCTTCTGACATGAGTACAGTAGGTGCACTAGTCACACTTGTAACATTTGCTGCCTGTCCTGTCTCCCCTGTATGAGTCACACTGTGATGCATCATACCTTCTGACATCAATAGAGAAGGTACACTAGTCACACTTGTAGCATTTGCTGCCTGTTCTGTCTCCATGAGTATGTTCATGTACAAGGTACTAGCGGGTAGATGTGCTCACAGACCTCACACTCCAACAGCTCAAACCCTGCAAATAAGAAAGAGTTCATCAGTTTATATAAAACTAGTGAAAATTCTGAGGTTACAGTTATTGGGTGGTGCCATTATAATGCTCAAGATGTCACTAGTGGCACCAGTCACAGGGAGAAGGGGGGAGACTATAGTTCTTACACTAGTCACAGGGAGACTATAGTTCTTACACTAGTCACAGGGAGAAGTGGGGAGACTATAGTTCTTACACTAGTCACAGGGAGACTATAGTTCTTACACTAGTCACAGGGAGAAGTGGAGAGACTATAGTTCTTACACTAGTCACAGGGAGAAGGGGGGAGACTATAGTTCTTACACTAGTCACAGGGAGAAGTGGGGAGACTATAGTTCTTACACTAGTCACAGGGAGACTATAGTTCTTACACTAGTCACAGGGAGACTATAGTTCTTACACTAGTCACAGGGAGAAGGGGGGAGACTATAGTTCTTACACTAGTCACAGGGAGAAGTGGAGAGACTATAGTTCTTACACTAGTCACAGGGAGAAGTGGAGAGACTATAGTTCTTACACTAGTCACAGGGAGAAGGGGGGAGACTATAGTTCTTACACTAGTCACAGGGAGAAGTGGAGAGACTATAGTTCTTACACTAGTCACAGGGAGACTATAGTTCTTACACTAGTCACAGGGAGAAGTGGAGAGACTATAGTTCTTACACTAGTCACAGGGAGAAGGGGGGAGACTATAGTTCTTACACTAGTCACAGGGAGAAGTGGAGAGACTATAGTTCTTACACTAGTCACAGGGAGAAGTGGAGAGACTATAGTTCTTACACTAGTCACAGGGAGAAGTGGAGAGACTATAGTTCTTACACTAGTCACAGGGAGACTATAGTTCTTACACTAGTCACAGGGTGAAGTGGAGAGACTATAGTTCTTACACTAGTCACAGGGAGACTATAGTTCTTACACTAGTCACAGGGAGAAGGGGGGAGACTATAGTTCTTACACTAGTCACAGGGAGAAGTGGAGAGACTATAGTTCTTACACTAGTCACAGGGAGAAGGGGGGAGACTATAGTTCTTACACTAGTCACAGGGAGAAGTGGAGAGACTATAGTTCTTACACTAGTCACAGGGAGAAGGGGGGAGACTATAGTTCTTACACTAGTCACAGGGAGAAGTGGAGAGACTATAGTTCTTACACTAGTCACAGGGAGAAGGGGGGAGACTATAGTTCTTACACTAGTCACAGGGAGACTATAGTTCTTACACTAGTCACAGGGAGACTATAGTTCTTACACTAGTCACAGGGAGACTAGTTCTTACACTAGTCACAGGGAGAAGTGGAGAGACTATAGTTCTTACACTAGTCACAGGGAGACTATAGTTCTTACACTAGTCACAGGGAGAAGTGGGGAGACTATAGTTCTTACACTAGTCACAGGGAGACTATAGTTCTTACACTAGTCACAGGGAGAAGTGGAGAGACTATAGTTCTTACACTAGTCACAGGGAGAAGTGGAGAGACTATAGTTCTTACACTAGTCACAGGGAGACTCTATGGTTCTTACACTAGTCACAGGGAGACTCTATAGTTCTTACACTAGTCACAGGGAGACTATAGTTCTTACACTAGTCACAGGGAGACTCTATAGTTCTTACACTAGTCACAGGGAGACTATAGTTCTTACACTAGTCACAGGGAGAAGTGGAGAGACTATAGTTCTTACACTAGTCACAGGGAGAAGTGGAGAGACTATAGTTCTTACACTAGTCACAGGGAGACTATAGTTCTTACACTAGTCACAGGGAGACTCTATAGTTCTTACACTAGTCACAGGGTGAAGTGGAGAGACTATAGTTCTTACACTAGTCACAGGGTGAAGTGGAGAGACTATAGTTCTTACACTAGTCACAGGGAGAAGTGGAGAGACTATAGTTCTTACACTAGTCACAGGGAGAAGGGGGGAGACTATAGTTCTTACACTAGTCACAGGGTGAAGTGGAGAGACTATAGTTCTTACACTAGTCACAGGGAGAAGTGGAGAGACTATAGTTCTTACACTAGTCACAGGGAGAAGGGGGGAGACTATAGTTCTTACACTAGTCACAGGGAGAAGGGGGGAGACTATAGTTCTTACACTAGTCACAGGGAGACTATAGTTCTTACACTAGTCACAGGGTGAAGTGGAGAGACTATAGTTCTTACACTAGTCACAGGGAGAAGGGGGGAGACTATAGTTCTTACACTAGTCACAGGGAGACTATAGTTCTTACACTAGTCACAGGGAGACTATAGTTCTTACACTAGTCACAGGGAGACTATAGTTCTTACACTAGTCACAGGGAGACTATAGTTCTTACACTAGTCACAGGGAGACTATAGTTCTTACACTAGTCACAGGGTGAAGGGGAGAGACTATAGTTCTTACACTAGTCACAGGGAGACTATAGTTCTTACACTAGTCACAGGGAGACTCTATAGTTCTTACACTAGTCACAGGGTGAAGTGGAGAGACTATAGTTCTTACACTAGTCACAGGGAGAAGGGGGGAGACTATAGTTCTTACACTAGTCACAGGGAGACTATAGTTCTTACACTAGTCACAGGGAGACTATAGTTCTTACACTAGTCACAGGGAGAAGGGGGAGACTATAGTTCTTACACTAGTCACAGGGAGACTATAGTTCTTACACTAGTCACAGGGAGAAGGGGGAGACTATAGTTCTTACACTAGTCACAGGGAGACTATAGTTCTTACACTAGTCACAGGGAGACTATAGTTCTTACACTAGTCACAGGGAGAAGGGGGGAGACTATAGTTCTTACACTAGTCACAGGGAGAAGGGGAGAGACTATAGTTCTTACACTAGTCACAGGGAGACTATAGTTCTTACACTAGTCACAGGGAGAAGTGGAGAGACTATAGTTCTTACACTAGTCACAGGGAGAAGTGGAGAGACTATAGTTCTTACACTAGTCACAGGGAGAAGTGGGGAGACTATAGTTCTTACACTAGTCACAGGGAGACTATAGTTCTTACACTAGTCACAGGGAGACTATAGTTCTTACACTAGTCACAGGGAGACTATAGTTCTTACACTAGTCACAGGGAGAAGTGGAGAGACTATAGTTCTTACACTAGTCACAGGGAGAAGGGGGGAGACTATAGTTCTTACACTAGTCACAGGGAGAAGTGGAGAGACTATAGTTCTTACACTAGTCACAGGGAGAAGGGGGGAGACTATAGTTCTTACACTAGTCACAGGGTGAAGTGGAGAGACTATAGTTCTTACACTAGTCACAGGGAGAAGGGGGGAGACTATAGTTCTTACACTAGTCACAGGGAGACTATAGTTCTTACACTAGTCACAGGGAGGCTATAGTTCTTACACTAGTCACAGGGAGACTATAGTTCTTACACTAGTCACAGGGAGAAGTGGAGAGACTATAGTTCTTACACTAGTCACAGGGAGACTATAGTTCTTACACTAGTCACAGGGAGACTATAGTTCTTACACTAGTCACAGGGAGACTATAGTTCTTACACTAGTCACAGGGAGACTAGTTCTTACACTAGTCACAGGGAGACTATAGTTCTTACACTAGTCACAGGGAGACTATAGTTCTTACACTAGTCACAGGGAGACTCTATAGTTCTTACACTAGTCACAGGGAGAAGTGGAGAGACTATAGTTCTTACACTAGTCACAGGGAGAAGTGGGGAGACTATAGTTCTTACACTAGTCACAGGGAGAAGTGGAGAGACTATAGTTCTTACACTAGTCACAGGGAGAAGTGGGGAGACTATAGTTCTTACACTAGTCACAGGGAGACTATAGTTCTTACACTAGTCACAGGGAGAAGGGGGGAGACTATAGTTCTTACACTAGTCACAGGGAGAAGTGGGGAGACTATAGTTCTTACACTAGTCACAGGGAGACTATAGTTCTTACACTAGTCACAGGGAGAAGGGGGGAGACTATAGTTCTTACACTAGTCACAGGGAGAAGGGGGGAGACTATAGTTCTTACACTAGTCACAGGGAGAAGTGGAGAGACTATAGTTCTTACACTAGTCACAGGGAGAAGTGGAGAGACTATAGTTCTTACACTAGTCACAGGGAGAAGGGGGGAGACTATAGTTCTTACACTAGTCACAGGGAGAAGTGGAGAGACTATAGTTCTTACACTAGTCACAGGGAGAAGGGGGGAGACTATAGTTCTTACACTAGTCACAGGGAGAAGGGGGGAGACTATAGTTCTTACACTAGTCACAGGGAGAAGTGGAGAGACTATAGTTCTTACACTAGTCACAGGGAGAAGTGGAGAGACTATAGTTCTTACACTAGTCACAGGGAGAAGGGGGGAGACTATAGTTCTTACACTAGTCACAGGGAGAAGGGGGGAGACTATAGTTCTTACACTAGTCACAGGGTGAAGTGGAGACTCTATAGTTCTTACACTAGTCACAGGGAGAAGTGGAGAGACTATAGTTCTTACACTAGTCACAGGGAGAAGGGGGGAGACTATAGTTCTTACACTAGTCACAGGGAGAAGGGGGGAGACTATAGTTCTTACACTAGTCACAGGGAGAAGTGGAGAGACTATAGTTCTTACACTAGTCACAGGGAGAAGTGGAGAGACTATAGTTCTTACACTAGTCACAGGGAGAAGGGGGGAGACTATAGTTCTTACACTAGTCACAGGGAGAAGGGGGGAGACTATAGTTCTTACACTAGTCACAGGGTGAAGTGGAGACTCTATAGTTCTTACACTAGTCACAGGGAGACTATAGTTCTTACACTAGTCACAGGGAGAAGTGGAGAGACTATAGTTCTTACACTAGTCACAGGGAGACTATAGTTCTTACACTAGTCACAGGGAGACTCTATAGTTCTTACACTAGTCACAGGGAGAAGTGGAGAGACTATAGTTCTTACACTAGTCACAGGGAGAAGTGGAGAGACTATAGTTCTTACACTAGTCACAGGGAGAAGGGGGGAGACTATAGTTCTTACACTAGTCACAGGGAGACTATAGTTCTTACACTAGTCACAGGGAGACTATAGTTCTTACACTAGTCACAGGGAGAAGGGGGAGACTATAGTTCTTACACTAGTCACAGGGAGACTATAGTTCTTACACTAGTCACAGGGAGAAGGGGGGAGACTATAGTTCTTACACTAGTCACAGGGAGACTATAGTTCTTACACTAGTCACAGGGAGAAGTGGAGAGACTATAGTTCTTACACTAGTCACAGGGAGAAGTGGAGAGACTATAGTTCTTACACTAGTCACAGGGAGACTATAGTTCTTACACTAGTCACAGGGAGAAGGGGGGAGACTATAGTTCTTACACTAGTCACAGGGAGACTCTATAGTTCTTACACTAGTCACAGGGAGACTATAGTTCTTACACTAGTCACAGGGAGACTATAGTTCTTACACTAGTCACAGGGAGACTATAGTTCTTACACTAGTCACAGGGAGACTATAGTTCTTACACTAGTCACAGGGAGACTATAGTTCTTACACTAGTCACAGGGAGACTATAGTTCTTACACTAGTCACAGGGAGAAGGGGGGAGACTATAGTTCTTACACTAGTCACAGGGAGAAGGGGGGAGACTATAGTTCTTACACTAGTCACAGGGAGAAGGGGGGAGACTATAGTTCTTACACTAGTCACAGGGAGAAGTGGAGAGACTATAGTTCTTACACTAGTCACAGGGAGAAGTGGAGAGACTATAGTTCTTACACTAGTCACAGGGAGAAGTGGAGAGACTATAGTTCTTACACTAGTCACAGGGAGAAGTGGAGAGACTATAGTTCTTACACTAGTCACAGGGAGAAGTGGAGAGACTATAGTTCTTACACTAGTCACAGGGAGACTATAGTTCTTACACTAGTCACAGGGAGAAGTGGAGAGACTATAGTTCTTACACTAGTCACAGGGAGAAGGGGGGAGACTATAGTTCTTACACTAGTCACAGGGAGAAGTGGAGAGACTATAGTTCTTACACTAGTCACAGGGAGAAGTGGAGAGACTATAGTTCTTACACTAGTCACAGGGAGACTATAGTTCTTACACTAGTCACAGGGAGACTATAGTTCTTACACTAGTCACAGGGAGACTATAGTTCTTACACTAGTCACAGGGTGAAGTGGAGAGACTATAGTTCTTACACTAGTCACAGGGAGAAGTGGAGAGACTATAGTTCTTACACTAGTCACAGGGAGAAGGGGGGAGACTATAGTTCTTACACTAGTCACAGGGAGAAGGGGGGAGACTATAGTTCTTACACTAGTCACAGGGTGAAGTGGAGACTCTATAGTTCTTACACTAGTCACAGGGAGACTATAGTTCTTACACTAGTCACAGGGAGACTATAGTTCTTACAATAGTCACAGGGAGACTATAGTTCTTACACTAGTCACAGGGAGAAGTGGAGAGACTATAGTTCTTACACTAGTCACAGGGAGAAGGGGAGAGACTATAGTTCTTACACTAGTCACAGGGAGACTATAGTTCTTACACTAGTCACAGGGAGAAGGGGGGAGACTATAGTTCTTACACTAGTCACAGGGAGACTATAGTTCTTACACTAGTCACAGGGCGAAGGGGGAGACTATAGTTCTTACACTAGTCACAGGGAGACTATAGTTCTTACACTAGTCACAGGGCGAAGGGGGGAGACTATAGTTCTTACACTAGTCACAGGGAGACTATAGTTCTTACACCAGTCACAGGGAGACTATAGTTCTTACACTAGTCACAGGGAGACTATAGTTCTTACACTAGTCACAGGGAGACTCTATAGTTCTTACACTAGTCACAGGGTGAAGTGGAGAGACTATAGTTCTTACACTAGTCACAGGGAGACTCTATAGTTCTTACACTAGTCACAGGGCGAAGGGGGAGACTATAGTTCTTACACTAGTCACAGGGAGACTATAGTTCTTACACTAGTCACAGGGAGAAGTGGGGAGACTATAGTTCTTACACTAGTCACAGGGAGAAGGGGGGAGACTATAGTTCTTACACTAGTCACAGGGAGAAGTGGAGAGACTATAGTTCTTACACTAGTCACAGGGAGAAGTGGAGAGACTATAGTTCTTACACTAGTCACAGGGAGAAGTGGGGAGACTATAGTTCTTACACTAGTCACAGGGAGAAGGGGGGAGACTATAGTTCTTACACTAGTCACAGGGAGAAGTGGGGAGACTATAGTTCTTACACTAGTCACAGGGAGACTATAGTTCTTACACTAGTCACAGGGAGAAGTGGAGAGACTATAGTTCTTACACTAGTCACAGGGAGAAGGGGGGAGACTATAGTTCTTACACTAGTCACAGGGAGAAGGGGGGAGACTATAGTTCTTACACTAGTCACAGGGAGAAGTGGAGAGACTATAGTTCTTACACTAGTCACAGGGAGAAGTGGAGAGACTATAGTTCTTACACTAGTCACAGGGAGAAGGGGGGAGACTATAGTTCTTACACTAGTCACTGTGGAAGTAAGGCTGATTGTAATAATAACTACGACAAGGAAAAGACCTTTTGCACGACTTTACTGTTCAACACGGCACAAGCTCCCCAACGACCTGACCAGTGGAGGTGGTCTGGCCACCTCATATACTTTCCACCAACACAAACATGGTGTCAAATCTGAAGGTAAAGACATGATATAAAGTGGTAATAACCTCATTCTAGGAAGACATGAGTATTAGTAAATAAGAAACGTAAAGGAAACTTCTTCCTCAAAGGTAAATGTTATGGAATAAACTGGTACTGCCCACTGGATTAGTACAAGTGTACCAACCTCAGCGGACAGCACCACAAAACAATAAGAATGGACATTACATGTCCCACACCTTTCTTATATACAATACCCCAAACCCACTACACATATAATAAATATAGAATGGAACTCGCCGGCAATAATCTAAAATTTCCAAATAAATTTTAATTATTGGCGGCGAGTTCCATTCTCTCTATTTGTTTGGCGAATGAGAACTATCACTTTATGAGACCTTGTCAACAAAAATTATTAAAAAAATAAAAAATACTTTGCATATTTTAAAGATATTTTATTATTGATATCCCATTAAATCCTGTCTAGCATCCTTAATTAACAAAGAAAACATAAGGCAAAATGAACAACAAATATCATCGGAAAGAGCTTATACACCCATAATACAAATGAACGACAAAAGCTGAAAAAGGGGGACGTCAAAAGACTGCACAAATTTATTGCTTAGTCATTTGTGACCATATTAAGTTTGACAATAGGTTATAATAAGAATTACGTTTTTGATTGTGTATCCATCCTTTCCAAGTCTTACATGCTTGATTTTGATCTTCTTAAATGAGAATGACATATCAAAAATACAATACAATGATACTCATCTGAAAGACTGAACGGTCTTTCTCTGTGCATTAATATAAAAATACAAGTTATACCAAGTCTTACATGCTTGATTTTGATCTTCTTAAATGAGAATGACATATCAAGAAAACAATATTACAGTGATCACTGCGATACTCTAAAGTTAAGGTCAGCTCAGAGGAACCTTTTAATACAATGAGACAGGTATAATAAGACAATAAGACAATAAAGTTTACAATGAATTTATGTGTCCGCCGCAAACACATACCGTATTTCACCGATAGAACGCCTGGTCCCAAATAAATGCCTGCCCCGAAAAAAGCCTGGTCATTTAACATCATGAAATAAATAAACGCCGGCCCCGAATGAACACTGGGCCCTGATAATTAGATTCTATTACCCTTATATTATAAACGGTATGTTTCCTCATGTGTATCCTCAGTTGTCCAGCCTGGGCATTCTATCGGTGAAATACGGTACAGGTTTCTCAGGTAATTCCTGAAGTTTAACAAGACATCTACAATTGCATATTTTTTGTCGTGAAAAGCATTGCTTCTCTCATTCCAAAGATATGGAGCGGAATAAATCAATGACCTCTTCTCATGTTAAGATTTACATTTTGGGTTTTTTACCCGCTCCTGATCTCAGACTTCAGGTTTTTGGATCTAGATATGGATTGTTTTTTGATAGTTTGTAGGCTTATTCTAATAAGTGAGCCTCCCTTTTGATTTTAGGCTTAGGAATAGATAGTTCTTCATGTAGGTCATCGATGTTATCTCTCTTCCCCCGCCTCTTTGCAATCCTTAGAACAGAATTTTGCAAAACTTTGAGTTTTGTTATCCTCACAGACTTTACATATGAAGGGAGTGTGTGAGTGGTTCTTCATATGTGTCCTCAGGGCTCCAGCCTGTGCTGCCCTATAGTCACACTCAGTACATTTATAAGGCATTTCCCCAGTGTGTGTTCTCATGTGTCTCCTCAGGTTTCCAGCCAGTGCTGTCCTATAGTCACACTCAGTACATTTATAAGGCATTTCCCCAGTGTGTCTTCTCATGTGTCTTCTCAGGTCTCCAGGATGTGCTGTCCTATAGTCACACACAGTACATTTATGAGGCTTTTCCCCAGTATGTGTTCTCATGTGATCCCTCAGATGTCCAGCCTGTGCTGCCCTATAATCACACTCAGTACATTTATATGGCTTTTCTCCAGTGTGTGTTCTCATGTGATCCCTCAGGTGTCCAGCCTGTGCTGCCCTATAATCACACTCAGTACATTTATATGGCTTTTCTCCAGTATGTGTTCTCATGTGATCCCTCAGATGTCCAGCATGTGCTGCACTATAGTCACACACAGTACATTTATAAGGCTTTACCCCAGTATGTGTTCTCATGTGATCCCTCAGATGTCCAGCCTGTGCTGCCCTATAATCACACTCAGTACATTTATATGGCTTTTCTCCAGTGTGTGTTCTCATGTGATCCCTCAGGTGTCCAGCCTGTGCTGCCCTATAATCACACTCAGTACATTTATATGGCTTTTCTCCAGTATGTGTTCTCATGTGATCCCTCAGATGTCCAGCATGTGCTGTCCTATAGTCACACTCAGTACATATAATGAGGTTTTTCTCCAGTATGCATTCTCATGTGACCCCTCAGGGCTCCAGCCTGTGCTGCCCTATAGTCACACACAGTACATTTATGTGGCTTTTCCCCAGTATGAGTTTTCATGTGACTCCTCAGGGCTCCTGCCTCTGCTGCCCTGTAGTCACACTCAGTACATTTATGGGGCTTTTCTCCTGTATGTGTTCTCATGTGTCTCCGCAGGTCCGAAGGACGTGCTGTCCTATAGTCACACAGTGAACATTTATGAGGCTTTTCTCCATTATGCCCTTGCATGTGCATCCAGAGGTTTCCAGCCTGTGCTGCCCTATAGTCGCACTCAGTACATTTATATGGCTTTTCCCCAGTATATGTTTTCATGTGTTTCCTGAGGGCTCCAGCCTGTGCTGCCCTATAGTCACACTCAGTACATTTATGAGGCTTTTCTCCAGTATGTTCTCTCATGTGAACCCTCAGTTTCTCAGTACTGTGTGTTAGCAAATGTTCATTTAATCTACTAATCTCTGTAAACCCATTAACACACACACTACAGTTGTGTAGTTTCTCCCCTGTATGAGTCACATTGTGTATATTGGCCACCAGTAGAGAAGGTACACTAGTCACACTTGTAGCATTTGCTGCCCATCCTGTCTCCCCTGTATGAGTCACACTGTGATGCACCATGCCTTCTGACATCAGTAGAGAAGGTACACTAGTCACACTTGAAGCATTTGCTGACTGTCCTGTCTCCATGAGTACAGTAGGTGCACTAGTCACACTTGTAGCATTTGCTGCCTGTCCTGTCTCCTCTGTATGAGTCACACTGTGATGCATCATGCCTTCTGACATCAGTAGAGAAGGTACACTAGTCACACTTGTAGCATTTGCTGCCCGTCCTGTCTCCATGAGTAAAGTAGGTGCACAAGTCACACTTGTAGCATTTGCTGCCTGTCCTGTCTCCATGAGTACAGTAGGTGCACTAGTCACACTTGTAGCATTTGCTGCCTGTCCTGTCTCCATGAGTACAGTAGGTGCACTAGTCACACTTGTAGCATTTGCTGCCTGTCCTGTCTCCATGAGTACAGTAGGTGCACTAGTCACACTTGTAGCATTTGCTGCCTGTCCTGTCTCCACGGGTACAGTAGGTGCACTAGTCACATTTGTAGCATTTGCTGCCCGTCCTGTCTCCATGAGTACAGTAGGAGCACTAGTCACACTTGTAGCATTTGCTGCCTGTCCTGTCTCCATGAGTATGTTCATGTACAAGGTACTAATGGGTAGATTTGCTCACAGACTTCACACTCCAACAGCTCAAATCCTGCAAATAAGAAAAGTTGACCAGTTTACATAAAACTAGTGAAAATTCTGAAGTTATTCTGTATTAACATGCAATATGGAGGTAATATGATATGATGATGTAATAATAACCAAACCTACAACCTGTATTAACATATGGAGAGATGATAAGATATTGTAATAGTTCTGCAATACTCCACTATGTAGCTGATCCAGAAGGTATCAACTAAAAACTAGCTGTCAGGATGCTAGTGGTATATAACTACTACCTATACTGACCTAGGACCACACATTTAATGTTAGGTTTAGGGTTATAGTTCAGTATCCATCCATATACTCTATTCCACTGCACAGAACACATGAAAATACAGTGCGTAATGGTAACAATGCTCTATTAACATCCTGACGGCTAGTATATAGACGCTTCCAATCCAGAAGGGATTAGTACACTTCTTCAACACTAGAGGTGCCACATTTATTGTGGCTTGCATTACATGTTACTTACCTTTAAACCTCTATTATTTACCCTTTTGTTCATATTCTACTACAAACCAGACTTATGATGTGGTCTGTTTGTATGTCTCATATTTACTCTTTTGAATTGTTGTTTTATACCCAATGTTTTACAATATTGTTCTGATCCTTTGGATCCTGTGTTCTAAGACCTTTGACTTGTAGTCAATCTACCCTAGTCATGTTGATAGGATCCGGATCTGGGCTGTGAACAAGACTAATAAACCAGAAGGGGAGCAAATGTTGCTTTGTTGTCTCTTTGTTTATTCATGTTAAGCCGAGCGAATCACTACAATAGGGTACTTCACAAATTGCCTTGGAGTCATTCCCGCCCCTCCTTTGTG
The DNA here is from genome assembly GCA_942159475.1 of Sthenelais limicola. NCBI lineage: Eukaryota > Metazoa > Annelida > Polychaeta > Phyllodocida > Sigalionidae > Sthenelais > Sthenelais limicola. Next base: position 134,617,807 of record OW804097.1, on the reverse strand, counting down.
GCGCTGCAGTCAGACCACAGAACGGGCATGTTTCCATTGACCCTATACCTTCACCATTGGTCCCAAATTCCCCGACCTGTCGCTCTGAGACTTTAATCTCTGTGCCCAACATCTTAGGCAGGATTATAGAAGAGCCTGTTTAGAGTAATCATGCTTGACGCCAGGTCGATTGACCTGCTAAATTTTAGAATATACCAAGTTTTGTCAGAGTGTCTCAACAAAAATAGGGACACGCAGGGAAAACACCCAGGCAACGGGCAGTGTTGACGGGTGTGTGAGGGGTAGTGGCGGGTCCAGTGGGCACCTACATAGGGCAGCATTGGCGCCCGCATTTAGGTTTGACTCTAATGAGTTGCAGATGTGCAAAATGATTCAGGGCAGTCCCGCACTTACTGACTGCAGAATGTGTGAAGTCTGCTATTGGTGCCTTGACCAGCTCTTAACACATTGTCCAGTTGTGATCCCTGAGTTGCCGGATTTGCTAAATCTGTGATTTTGAGTTGTCTTGCACTTCCAATGAAAGTAGTAACATGGCTGCTGCATTTCCAAACACTAGGCCAGATTTGCATGCCCCACCTGGGTATGTGAGACCAACCACTAAGAGATTTGGCTGTGGATCGCCTGATTGATGCAGCAACTTGTGTTTCAGAATCAGATGAGTACAGAACCAGTAGAGAGGATAATCGTGGTGTCTGGTCCGAGTACCGTGACACACGATCGGATTCAGGGGTACGGTGCATGCCAGTACGTTGTGTACACCCAATTCAGTAGTTTTTGGGACTGAGCTTGTTACTCCTGCGGATTTAATCCATGGAGTTGAACCTGGAAGATTGGATTTCCCTTGTCGCTTGGCATATGTGGAGAATGTAAGACAGTGGATGAGAGAGAGACATCAGTTTGTCAGAGAAAACCTTGGCGTTGCCGCAGTGCACCAAAAGAAGGATTTTGACAGGCGGGCGTGCCCTAGGAGTTTTGAAGTAGGGGCTGTGGTTTACAGGTACTGTCCCCCTCAGGCTGGGAAGAAATTCGGTCCCAAAACGATCCTCAGATCAAGATGGAAAGCCCAGAACCTCTCAGCCCTACCACAGCATGTTATTAGTCTTGGAAGGATAACCCTGGAGGAGGTAGAAACGTATTTAAATACGACTGTGGACGCGGCATTAAAGTTTGAAGAGCAGACTACTAAATTGACCAATGTGATGCATTATAACTGCTGGCAATTTTCTAAGCTTAAAGATAAACTACCCAAAACAATGTTAATAATGATCTATAAAGTCATGGTATTGCCAATCCTAGACCAGGCCGATATTCTCTTAGAGTCACATACAATAACTGATCTCCACCAGTTACAAATACTGCAAAATAGAATCCTGAAAATCATCGAGAAAGTGTTAGAGACCTCCATGTGGAGAAAAGGCTCCTCCCCCTCAAGTACCATAGAAAACTATATCTGTTACAGATGGACCATAGAGTGGCACAAATTCCATCTAATATTGACCTCCGTCTTATGAATACTAGGAATTTTGTTGAGGGGAGAAAAGTCATAAAACATACACTCCCTAAAACTAAGCAAGTGAGAAAATCAATCCTTAACAGAATCCCATATGTATACATGGAATAGACTGCCAACTATGGCCCACCTGACCATCGATAAACAAAGATTTAAGAATTTAGCTAGGTCAACCGTAATATGGAATGAAGAATACTTCTTATAAAGATTATGTACTGTATTGATCATTTGAGTAACAAGTATTGTAATAGATTACGCCGTATTCTAGAACACTGTCAATAACTTGTGATATGACTATAATAGTAGAGAGCTGACAGCCTTCATCAAATGCTGCAGTATTGTTCTCTACTACAAACAAGATGGATAAAAGATCCAATCAGCCGCAGGTTAACAATGTATTTTCAATGAATATCATGTTTACTTTTGACTTTCTATGTTTTAAGATTAATCCAACCAGTATAGGACGGATATGAATGTAAACTCCCTCCCAGTATAAGGAAGGTGTCGATTTGGTTAATTTATTGTAATATAAAACTTCCATCCAGTAAAGGAGGGAGATGATTCCTGTTAATTTATACTCTATCCCTAAAAAATCTTAGGGTGGTGTCAAAAGATAGCGAAGATTGTACCAGTGTATACGAATACTCAGTGATATTATTAATATGTCTTGTAAATGTAAATTTGTATTATCTTAAAGATACAATATCCTTCTCAACACTTGTGTTTAGTGGTCAAAGGTAATATTGATTCTATTTCCACTCTGGAATGAATCTCATCAACAGAATTCAAAAACATCGAACTGACATTGAAGAAACAACTACAACTCATTAGATAAACAATGACTCTGAAAAACACCGACAAAAGAATGAACAATCACAATCTCACACGGACACTCTATCGATATTGAACTATCTAATAGAATATTAATTTATTATAAAAGACAATCTCTATGCTAAAGTAAACTTCCGTCATGATATATGTTAGCTTAAGTTTTTGATCATTGTTAGTTTAAGTTCTCAAAGATTATCACAATTATTATTTTAAAAAGGGCCCCCAGGAAGATCACCTTGGTGAGGACCGCGTCCTTTTCTAATTATTATATCTCTTTGTATATGTAATATGTGAATAAAAGTTTTATATATATATATAGACATAAAAGATGAATACGAGGCCAGGGTGATCAGTGTCACACCTGACCAATACATTCACGCCGTGTCCAGGTCATTTGTTTATCTCCCCTCCCCTCTCCCTCCCGCTCTTAATCAATGCCCTCCACACCTGAGTGAGTGCTTCTGTGACGTGGGTATGCATCTTTCCTAATGCTGTATTGTAAATGTTTTGCCTTATTTGTAACTAGCACACTTTCCCCTCTCCCTCTTTTCCCTCCGCCTCTTCTCTGTCTCTCATTCCTTTTTTTTTCTCCCAACCCCATCTCCAATACCCCCTCTCCCTCTCCCTCCCCTCTTCCTCATGCTCCCCCTCCTCGCTTTCTCTCCCATACATCCTCTCCCTCCCCTCCTCTTTTCCCTGCCCCTCTTCTTTCCCTCCCCCCCTCTTCTATTTCCCCACCGTCTCCCTTTGCCCACTCTCCCCTCCTATTTTTTTTTTTTTTTTTTTTTTTTTCACTTTTTTCACTCTCCCCTCCTACACCCTCTTCCTCCCCTCCTCCTCTACAATACCCCCACCCACTCGCACCCCTCTTCTTCACTCCCCTACTCCTCTGCATGTAGTCGGGTCCCCCTTGAAACTCGGACCACTGGGTTGGTGGACTCGGACCAAACCATACCATACAAAAACTAACCCTAAACCTAACCCTAAAATTGGTTGTCCTATGTCAGTACAGGTAGTAGTCGAGCATGGTTCCCGCAGCCCAGAGCACATTGAATTTAATGACTTATTTCCATGGTTTTTAATGACTTTTTTAATGACTTCTTAGAGACTAAGTAAAGGGATATTACAATATGTGTTTCATATTAACTTTATACATAATCTTTTCCTCAGAAAAAGATAGCCACTCAAAGTTATGTGACGTCATACACATTTTATTAGATGAGAACCCATGAAGAATTAAGGGTCAGGTCATAAGAAATTCAGGATATATGTACAAATGACCTTCACTGCACATTTAGTAGGCCTAAATCTGCTGAAAAATTGTAAAGACAATGTATATCCATTACATGTAGAATCTTCGAAAATTTCAAGGCCAAGGCGGGGGGGGGGGGGGGGTCGGTTTTCCAAAGAATCTGATTCAGGAGTGTCCGAAGTAAAACTGACTAATAAAAGAATTACTTTGACTATATACCTATCATAATAATGTTCCGCCTAAAGCTATGCCTGGTCCGAGTCCACTACCCCACTGGTCCGACCTTACCCCCGGGCCTTTCCCAGTCCGGGAGGCACGAAAAGACAGATGCACCCGTACGCACTACAATAAACACTTCTTTTCTATGTACTGGTGGTGTGTGAGGTGTTGCGGTCGGTTCGTGGCGGGTGCGGCCCCTCTTCTTTATTCCTTCTTCCCATATTTACCTTCAAATTTAGTACGTACATTGATAAATAACATTATTATTTTCATTTTCTTTACTCCCGTACGCACTGAGAGACATTAGACACGAGATGGCGCCCCACACGATACTTTGCAATATACAAATGCCTTTCACTACCGCCAGATGTCTGTATGTATGTACACATGTACAGCGTACTTTTCTCTGGATGGAACAACAGAGAAGAAATGAGCTAAATAAGACTTCATTGAGCACATTTAAGTAATATAAGCGGATAAATATTGGGGGAAAATGAATGTTTGTGATGTGGTGTCCAAAAATATAATCTAACAGTAGCTGTAAAGGCTACTAAAGTAGTGCCTACGGGTGAGTAGGCCTACAGCTTTAGTACGGGAGTACGTAGGCTATGGCTATGCCTATGGTGAGTAGCGATGACAGTCTATTGAAAAAATAACGTAATTAGATAATAATATTGAGGTTATTTAGTTCATGAGAGTCACGTATATGTATTTAAGAAGAAGATAGACAATGCTAGAAGTATTACAAATGTTTATAATGGCGTGTTGAGGTGTATGGCGGTGCATACGGGTGCATACAGGTGCATACGGGTGCGTCTGCCTTTTAGTGTCTCCCCCCCAGTCCGAGCATACAATGGTCCGAGCCCAGAACCGAGCCCAGAACGGTCCGAGTTCTCCAGACCCCTTGTCCGCTCACAATCAAATAAGGGAATAATGGCTACTACTGCCTGGCTGCACTGTAGACAAAGTTGTACGTCCCCTTGCCCCCGCAGGCAGAGCAGAGATCGGGGAACCAAGGCCAGCAACGTGGGCTCGGCTGGCTGCCCGGGCCTGCCGCTCGACTTGCGCTATAAACCCAGCTTTCAGTGAATCATAGGGCCTATGTTTATAATACATAATGCACAGATCAACAAAAGAGAGAGAGAACCGGCATAACCCTTATATCCGTCTCACTGAAATTTGTGAGACGGGAATGTAAAATAAGGATTTTGGATTTTGAAAACGGAACGGAACTTTTTAAAGTATGGTAGAGATGTATGGGCGTATATATAATAGGCCTATATAGGCCTATCACTGTTGAATATTGTTCCAGAGGTTGCCATTATAACTAATCTCCAACTTATTAGTGTGACATTCACTAATAAATGAAATTGGCATCTCACATCTTCTCTCTCTATTGGGTAGGAAATTTCATGAGAGGACAAATACTTACTTATATAAGTTACTTTCCCATTGACATATAAAGTTCTAATATTTTTGGTTCACATTGAGACTGGGATTGAGACTTATTAGTTTAAGTCAATTCATCCAATATTAACCCAGAAGTAAAACATTCATTGCTCGTCGCACCGTTGTTCTTCCCTGTAGGGAGAGCAAGGCATGCGACGAGGGTAGTACATTGAATATTTCCCACTTATTAGTTCACTAATAAATAAAAATGATGTCCTAGTTCTTCTCTCTCTATAGGGTAGGAAATGTGGTAGGCCGTATTGTTTTAAAACCAGATCAAAAAGAACATTTCAATATACTACTCACGTTGCATATGTTCCTACCCTATAGGGCTTGCTAATGAAGCGACGTTTTTTATTTTTATTAGTTAAAACATTAACTAATAAGCATATTTTTCAATTTCCTCCAAAAGATTTTCAAGACTCATTACTCGTCGCACCCTTGTCCTTCCCTATAGGGAGAGCAAGGCATGCGACACCAACGTCAATTACTTACTTATGTATGACACCTAGATGAGTTATATACATTTAGGCTAATCATTAGCAAAATAAACCGGATCAAATATAGGCCTACTACAACTAATAAATCTCAGACTAGTTCATAATTATACACATTGATTTGATATATATGTCGGAGGTGCATATCAATTTAACTAATAAGCAAGACACGGGTAAACACACTAACATATTCTTTTATTAGTTAGAAATTAAATCACGGTTTTAACTAATAAATGAAATGATGATAATGACAAGTGAAGTACGGTGCTGTAAGGTGTAGTGTAACAATGTTTGGGGAAATGCATGTTATTGGAATGAAGGTGGAAATACAACCAACATTTCCTTACTAGTCTAATTCTAAGTCCCACTACCATCGTCGCATACCTTCTCTCCCTATAGGGTAGGAAATGTCTAGCGACGCCATCCTTTATTAGTGTAGTTTATTAGTGTAGTTTTAACTACACACTCAACTAATTTTAAATGGGATTTCATTTGTAAGTAATCTTGCCGTCGCTTGCCTTTCTCTGCTTATAGGGGAGGAAGTAGGCAGCGACGATCATTATATTATTATAAACATTAATAATGTACCGGTACTATAACATTCATAAAAGTACATTCAAGTAAGTGCTGGGTCTGTGGCTCAGTTGGTAGAGCGTCGGCTCTATAGTAACTGAGTCACAGGCACAGCTGCCAAGGAACTCATGGGTTTGACTCCCAGGCTGGGAAGATAAAGCCTGGGAGAGAAGGGGGCCGGAATAGTGCAAGTGTCCCGAAGCTATAAGTAAGTTGGATATCCTACAAATTCCGTCCTCGTCGCACCCTTGTTCCTCCCTTATAAGGAGAGAAAGGCAAGCGACGCCAACACCACTTACTAGTCTAAGTCCCACTCAAAGAGATGTACGACCATATATGTCACTAATGAGTGTTATTCATTGCTCGTCGCACCTTGTCCTTCCCTATAGGGAGAGAAAGGACTGCGACGCCAACATCACTTACAAGTGTAAGTCCCACCCAAGCAGCTGTCTTGCTTATTAGTTAATTTCAAATCATTCAATCATATATTTATGTTGGTTTTTCACTAATAAGGAGGTTGCCGTCGCAGACCTTTGCTCCCTATAGGGTAGGAAAGGTCCTGCCACGACACCCTCTGTGTTAGTTTTCCATATGGGCCTATGACTTTCACTAATAAGCAGGTTGTTGTGAAACACGTTCTCTCCATGAAATGTTCATAATATTAATTATGTACTATATATAATAGTGAAATAAGCACCAATATATGTATTAAAACAATTTCTGGTATTTATAATTGTTTGTGTATAGGCCTATAAATGTTACAGTAAATAGGATCTATATGGTATGTGGAACTCACACAGTGTGACGTCGCTAGACATTTCCTTCCCTATAGAATGAGAAGGTGTGTGACGATGTTGGTACTAGTATGTGAAAGTCCAAAAAGAGTATGGGAATTGTACTGGTATCCAACTAAATGTATCTTGGCATCTACCTACCCTAAGGGAGAGAAGATGTGGGATGTCATGCAACTTCATTCATTAGTGAAAGAAATAATATATGCATTGCTCGTCGCACCCTTGTCTTTCCCTATAGGGAGAGCAAGGCATGCGACGAGGGTAGTACATAGAATATTTCCCACTTATTAGTTCACTAATAAATAAAAATGATGTCTCAGTTATTCTCTCTCAATAGGGTAGAGGAAATGTATAACTAATCTCAGTCTAACATCAGCCGTCAAACCCTCTACTTCCCTATAGGGAAGGCATGTGACGCTTTGATCAGTTACAGATTGGAAATAATAAAAATAAAAGTCTACCAAAAAGATATTGTTTCTTCATTGTTATCCACCTATGACTTGCGATTCATTAGTACCAGAATGAAATAAAATACAGACACGGAAACCACAAATGTATAGCCCTTGATCTATTCCATATATTATTTGGAAAAGTTCCGTTCCGTTTTCACAATCCAGATTCCTTTTGAATTACTTTTACTTCCAACCAAAAACAAATCCGTCTCACAATTTGGAATGAGACGGAAATAAGGGTTATGCCAGAGAACCAACCTTAGTCGTTACTGCGTGACAAACGGTGATAAATTGACACAAATCAGGTTTTTCTAGCTGCACAAATTCACTTGGACGACAAATACCGCCATTTTGGACTGGCCATTACGACAATCACTGAGTACCCCTTTACGGCATGTGGGACTTGGGGCGTTCGGGTCTGGTTCACTAGTGATGCCCCGGGGCGTTCGGAAACCTTACAACTATTCAGTTCTTCCAAATCCATCCAAAACTCGCATTAGAGAATCATAGAATCATGCAACAAAACTCACACTGTGCCGCAGACAATGGCCGCAATGATTATCTGGGTCAGATTTTCAGAAAATGTACAATTGGCAGCTGTACACATTTAGTAATTCTGCTAAATTAGGCTGCAATTTGGTCAATACTAGGTAAATTCGAGTATATTCGGCATTGCATTGATTCTAGCAATCTGTTTGGTTAGGTTGAACTGTATTTTGAACTTTATCTTTGTCTGAAATTTGGGTTATTTAAGAGGATAATTGTACATTTTCTGAAAATCTGACCCGTCTCTGTGAAGTAGTCTGTCACGCGGCAGCACATATTAGATACATTATAACTATGTCAGTTCATATGTTATTCCCATTTAATTGATTACTGACGCGGGTGAAAGGTCTGTTTTAAAATAACAAACTTTGTATGTACTGAATATACTCTGTATAGAGGTATAATATACTGGTCTGTTATAATGTTTAGTCAACTTGTATAATTCATTTAAATCTTGATGAATTTGATGAATCGCTAATCTGATAAATCGTATAGAAAGTAAACACTATTAATTCTATCGTTGTACTTGTATAGTTTAAAATCAGGCTATTCTGAGAATATTTATACTTGATGTATAAAAATGTCTATTTGTCCTGAATAAAATATTTACAAAATCAAATCTGTACTGGAATCCAGAATTAGTGATTACCACTCTTGATGGTTAATGTTGCTTTTATCAAACTGATGTCATTAATATGTCATGTTGAGTTCCTGTAGTGGAATTAAACATTGAATAATTGTATTATTCCTGTGAGGCTGGAAATGGTTGATATGAAAAGATCTCACTGCTGTAACAATTACCAGACAATAAATTGTTGTTATAGAACCCCAATTTTAACCTCATGCTCTGGTCATTACACCTCTCGGTTAGCTAATTATAGACAAGTAGAACATAGCCCCTCAATATCAAATTAAATAGTCATGAATAGTCATGAAAGCCATGAAATTTCTTTAGTAATATTTTATTATAATTTTTTTGTTTCGACAACCACCAACCCAGGGACCCACAGGAAGACTTGGAACCTAGGTTTCAAAACCGGGACCCCTTTTTGTATTCAGTAGTTTTGCAAATAAATAGATGGAACCTAGCAAGGGGGAAGTCTGTAACTTGTTATTGACCGAGGGAGCGCGGGAAGTTAGAGGGCGTTAGCCCGAGATCTTCTGTGCTCCCGAGGTCACTAACAAGTGTACAGACTTCACCCGAGCTTTGTTCCATATTTATTACACCCCATTAATAAATAAAAAATACAAATAATTAAAAATAAAAGAAGTAATTTACGTTTTGGGCGGACCTACTTGTTGTATGTCCCCAGGACGACATAACTCACATGTTATGCACCACTTTGACCAAGTGTGACATACAATGCTGAAGGTATAGGAAGCAACAGCACAGGGGTGTAATAAAGAATGTTTTGAATTGAAGTGAATAAGAAGTATGACCTTTTTTAGTTTTTTTTAAAGCATCTGTTATTTTATTCATCTTGGCAACAAATCCTTCTCTCTAAGCGAGTGACATCGAAATTTAACAACTCACTTTTATCCTTTCTGCACAACCGTTAGGGTGTTTGTTCCCATTGATTTATTCTGCAACTTTTTTTTTCTAAATCATGTTAAAGCCTAAACTTCATAGGATATCATGTTTACATTTTCCAGGCGGGAAAATCGTACCCAACAACCTCACCTATGTATTTTATGTAATTCTCATCTGTTAAAGAAATGGGGAGCTATTTTACATGGAATTAATTATAGCAGACAACTTGTATGGAAGCCGCCATTGCTGTAAGTCATGTGACCTCTGAAAAAAGCCTGCGCCTCATTGTGAGTTGTGGTTCTCATATTATGAGAACCACAACTCACAATGAGGCGCAGGCCTTTGCCCCTCTCTTGCACCTGCCATGCCTGAGTGGACATATACTTTTTCATTTGATTTAAGCCAGTTTTTTGTATAAAGGAATGGTGAGCATTGCACAACGGGTTGCATTTGAGCCTGCATATGGAATAAACAAATGCAGGGGAAGGTGTTAAAGCTACTGGGGGTTAGGATGAGGCAGGGGATAGGAGTGAATGTGTCAAAACATTGCCGCCGCCACCATCTGTGGCGTTCACTTTCGGCGCACTTTCGGAAGCACACTGAAATCTTGGGTAATAATCTTGGGTAAATAAGGTGTATTTATGATCTGTTTATAATAGTATGAATATCCAACTCTTTTCACTGTTAGTACATCATATAATTATGTATATACCAATGTTTCACTGTTAGTACATCATATAATTATGTATATACCAATGTTTCACTGTTAGTACATCATATAATTATGTATATACCAATGCTTCAACCGAAGCAGTTGTAAGTTCAATGTTTGTTTACATGTATGTGCCCAGTAGAGTGACCAGTCACACCAATTGCAAGTGGTTCAGTGACGTCATCAATAAACATAAATTACCACCAGTGGCGCTGTTGGTCACCAATATGGCTGCCTCCTTGTAAGAGAGAAACTGACTGTCTTTTCTTATGTTTCTGGTGGTAAATAATGTTTTCGATCATTATAATGCTGCACAGATACTCAGAAGACTATAATGATTCTGCTATTTGCAAAAAAAAAATTATAGTTTCCTAAATAGCGTTTGGCCTTTAATTTTTCTACGCTTTATTTGTGTGATATATTATTTACGTTTCCTGCGTTTCTATTTATTCAGAGCGGATAGATCTGCAAGTAGCTTTTTCCACAGTATATATTTTTTTGTTCCTTTATTTAACCAGGTGTTATAAAACTGGGTTAGGGATGTGCCTGCAAATTCATCTTTGGGGATCAAGCTATTTGCCTGATTTACACCCCAACCCTGGCATTTTTACATGCACAAGGTATATTCAGATATGGCAATTGTTGGGATATATGGTGGAGATGGATATGAGATGAGATGGAGTTAATAGACATGAAAATTAGATGAAAGAGTTATACAATTATATATTTAATGGTTGAACCGTGCTGTGGAGTTGTACCACTACAAGATTCCTACCGAAAGGTGTCCTTGATCAATTTCTGAAGGCCGATGGGTTCTGTGTTTGTCTAATGTGGGGTGGTAAATTATTCCAAATACCTGCCGCATGATAAAGGAATGACTTTCTATAGAGGTGATACCTTGGTATTTCTTGCAATAATACAACTCCATCAAATCTTCTGGAATTTGTGTACAAATCTTGTTATTCTCATTTACATATATGTCGTTGTGCACCAATTTGAGAAGATTAAAGTCCATTTTTTGTTCAAATAATAATGTTACTGTTTGTTGATGTAGCTCTATAGTGGGTTATAACCTGGGCAGTTCCAAGGCAATTTCGAGTGCCCTATTTTGTATGGTTTGAATTTTGTCTCTAGAATTTTTGTTCAGAGAGAGGTAGCAGAAATTAATATAATCAAAATAGTGTAGTACTGTGGGTATCACAGGTACTCCTTACTGCTACATTGAGTATGAGTTAGTCTATTCCACCAGGGGTTTGCAGTACAGTGCTTTATGTATACTCCTATATGGACCAACATATGTCCTTATGCACTGCAGCTTATATTAGTGATTACTACTGTATTGTATGGTCATGTTGTGTATGTACTCTGTGTTAACCTGTATGCTATACTTGTGACACCCCTATGTGTATTGTGTATGTTTCATGTACTGGACCTCTGTGGCAAGGGGCAGACAGGCTTCAGACTGCCTCTGTAGTCTGGCCTCTTGAGCTGTGTTTGGTGTGTGGTAATAAAGGATGATTGCTGGCAAGGACCAAGAACCTGAGTTAGTGATATGTTCGTTAGTTAGTGCGGTACTAATTAGCAAGAACCACAATTCCCTACAATAGCAAAGAACCATTGATTTTGTTAGTACTAATGCACAGCTCTTAGTGAGGGAAGAGCTGATTAGTTGAATGGTCCTCAGGGGTGTGTATGCCTGAGAAATCAGTTCTTTGAAGCTACTATCAAAATGTAGGTCTTGTTGTAATGTGAAACCCAGATATTTGAATTTTTTTACCCACTCAATTTTTTGATTGTCATTTATCACAATTGGCGAATCCATCTTACATTATCCATTACGTTATATTGTAGTAGTATAATTAGAATTCAGTATTATCTACTGTTAATTGATAAATTCTACCGCTGTAAGCAATCAAATTCTAAGTATGTTATGAACTTGCACAGAATGTAATGCAAACTGACCGAAATGTAAACTTAACGGAAAATCCACTATTATAAAGTTAAAGATATCCCTGGTATAACCAGAGCAATTGGATGAACCAAGATTACAAATCTCATACTAAAAATGAATGTAATGTAGCCAAACGGAATGTTATTCTGTAGATGTATGTATTGTATTCTGTATCATTAATTTATGTTCTTCAAGGACCCACCGGGAGACCTAGTCGTAGAGGCTCGAGCCCTTTTCTGTACTTTTATTAGTCTGAATAAAAATTCTATATAACTTGAGCTGGGTTCTATTACCAATGAACATGCATTTTGTTTTCTTTATGTTAATCCTAAGCTTATTGAAATTGCTCCAGTGTATAATCTTTTTGCAATCCTTTGTGGTAGTTTCTATTAATTTGTTAAGAGTTTTCAACATTCAACAGGACAATATCATCAGCATATAGCTTGATGTCGCCATCCAAGGCAAGATTATTAACATCATTTAAATACAAAATGAACATTTATATACAAAATGAACATTTATACACAAAATGAACATTTATATACAAAATGAACATTTATATACAAAATGAACATTTTCTTCTCTGTAGACTGCTATAAACCTGTTCTGCCATAATATGGTGGATGCTTTAGATCTTAGCTCATAACAAAAGACAATCCACTCTAACAATCCGCTGTCGAATAATTTCTGATGATTTATAAAGGCCTTGGACATGAGAACAATCCAATTTATAATCTTAACCTTTATGCGTTTTCGATATTTATATTTGCAGTTTCAAACTCGCCATTTATATTCCTTTGGAATATTCTATTCCCTGTCTTCAATGAGTCTATCAGATTAAACACCTTCCACAGGTTTGTCGTATTATGACATGTAATAAAGAAATGGACTATATCGTCACAGAGGGAACACTCTGTTGAGTTTCTTTAAGGTGGCATTTTTCAAGTAATAATTGCTGTCAGATCTAGGTGTTAATTGGTTATATAACATTGAATAATAAGGTAGAAGTGTTAAGTGAATGATAATTATAACGATAATTTATGAAGGGTTAGGTAATGTTATTTTTGCCCTATACGTGAGGATACGTCTCCCTTAATGGGTCTAATTACATACAGGTGGCTAAGGCCATGTACCACTCCGTTAGGTTGAGTCATGCTTAGCATTGTAACCGTATATATAAACCATGTCACACCAATGCCTCCTCAGTGAGGGTTAATAAATACCAACAGGACGAACGACTCTCTCTTCATTTCTACATTACTCCCTATATCAATACCTCCCATTGCAAGTGATAGGGGAGTTGCAAGTCTCACTGCGCATGTCTACTGCAGTGCATGCGGGGAAGGATTCTGTTGAAATTTGACAAATATTTGGCAACATGTGTTCTCATGTGTTTCCTTCAGATTTCAGCTGGTGTTGTCCCTTAGTCACACTCAGTACATTCTTTTTACCAGTATGTGTTCTTATGTGAACCCCCAGGTATCCAGGCCATGCTGTCCTATAGTCACACACAGTACATTTAAAAGGCTTTTCCCCAGTATGTTTTCTCATGTGATCCTTCAGGTTTCCAACATGTGATGCCCTATAGTCACACTTAGTACATTTATGAGGCTTTTCCCCAGTATGTGTTCTCATGTGGGACCTCAGGTTTCCAGCCTGTGCTGCCTTATAGTCACACTCAGTACATTTATAAGGCTTTACCCCAGTGTGTATTTTCATGTGTCTCTTCAGGTATATGGCCTGTGCTGTCCTATAGTTACACTTACCACATATATGAAGGCATTTTGATATATCCTTTTCATCAGGATGTGATTTCATGTGCCTCCTCAGGGCATGAGCCTGTGCTGCCCTAAAGTCACACACAGTACATTTATGTGGCTTTTCTCCATGATGTGTTCTCATGTGGTTCCTGAGCAATGAAGCTGTTGTCGCCTTATAGTCACACACGATACACATATAACGCTTTTCCCTAAAGTGTGACGTCATGTGGTCCTTCAGGGCTCCAACCTGTGTAGCCCTATATCCACACACATCACATATACAAGGCTTTTTTTTAACTGGATGCGTTCTCATGTGTCGTGTCACGTGTCCAGCCACTGTTGCCCTATAGTCACACTCAGTACATTTATAAGGCTTTACTCCCATATGTGTTATTATGTGATCCATTAGAGATTTAATCCTTAAAAATCCTTTAACACACAAACTACAGTTGTCTAGTCTCTCCCCTGTATGAGTCACACTTGTAGCATTTGCTGCCTGTCCTGTCTCCATGAGTACAGTAGGTGCACTAGTAACACTTGTAGCATTTGCTGCCCATCCTGTCTCCATGAGTACAGTAGGTACACTAGTCACACTTGTAGCATTTGCTGCCTGTCCTGTCTCCATGAGTACAGTAGGTGCACTAGTCACACTTGTAGCATTTGCTGCCCGTCCTGTCTCCATGAGTACAGTAGGTGCACTAGCCACACTTGTAGCATTTGCTGCCCGTCCTGTCTCCATGAGTACAGTAGGTGCACTAGCCACACTTGTAGCATTTGCTGCCTGTCCTGTCTCCATGAGTACAGTAGGTGCACTAGTCACACTTGTAGCATTTGCTGCCCATCCTGTCTCCCCCGTATGAGTCACACTGTGATGCATCATACCTTCTGGCATCAGTAGAGAAGGTGCACAAGTCACACTTGTAGCATTTGCTGCCCATCCTGTCTCCCCCGTATGAGTCACACTGTGATGCATCATACCTTCTGGCATCAGTAGAGAAGGTGCACAAGTCACACTTGTAGCATTTGCTGCCCGTCCTGTCTCCCCTGTATGAGTCACACTGTGATGCATCATACCTTCTGGCATCAGTAGAGAAGGTGCACAAGTCACACTTGTAGCATTTGCTGCCCGTCCTGTCTCCATGAGTGCAGTAGGTGCACTAGTCACACTTGTAGCATTTACTGCCCGTCCTGTCTCATGTGCTGTCTTATAGTCACACACAGTACATTTATGAGGCTTTTCCCCAGTATGCGTTCTCATGTGTGGGATCAGGTTTCCAGAATCTGCTGTCCTATAGTCACACTCAGTACATTTATATGGTTTTTCTCCAGTATGTGTTCTTATATGCCTCCTCAGGTCCCAAGGACGTGCTGTCCTATAGTCACACACAGTACATTTATATGGCTTTTCCCCAGTGTGTGTTTTCATGTGTGTCCTCAGTTGTCCAGCCCATGCTGTCCTATAGTTACACTCAGTACATTTATATGGCTTTTCCCCAGTATGTGTTCTCATATGCCTCCTCAGGTTCGAAGGATGTGGTGTCCTATAGTCACACTCAGTACATTTATAAGGCTTTTCCCCAGGATGTTTTCTCATGTGTTTCCTCAGGTTTCCAGCTTGTGCTGGATGAGTCACACTACGATGCATCATACCTTCTGGCATCAGTAGAGAAGGTGCACAAGTCACACTTGTAGCATTTGCTGCCTGTCCTATCTCCCCTGTACGAGTCACACTGTGATGCATCATACCTTCTGGCATCAGATGAGAAGGTACACAAGTCACACTTGTAGCATTTGCTGCCTGTCCTGTCTCCCCTGTATGAGTCACACTACGATGCATCATACCTTCTGACATCAGTAGAGAAGGTGCACAAGTCACACTTGTAGCATTTGCTGCCTGTCCTGTCTCCCCTGTATGAGTCACACTGTGATGCATCATGCCTTCTGACATCAGTAGAGAAGGTACACAAGTCACACTTGTAGCATTTGCTGCCCGTCCTGTCTCCCCTGTGTGAGTCACACTGTGATGCATCATGCCTTCTGACATCAGTAGAGAAGGTGCACTAGTCACA
Organism: Sthenelais limicola; assembly: GCA_942159475.1. NCBI lineage: Eukaryota > Metazoa > Annelida > Polychaeta > Phyllodocida > Sigalionidae > Sthenelais > Sthenelais limicola. The sequence goes on along the minus strand of OW804097.1, from coordinate 134,601,661 downwards.
CTTGTAGCATTTACTGCCTGTCCTATCTCCCCTGTATGAGTCACACTGTGATGCATCATACCTTCTATGTTCATGTGCCAACAACCAAGAGGCTAATGGGTATAAAACTACTTCTGCCCTAAGAAAGTGGAGGAAATATCCACTCCAAAAACAGGCAAGTTCTGACAGGAGAGAGAACGGAAGATTCTCAAAGAAACCGGTGAAATGTAGATGAAACTAGGAGAGGAATCTTGTGAACTGACTGCGTGCCACTTCTCCTGTGTCGTTACGCCACCTGGAGGCGGCGACGGACAAGAATGGGTAGATGTGCTCACAAACAGCTCAAACCCTGCAAATAAGAAGAGTTGATTACTTCACATAGTTATATACAGGTTAACTAACCAGTTGGTTGAAGGAGCGTGAATATTGCACCAGTTGTTATATACAGGTTAACTAACCAGTTGGTTGAAGGAGTGTGAATATTGCACCAGTTGTTATATACAGGTTAACTAACCTGTTGGTGGAAGGAGTGTGAATATTGCACCAGTTGTTATATACAGGTTAACTAACCAGTTGGTTGAAGGAGTCTGAATATTGCACCAGTTGTTATATACAGGTTAACTAACCAGTTGGTTGAAGGAGTGTGAATATTGCACCAGTTGTTATATACAGGTTAACTAACCAGTTGGTTGAAGGAGCGTGAATATTGCACCAGTTGTTATATACAGGTTAACTAACCAGTTGGTTGAAGGAGCGTGAATATTGCACCAGTTGTTATATACAGGTTAACTAACCAGTTGGTTGAAGGAGCAGGAATATTGCACCAGTTGTTATATACAGGTTAACTAACCAGTTGGTTGAAGGAGTGTGAATATTGCACCAGTTGTTATATACAGGTTAACTAACCAGTTGGTTGAAGGAGTGTGAATATTGCACCAGTTGTTATATACAGGTTAACTAACCAGTTGGTTGAAGGAGTGTGAATATTGCACCAGTTGTTATATACAGGTTAACTAACCAGTTGGTTGAAGGAGTGTGAATATTGCACCAGTTGTTATATACAGGTTAACTAACCAGTTGGTTGAAGGAGTGTGAATATTGCACCAGTTGTTATATACAGGTTAACTAACCAGTTGGTTGAAGGAGTGTGAATATTGCACCAGTTGTTATATACAGGTTAACTAACCTGTTGGTTGAAGGAGTGTGAATATTGCACCAGTTGTTATATACAGGTTAACTAACCAGTTGGTTGAAGGAGTGTGAATATTGCACCAGTTGTTATATACAGGTTAACTAACCAGTTGCTTGAAGGAGTGTGAATATTGCACCAGTTGTTATATACAGGTTAACTAACCAGTTGGTTGAAGGAGTGTGAATATTGCACCAGTTGTTATATACAGGTTAACTAACCAGTTGGTTGAAGGAGTGTGAATATTGCACCAGTTGTTATATACAGGTTAACTAACCAGTTGGTTGAAGGAGTGTGAATATTGCACCAGTTGTTATATACAGGTTAACTAACCAGTTGGTTGAATGAGTCTGAATATTGCACCAGTTGTTATATACAGGTTAACTAATGAGTTGGTTGAAGGAGTGTGAATATTGCACCAGTTGTTATATACAGGTTAACTAACCAGTTGGTTGAAGGAGTGTAAATATTGCACCAGTTGTTATATACAGGTTAACTAACCAGTTGGTTGAAGGAGTGTGAATATTGCACCAGTTGTTATATACAGGTTAACTAACCAGTTGGTGGAAGGAGTGTGAATATTGCACCAGTTGTTATATACAGGTTAACTAACCTGTTGGTTGAAGGAGTGTGAATATTACACCAGTTGTTATATACAGGTTAACTAACCAGTTGGTTGAAGGAGTGTGAATATTGCACCAGTTGTTATATACAGGTTAACTAACCAGTTGGTTGAAGGAGTGTGAATATTGCACCAGTTGTTATATACAGGTTAACTAACCAGTTGGTTGAAGGAGCGTGAATATTGCACCAGTTGTTATATACAGGTTAACTAACCAGTTGGTTGAAGGAGTGTGAATATTGCACCAGTTGTTATATACAGGTTAACTAACCAGTTGGTTGAAGGAGCGTGAATATTGCACCAGTTGTTATATACAGGTTAACTAACCAGTTGGTTGAAGGAGTGTGAATATTGCACCAGTTGTTATATACAGGTTAACTAACCAGTTGGTTGAAGGAGCGTGAATATTGCACCAGTTGTTATATACAGGTTAACTAACCAGTTGGTTGAAGGAGTGTGAATATTGCACCAGTTGTTATATACAGGTTAACTAACCAGTTGGTTGAAGGAGCATGAATATTGCACCAGTTGTTATATACAGGTTAACTAACCAGTTGGTTGAAGGAGCATGAATATTGCACCAGTTGTTATATACAGGTTAACTAACCAGTTGGTTGAAGGAGTGTGAATATTGCACCAGTTGTTATATACAGGTTAACTAACGAGTTGCTTGAAGGAGTGTGAATATTGCACCCGTTGTTATATACAGGTTAACTAACCTGTTGGTTGAAGGAGTGTGAATATTGCACCAGTTGTTATATACAGGTTAACTAACCAGTTGCTTGAAGGAGTGTGAATATTGCACCCGTTGTTATATACAGGTTAACTAACCTGTTGGTGGAAGGAGTGTGAATATTGCACCAGTTGTTATATACAGGTTAACTAACCAGTTGGTTGAAGGAGCGTGAATATTGCACCAGTTGCGTAGCAAGAGTGCAATATTATATCAATGTTATAGATTTATTATACATGCTTTCAATCATGAAAATAGAAATAAATTGAGTCATAAATTTGAATTTTACCAGTAATCATAGTAAAAGAAAAAGATTAGTTGCCATGACAACCCCACGTAAATCACTAGTGGAATACGCACTATGCGTAAATCACTCTAGAGCAATGCGTGTATAATAAAACACAATAAACTAATATAAGCAGGGAATAGCAGCAGTCCTTGATATGTAGCCCCTACAGTGGCCCAAGGTACCACAGAGATTCCCTTGGAGGTTTCCCAGAGCTTCATAGAATCGTCATAGACACTGAACAGGTGTGTGTAGACAAGTTGGTGATTAAATTCATTAACTAAATGATTGAGTATCTGTTTATTGGATAGGTTTTGGAACATTTTATAATGTTTTAGTTATGTTAGGTATGTATGTTTCCCTTATGGGTCAGATTTTCAGAAAATGTATAATTCGCCTTCACCAATCCTCTCAAATAACCCACATTTAAGACAAATATGAGTTTCAAAATGCAGTTTAACATAACAGAACTGATACTTTAAATCAATGTGATACCAAATATATTCAGATATACCTGGTATTCTTCATTTTTCAGCCTAATTTAGGAGAATTTCCTAAATGTGTAGAGCTGCCAATTTGACATTTTCTGAAAATCTGACCCCTATACAAAGTTCTACTTCAATTTTAACATTTATACATGTCTTGGAAACACGCAGCGTAAGGCATTAATGAACATTAGATCAAGTCTCTAGGATATATACATGAAAAGTTAGTTATTCAGGTCGGAAATTAATAAAAAAATCTTTTTTTCAGTTACTGATGTTGATATACTTAATTTTTTACAAGACTTTCCCTTCTTCAGGTGCGCAGCAAATACATAGTTTGTCCTGTTTTAGATTGATTCGGCAGCACCATATTAACATGTATCCAATATAGGCTATCATAAGACTATGCAGGGGCTGGAGTTGTCATCGACGATAGCAGCTTCATACATTTGGATCCGTTTTAGGAAAATGAGTGACAAGTCGCAAAATATGGATTTTGAGATATCACCATGTTTGAAAAGAGGAGATGAAGCCGATTCCAATGATAGTAAACACCAGGAAGTATATATTTTAGCGACCGGGGGAGAGCGGCTGGCAGTAATAGTAGCCTCAGACAGCGCTCTCATTACCACACCTTGCTAATATTGCAGCACAAGAAGAAGAAAACGGGGGCAAACAGGACAACTAACCTGAGTCGTGACAAACGTTGATAAATTTACACAAATCGCGATTTTCTAGTTACAAAGATCCACTTCCGCGACAAATGCGTCCATCATGGACTGGATTACGACAATCATTGTGTATGTTTACGACATATTTAGAACCCATGGTTCGTATTGACCACGGGTCTCTCTCTTTGGCGCTTTCCTCGGAAACTTTCGATAGTTTCCGCTGCTCGCCTCACAAGCAACACATGGACTGTTATTCAGTTTATTTCTTTACTTTCAATCCTTCGGACGTCGTTATCACAAGTCACCTTTTGACCACTAGGTGTCACTATAAGCAATGTTCCTAGTTCAAAATAAACTCACTAGATGTCAGCACCGTACGCCCGCCAGTTAGCTACGGTCAGTGGGCTAGCAGTCTTTGTAATTTATTTTCATTGGCGGCTGGCTATTTATATAGAAATGCCTATAAACAGATTTTATTTGCCGTTTTCTCTAAAAAAAAAACGCTTACTCAATGATTTTAACTATTTGTATTTAGGTTGAAATACATGGAAAATACCGCACCTTTATGTAGCCTACATTGAATAACCCCTGTTATCAAAGGTTATCGGGTTATGGGTTTAAAAAGAAGATGCGTTTTCAGGCCTTAACAAGACGAACAGGTTGGGGAGGGGGGGGGGGGGGGCACCAATAAAGGTCTTAAACATTCATAAAGAGAAATGAATGTACTAGAATTAATTAGCGCGCGTTTAGGTGATGCTAATACCATTAATTATTGAGAACAAATTCACGGAAATAAGTACAAATTCACGGAAATGAGGCATTTGCACGAAGTTATATCTTATAATTCATTCTTTTTGACTGTTGAGTGAATTATAAATTTTAAGCTCTACTACCTTGCTTGAAAGGCTTTGAAACGATATGTTGATGGGACACTTATTGATAATGCAGGTGCTTTATGACAGTTGATGGGCTTGCTGTTGTCTTATTGAAGGCTCTACGAAGCTAAAATAGCTTGGAATGCTCTGCCCACTGAAGCTCATAAATTTGTAACACGAAAGCAACTAAGAAATTACTTAGAAGCTTTTATTAACTAAAGAAGAAATAGCAGAAGCTGGAATCGAGGTGATAGTTCTTATATAATATCCATCAAAAACTAACAGAATGTGCTATGTATTGTAAGAATTGAGTCAATCTTTATCACTTTAATTGTTCATTTGTACCTGCTGTTATACACTATGTCATGAGTCATACTTTAAAAAAGGCTCATTTCTCTAACTTGCCATAATATGTATTTTGCTCGCAATGTAGACACTGTCAGCATTTATTACTATTATAGTCGACTTCTTACTGTTTGTTTGATTATATTAACCTCATATTTTTAACTTGTGTTGCTCTGTATGTAAACTCCTCTTAGTATAGTTCACTTTCTACTACCAGGTGGTGACTGGGAGACCTGGATATTATCCAGAAGTCTGGTCCACCCATTTGTCTTATCTCCTTATGTAAAACCCTAGACAAATAAAGTATTTTTCAATTCAATTCAATTCAGTCTTATACACGAGTGAGTAATCAGAGACAGACCCACGTGAAGATGACATCTTATAATCCTGTACCGTCCTGGCCTTCTTTCTAACCTAAAGTACGAGCATCAAAAACTTGTCTAGCTGCTGTTCAGTTGAGTGGATTTAAATAAGGAACTTGTCTAGCTGCTGTTCAGTTGAGTGGATTTAAATAAGGAACTTGTCTAGCTGCTGTTCAGTTGAGTGGATTTAAATAAGGAACTTGTCTAGCTGCTGTTCAGTTGAGTGGATTTAAATAAGGAACTTGTCTAGCTGCTGTTCAGTTGAGTGGATTTAAATAAGGAACTTGTCTAGCTGCTGTTCAGTTGAGTGGATTTAAATAAGGAACTTGTCCAGCTGCTGTTCAGTTGAGTGGATTTAAATAAGGAACTTGTCTAGCTGCTGTTCAGTTGAGTGGATTTAAATAAGGAACTTGTCTAGCTGCTGTTCAGTTGAGTGGATTTAAATAAGGAACTTGTCTAGCTGCTGTTCAGTTGAGTGGATTTAAATAAGGAACTTGTCTAGCTGCTGTTCAGTTGAGTGGATTTAAATAAGGAACTTGTCTAGCTGCTGTTCAGTTGAGTGGATTTCAATGGGTCTCACCTGGTCTAGGCCTACTTATAAGTTTCATTTGGGATACAATAATGCCTGTGTAACATGTTTTATACTTTCACTTGGTAGTGTGGGAAGGGATAGAGGTTGAGGTGCAAGTGGTACTTATGTGTATTATGACCGATTTTCCAGCCATACCCTGTCATCATTGTACATACTGAATATTAAAATTAAAAAAATAAAGGGAGGCAACTTATCTAAAACAATCATGGGAATGAGTCAAGTTGGCATTATGCAGGTTTATTGGCGTTGCTGGTGCGTTTCGCCTTTCTTGGGCTTCTTCAGATGATATTAAAATCTTTAAAGTAGTATTTCATCAATGTAGTAGGTTAGTTTAATCATACCCCAAGCATTTTCCTTAATGCCCGATTTCATTATATATTTCATTTCAAATTTTACTTGAAAGTTATATAAGGTAGTAAAGATGAGAAAGTTGGTGCCGCTACCTGTACATTAAGGTTTCATGAAATAGTTTGTGTTCTAGATGTATTTTGGTAATTAAAGGTGCATTTATATCATCATGCAGCGATTTCTGACGAAATGGAGAGGAAAATGTCTTAAGATGCAATTACGGTGGACAGAATTGGCGATTTTTATTTTTATTTTTTTGAAAAAAGGGCAATAAATAGCAGTTCTCTCCCTATTGGCATTCAGCCATGTATCAGGTATGACGTTCTAGGTGCTGATAGATCTATTTTTTTTGGACATATTTTATTCAGGTAAACAGGCAGTTACAATCTTCACAAAAATGTTTCATAATTGTGATTTTCATCCTACACTGACTCTTATATAAGCATGGAAGTTTTTTTATTATCCTTTCGTTTTAATTTAATTTTAATCTTAACATAATTTTATTGAAAATTTATAGAAAAATGTTAGAGAAAATAATGAGAGATGGAGTGATGGTTACCGGCTATTAACATGTGTATTGTCTAGTAAAGCGAGTGATCTTGATATATCATGGATCCTGTGATACAGGAAGAAAAATTATTTCTATTTACAATCTTCATCATTCAATATTGGGATTTTTATACAATAGGTGTCTATATTTATACATTCATTCAATGTTTGTGACATTCAGAGAAGCCCAGATATGTGGGCTAATGTGGTGGCTCACCTGTTTAGTGACTCACCTTCAGTTTTATATACAAACAACATTTCAGCATTCAAAAGCATAATTTTACTGACAAGGGCATAATATTGGCCTGTAACATATATATAATTCAGCTCTCCAACGTGGACCTTTGCTCTACTAGAGTTATTAGTATACAACTAGCGAGATCAACTAGACTCTACACAAACCATTAGTATTAATTATACAACTCCCTATAAACACTGAGTAATTATTAATGGAATGTCCCCAAGCACACAAGAGTGACATTCACATCATGATCCAATCTTGCATTGTTTTTTGCCCATTTTACAAACGTATTCCAGAATAAGTTTTGTCTTTCCGATCAATAAAAATGTGGAACATATTGTGCTTCACCTCATTTCTCACATTCTTTTGATGTTACATAAATTGATGCTCAGACCTTTGTGTCCATCTGAACTCTTGCTTCAGTGTGTTTCCTCATGTGCTTTGTGAGGTTATCCTCACTGATTCCTATAAATGAGCAAACTTTACATATGAAGGGAGTGTGTGAGTAATTCCTCATGTGATCCCTCAGAGCTGCGGCCAGTCCTGCCCTAAAGTCACACTCAGTACATTTATAAGGCTTTCCCCCAGTATGTGTTCTCATGTGATCCCTCAGAGCTGCGGCCAGTCCTGCCCTATAGTCACACTCAGTACATTTATAAGGCTTTTCTCCGTTATGTGTTCTCATGTGATCCCTCAGAGCTGCGGCCTGTGCTGCCCTATAGTCACACTCAGTACATTTATAAGGCTTTTCTCCGTTATGTGTTCTCATGTGTATCTGCAGGTCTCCAGCATGTGCTGCCCTATAGTCACACTCAGTACATTTATAAGGCTTTTCTCCGTTATGTGTTCTCATGTGTATCTGCAGGTCTCCAGCCCTTGCTGCCCTATACAGACATGGCGAAACCTGCCGGACCGCGGTCCTTGACCGGTGAAAGTCATGTCCAACTTCTGTTTCACCGGTCTGACTGTCCATTGAAAAAGGTCTATAAAACGTTGGAGAAACATACATTGGACCTACAGCCCTGACGAAGGCACGCAAGTGTTGAAACGTTGGCTTCATTTTATATGTATAGTCCCCCCAAAAATAAAAAAAGTGCAACACTACTCCTCTACCTAAGTCATTACTTCAACCACTCACCGATAACTAATTCACCCCTTTCCAACGGTTAGCAGTACCCAACACCAACAAATTTGGAGAAACCTTTGGAGGACTGGTTTTGACTGGTGAAACCTTTGGAGGACCGGTGAAAGTTGAAATGTTTTCGCTATGTCTGCCTATAGTCACACACAGTACATTTATGAGGCTCTCTTTCCAGATGAACTCTCATGTGAGCTGTCAATTTCCTAGGCCATGCTGTCCTATAGTCACACACAGTACATAAGGTTTTTCACCGGTATGTGTTCTCATGTTTTCTCAGGTTCCCAGCACTGGTTGCCCTATGGCCGCACACAGTACATATATGAGGCTCTCTTTCAAGATGAACTCTCATGTGAGCTGTCAATTTCCTAGGCCATGCTGTCCTATAGTCACACACAGTATATTTATAAGGCTTATTCCCAGTATGTGTTCTCATGTGTTTCTTCAGGTCTCCAGCTTCTGCTGCCCTATAGTCACACACAGTACTTTTTTTGCTTTTTTCTGTTGTGTGTTTTCATGTGTCTCCTCAGTGTTCCAGGCTGTGCTGTCCTATAGTCACACACAGTACATTGATATGGCTTTTTACCAGTATGTCTTTTCATGTGTCTCCTCAGGGTTCCAGGCTGTGCTGACCTATAGTCACACTCAGTACATTCATAAGGCTTTTTTCCAGTGTGTGTTCTCATGTGTACCCTCAGGGTTCCAGCCTCTGCTGCCCTATAGTCACACTCAGTACATTTATGAGGCTTTTCCCCAGTATGTGTTCTCATGTGAACCCTCAGGGTTTCAGCCTGCGCTGCCCTATAGTCACACTCAGTACATTCATAAGACTTTTCTCCAGTATGCCTTCTCATGTGTTGTATCAGTTTTGTAGCCCATGCTGTCCTAAAGTCACACTCAGTACATTCATGAGGCTTTTTCCCAGTATGTGTTCTCATGTGTATCCTCAGGTTACTAGCCCTTGCTGTCCTATAGTCACACACAGTACATTTATGAGGCTTTTCTCCTGTATGAATGTTCATGTGAAGCCTCAAGGTTCCAACCTGTGCTGCCCTATAGTCACACTCAGTACATTGATGAGGTTTTTCTCCACATTCAGCATATTTTTTCTGCTTTTGTCTGTTGTGTGTTTTCATGTGTCTCCTCAGGTCCCCAGTCCGTGCTGTCCTATAGTCACACTCAGTACATTTATGAGGCTTTTCACCAGTATGTCTTTTGGTGTGTCTTATCAGGGCCCCAGAGATTGCTGTCCTATAGTCACACTCAGTACATTGATATGGCTTTTCTCCCGTATGAACGTTCATGTGAACCCTTAGGGACCCGGCTCGTGCTGTCCTATAGTCACACTCAGTACATTGATGAGCTTTTTCCTCAGTATGTGTTCTCATGTGTTTCCTTAGTTCACTAGACTTTGTTGCCCTATAGTCACACTCAGTACATTTTTTCTGCTTTTGTCTGTTGTGTGTTCTCATGTGTCTCCTCAGTGTTCCAGGCTGTGCTGACCTATAGTCACACTCAGTACATTGATAGGGCTTTTCTCCCGTATGAATGTATGTATGAATCCTCAGGGTCCTGGCTTGTGTTGCCCTATAGTCACACACAGTACATTGATAAGGCTTCTCCCCAGGATGTGTTCTCATGTGTGTCCACAGGGGTGTATGTTTCTTCACGTGAATCCTCAGTTGTCCAGCATTTGTTGCCCTATAGTCACTCACAGTACATTTATTCAGCATTAGTCCGTTGTGTGTTTTCATGTGTCTCCTCAGGGTTCCAGCCTGTGCTGTCCTATAGTCACACTCAGTACATTCATAAGGCTTTTCCCCAGTATGTGTTATCATATGTCTCCTCAGGGTTCCAGGCTGTGCTGACCTATAGTCACACTCAGTACATTGATATGGCTTTTTACCAGTATGTGTTCTCATGTGTGTCCTCAGGGTCCCAGCTTGTGCTGCCCTATAGTCACACACAGTACATTCATGAGGTTTTTCTCCAGTATGTTCTCTCATGTGAACCCTCAGTTTCTCAGTACTGTGTAAGAGCAAATGTTCATTTAATCTACTAATCTTTGTAAACCCTTTAACACACACACTACAGTTGTGTAGTTTCTCCCCTGTATGAGTCACACTGTGATGCATCATACCTTCTGACATCAGTAGAGAAGGTACACTAGTAACACTTGTAGCATTTGCTGCCCATCCTATCTCCCCAGTATGAGTCACACTGTGATGCATCATGTCTTCTGACATCAGTAGAGAAGGTGCACATATCACACTTGTAGCATTTGCTGCCCATCCTATCTCCCCTGTATGAGTCACACTGTGATGCATCATACCTTCTGACATCAGTAGAGAAGGTACACTAGTAACACTTGTAGCATTTGCTGCCCATCCTATCTCCCCAGTATGAGTCACATTGTGATGCATCATGCCTTCTGACATCAGTAGAGAAGGTGCACTAGTCACATTTGTAGCATTTGCTGCCCGTCCTGTCTCCATGAGTACAGTAGGTACACTAGTCACACTTGTAGCATTTGCTGCCTGTCCTGTCTCCATGAGTACAGTAGGTGCACTAGTCACACTCGTAGCATTTGCTGCCTGTCCTGACTCCCCTGTATGAGTCACACTGTGATGCACCATGCCTTCTGACATCAGTAGAGAAGGTACACTAGTCACACTTGTAGCATTTGCTGCCTGTCCTATCTCCCCTGTATGTGTCACATTGTGATGCATCATGCCTTCTGACATCAGTAGAGAAGGTACACTAGTAACACTTGTAGCATTTGCTGCCCATCCTATCTCCCCTGTATGAGTCACATTGTGATGCATCATGCCTTTTGACATCAGTAGAGAAGGTGCACTAGTCACACTTGTAGCATTTGCTGCCTGTCCTATCTCTCCTGTATGAGTCACACTGTGATGCATCATACCGTCTGACATCAGTAGAGAGGGTACATTAGTCACACTTGTAGCATTTGCTGCCTGTCCTGTCTCCATGAGTACAGTAGGTGCACTAGTAACACTTGTAGCATTTGCTGCCCATCCTGTCTCCATGAGTACAGTAGGTTCACTAGTCACACTTGTAGTATTTACTGCCTGTCCTGTCTCCATGAGTACAGTAGGTGCACTAGTCACACTTGTAGCATTTGCTGCCTGTCCTGACTCCATGAGTACAGTAGGTGCACTAGTCACACTTGTAGCATTTGCTGCCTGTCCTGTCTCCATGAGTACAGTAGATGCACAAGTCAAACTTGTAGCATTTGTCGCCTGTCCTGTCTCCATGAGTACAGTAGGTGCACTAGTCACACTTGTGGCATTTACTGCCTGTCCTGTCTCCATGAGTACAGTAGGTGCACTAGTCACACTTGTAGCATTTGCTGCCTGTCCTGTCTCCCCTGTATGAGTCACACTGTGATGCATCATGCCTTCTGACATCAGTAGAGAAGGTACACTAGTCACACTTGTAGCATTTGCTGCCTGTCCTGTCTCCCCTGTACGAGTCACACTGTGATGCATCATACCTTCTGACATCAGTAGAGAAGGTACACTAGTCACACTTGTAGCATTTGCTCCCTGTCCTGTCTCCGCTGTATGAGTCACACTGTGATGCATCATGTCTTCTGACATCAGTAGAGAAGGTACACTAGTAACACTTGTAGCATTTGCTGCCTGTCCTGTCTCCCCTGTATGAGTCACACTGTGATGCATCATGCCTTCTGACATCAGTAGAGAAGGTACACTAGTCACACTTGTAGCATTTGCTGCCTGTCCTGTCTCCCCTGTACGAGTCACACTGTGATGCATCATACCTTCTGACATCAGTAGAGAAGGTACACTAGTCACACTTGTAGCATTTGCTCCCTGTCCTGTCTCCGCTGTATGAGTCACACTGTGATGCATCATGTCTTCTGACATCAGTAGAGAAGGTACACTAGTAACACTTGTAGCATTTGCTGCCTGTCCTGTCTCCCCTGTATGAGTCACACTGTGATGCATCATACCTTCTGACATCAGTAGAGAAGGTGCACAAGTCACACTTGTAGCGTTTGCTGCCTGTCCTGTCTCCATCAGTACAGTAGGTGCACTAGTCACACTTGTAACATTTGTTGCCTGTCCTGTCTCCCCTGTATGAGTCACACTGTGATTCATCATACCTTCTGACATCAGTAGAGAAGGTGCACTAGTGGGTAGATGTGCTTACACTCCAACAGTCAAGGTACTAGTGGGCAGATCACAGACCCCACACTCCAACAGTCAAGGTACTAGTGGGTAGATCACAGACCTCACACTCCGACAGCTCAAACCCTGCAAATATAATTGTTATATATTGTAACTTAAACGAAGGAAGGTGTTGTAGTCTTAGATAGATTTGAGGCTATGACACAATAATGATAATAATAATAATAATAGATTTTTATTTCCATAAATGTCTACAAAGTGTAATACATAGTACAGACTAGAAATTAAAATGAAGTAAACTATGGAAAAAGGAGCACTATATAAAGTATTATCTGTAAAGTATACAGGTCTTCCAAATAGCCCTGAATTTGTATTACTGACTTTTACTGACTAATTAGTCCAACTTTTACTGACAAAATAAAGTCATTAGCTAAACAAGTTACACGTTATATAGATGTGATGAGTGTAAATTACACAAGAATTTTACCTCGACTCGACTTATTATAACCGAAGTGGATGATATATGTATTGGTTGCATTCAGCAATCATACTTATTTTATACTAGCTTAAAGTGCGGCGTTCGGAACCTAACCAGCGTTCGGAACTAACATTTGGAACTAAATGGTAGCACTCAAAACTAAGTATTAGTTGCAAATACATGTAAATAATCAATGATAAATGCGTAGGGTTCGGAACCTAACAGCATGCCAAACCTAATATCATTACCAAGGCTACCTTGTTATAAATTCATATTTCGCCTTGTATGTTAAGAGCAAGTAACTGAGGGCTTTCTTGCTCATATTTGTGCTCACAAATGATGCAATACTTTAATAAAAATGGAGTGGATCTCAAGAAGTGAATTGTATGGAAATTTGACAAGAAATTGTTAGTTCCGAACACCTTCATTTCTCCCATATCTCAACTATTTTTTCTACCTCACTCAACCAACTGTATTTATAAGTAATACGTTGTGATTAAAAACAAACATTTCTATCTTATTCTTAATGATTTACACCCTCAAAAAAAGAATCAGCTTACTCTGTTAGTTCCGAACGCTATGTGTTAGTTCCGAACGCTATCATTTCTGTTATATTTAATCAGACTGGGGAGGATACAATACATCAATTGGATGGGGTCTGACATAAGGATTCATGTATTCAGTATTTGAAACATATTGGATTACTTCCCATCACCTATACTTGATGGCAATCAATACAGAAAAACATTCATTGATCGAAAATTAAATTTAAACATGGTAGGAAAATTGTGCAGACAGAAATAATGCACTTTTTTTACCTCAATTGATGAGCTTTATCCACAAACAATAAATTTTGATAAAAAAGAAACGTTTTAATTTGGTTCTGACTGATTTACAAAGAGGAAACTTCAAAAAGTATTAGTTCCGAATGCTATATGTTAGTTCCGAACGCATAAGATGTTAGTTCTGAATGCCTTGGTATGATGCCTATGAGAAGGGTTCTGTGAAAAATTATTGCTTTTCCAAATAGCCTGATTCTGTGGCTTGCAAAACATATTTTTTTGATATTTTATTATGCATATGGAAATCGGTAGCAGCAGTTGAAAGAAGATCTAAAAAAGTTGTGTAAAATTTCAATAGTATATGCATGTTTACAAATGTATTCAGAAAACTAAAGCACACCATATAAGTTAAAACCTGTAGTTTCATTTTCCAGGATCTATAAAGCTACATATGACAAATTTGGGTTTAATAAGTGGCAGAAAATATGGTATTTGTCCATAGCGTTTGGAACTAACACTTTGAGTATAGTAATCCATGTGATGACTCAAAGTAGCAAAACAGATAAATTATAAGAGAAAAAAATATGATTTCTGCAACCTAGGGTCTATAGCCTATCTAACCACAATATAACTAGGAAAACAAATGAACTTAAAAATATAACAATTTGGAGTCATTTGGTGGGATTCGACCATATATACGGTACAGCTTACACAGGTACTGAATTCTTTTTTAAATCTCGACGGCCGGCATCCATTCGCCTATGTTTACATAGCGTAGCTTGAAAATTGGACATATCGAACGATGCCTGATAAAAATCGGGTCTCTCATATAATACAATGGCCCATCGAGGGGATCTGCGTTTTCCTATGTATTTTACCCGTAAAACTATGCTATTATCACTCTCTATCGATATCAGTGATACCACTCTACAACTTGGACCGAAGGAATTGTTTCATACGGCCATATTTAAAAAAGAAACAAAAAATATGGTTACCGATTTCCGTACCGTTTCTAGGGGGCTCATGAACATTGCCAAATAAGTACCTATCAACACTCTACTGTTGGTCAGGCTCAGCGCTGACCAACGCTTGTCAACACAACAATCAACAGCTTTGTGTGTGTGTGTGGGGGGGGGGGGGGGGGGGGGCAGTCCAATAGACTATAGAGAGAGGTTGACTATTACTCACAAGCAGCTAATTTATCACAGTAAAATGTAGATTCTGGGGCGATTTACTTCTGGATAATAATACCCACAAATGCTTAACACACATTGTGAGTAAAGGCCTTTAATGATTTTAGTTGCCTGAATGTCGCTGTAAAAAAACATATGAGAGAAGCTGGTACACATTACTACATTGGCTGAGACCAGATTTTGAACAATGACCCCCGCATCATAGCCACCATAACAATATTTAGAATGTTGATAATGTACTTTATTACAACCCTGATATGATGCGGGGATATATATATAAACTGTATAATTTGTTTTTAGAACTACATATCTCTAATGCAAAGATGTTTACATTGTAGTTAGATACCGTATTTTAAAGTCTGAGTACGCTATACTATAGCCTATAGGGTTACTCAGTCTCCATCTCCACTGTGGAAGCAAGGGCTACGGAGGAGTGACCCCCCCCCCCCCCTCCCCCTCTATCAAAGACAACCCCCCACCCCCCAGTGAGGGCTTAGACACATGACATCCCTAAACTAAAGATATCCTCTCCAAGCTTAAACCATAAGCTATTCAGTGAATATAATGATATGGCTACACCTGCAGTATTTCTCTATAGTTAATATCGCATGAGTAAAATTAAACCACTTTCCCTCTGCTGCACTGCCTGCAGCAAAGCTACCGATCGGACACGGTGTTTGGTTCTTGCCTTTGCCACGAGGTTCCGCCACTTTCAGCGTTAAACCATTAAATTAAACTCCCTGATGCAGCTGTGATGTGACTAACGCGTCTATATAACGAACCATGAACGCCAACCATGGCTACGGTTAGACAGGGACAGGGTAGACTAAGTATCCGTCCCCTTTGTAATAATATCCTATATTCTGCGCCAGCCCCTACCACGACGCCACCTTGTGTATCACATGATAACATTGAAATACACACAGGCCAACGTTTGTCGACGATTCACAGACTAACAAACCACACAGACTCTGCCAGAAGAACAAATATGTTTCACTACAAGGTCAAGAAGTTCACGGCAAAGGACGACAACTAACCTGAGTCCTTACAAACGGTGATAAATGTGCATAAATCAGGTTTTTCTAGTTGCAAAAATCCACTTGAACGTCAAATGCCGCCATCTTGGACTACCGATTACGACAATCAACAAGTAACCTTTACGACATGTGTTTAGAACCGATTGACAACCACAGGCCGAATGTTTATAAAAATGGTGCGTTGCGTGATTCCGCTGCAATCGGTGATTCGCAATCGTTCATTTGGGATGTATTGACTCACATGTGAACAATCAATATCCAAGACCACAGGAATAATCTTGTTAACCAGTGTTGACGACATTGTAACGAAACAGTCATAGCTTTAACAGACCTCACACTTTTCGGGAGACAAACTCAAACCAGTGAGTGTCTTTCTTTCCCGCCATTGCGGCTTCCAATCATTGGCAAAATGAATCAGTAGCATCCGTGGGGGCCCCGATCTTTGATAAATCCACACACAAATATACCAACGCAACTTGTTCTTATCAGATATGACTCGTTATCCCAAAGTGACAGTTGATGCTCTCAGGCTTCTAAACTTACTTCTTTTAAGTTTTAGATTTGTTATCCGATCAGTAGATTAGTTATCCGATCATTATTAACAAAGTTTCTTTTTTCCACAATGCCCCCAAAGCAAGCCACTTATAATTAAATGACAGTGTTATATTATAGGGAATTCCAATTCTCATTCATGTGACACAGAAAAGCCACTTTTGTGTGTAGGCCTACAATCTACAAGTCCGACGCGAATTTGGACCTTAATTAGCTTAAAGAGAACATTTTCTGAAAATCTGACCCTACAGGATGAATCAGAATTTGACCACTTGAACTTTTACGTTGACTTGCTTCATAACTTTTCAATGTAACAGTAGAGGAGGAATAGTGGGGGGAGGGGGGGGGATGCTTACATAGACATAGAAATTGTGACATTGTAATCATATTATTACAACTGATATTTTATGTACCGTTATATGTATTTAAATGTAAAGATAAATATGTCTAAAAGTTTAATAATAATTAAATATATTTCGACTACTGATACTCATACAGAGCTATACAGTAAGCAAGTACAGCAGACAATGTATCAATGTTGTGAGTTTGCAAAGCTCCACGTCTTGTCTTCACATTTGTGAGCTTCAGCGGGTAGTTTATTCCACATCCCTGTTTCCTCCCTCTCCCCTCCCCTGTTTACATCGCACGTTTCACCCCACAAATTAATTATAAAAAAGAAATGTTATGCATGTTTATGGAGCGTTTACTGGGTAGATAATACAATTTGTGATTTTTGCTGATGTGGGAAGCAGAACCTTCAACTTTATTCTACCCTGTGTGTGGCTCCTTGTTTTGAGATTCTTAAGTCTAAATTGCCACTATTACTTACTGTATTAGATAGTAAGCACTTTATGTATATGTTTATTGTTGTTTTTGTTTGATTGTATATGTAGAGAATGGCTGAGAAGGTGCCGACCAACGGAGAGGTGTTACGTCTGTGGAAGGCACTGAAAGACTACCCGCGGGAAGGCCTGCGATTGATCATTGCAGAGGCAGGGAAGGAGGTCAGTATCTATATCTATATGGGTCAGATTTTCAGAAAATGTACAATTGGCAGCTCTACACATTAGGGAATCCTTCTAAATTAGGCTTTAAAAAATTGTGAATACCGGGTATATCTGAGTATATTTGGTATCGCATTGATTTAAAGTATCAGTTTTGTTATATTAAACTGCATTTTAAAGCTCATTTTTGTCTTAAATTAGGGTTATTTGAGAGGATTGGTGAAGGCGAATTGTACATTTTCTGAAAATCTGACCCATCTGTGATGAGTCACAAGACACAAAACAATGATCTTTTTAAGTGCTTTCCATAGAAACCCTTGCTCCGAATCCATTTATGTTTTAGTAGGGTGTTTAGCACAAACATATGTACTGAATTTCACGAGAATTGAATATGTCTATCTATCATGGGGTCATCTTAAAGAGTATATTTTCAGTGATAGTCTTAAAATTATAGAACTTTAGTCTTTATATCCCACTTTACAACCCGTCTCCCTCCTCTCTTTTCATAACGTTACACTTAAACCTCTCTAAGCGATTTACTTGATCTGTTATACAGTTTACCTATGTTCGAATTCTCCAAGCGTAGCCAACACTCATGATTAGCTAAGAGTGGCACAGCAACGCCTTATACTGTTGTAAATACTGTATCTATATACTTGACATTGTCACCTGGGACAAGTGAAAAGCCCTATTGCTGGGACTTGAGCTACCCAGTCTAAATAAAAGCTTTAAAAAAAAAGCGCAGCAAGTGCCAAATGAGTAAAAAGTGTAAAATGTTTCAAACTGACAAATCATGTCAAACCCATATATGAGCAATATATTATTATCATCATTATTCCCCTGGAGAAGACCACCTTTCTCCACAGCAAATACATAACATAAGATAAGATGTTTTTTATTTGTCATCTTCGAAGAGTACAAAACGAGTACAGTTGAGTAATAATTAAACCGACAAATTGGTTGATATACCATGATGATACAACAAGGTACCATTTCTTCCGGCTGTTACCACAAATTTGGAATAATTAGTATGAAATAGGCGAAATAGGACTTAGGGAAATGGGTAAAAATTAATTGTTAGATGTTCATACAATACTGTATGGGTCACACTACAAATTTTACATGTAGCGTTTGCATGAGACATTGAGTAGAGTATTCAAAATATGTTTTTAAGTATAAAATGTAAGAATAAAAATAAATAAAAAACGGAGAAACTTCCATCTTTACAGAATGCAGGTATGGGAGAACCAGCGCTGGGCTCCAGCTTGATGTCGCTCACTTTGAAGGAACGCCGTCTCCAGAACAAACCCAGCCAGAAGGCAGAGCTTGAGGCCTGGCTGTCAGAGCCCTACTCCTACCCTACACCAGGCCTGCAGGAGCAGCAGCCCTACATCAAGCAGGAGCAGCTGGAGGAGGCGGAGTGTGAATGTGCCGGTCTGCGCCAGGCCAACCAGGCCCTGGTGAGGGAGGCAAGTCAGTTAGAAACACAACTGGCTGACGCCAGGATAGCCGTAGAAGTAGCAAACCAGGCAAAGGTACTTCTGCTTATTGTTTGTCACTTATTAGTCGTTATTATCAAGATTAGATGTTTTTATTTGTCAATTAAATACTACAAGAGTACAGTATAATATACAGAAGATGACAAATAGGTCTGCATGCCTATGATACGACTTGGTACCATCTCTTCCGGCCATTACCTAATTTGGAAGACGTAATACAAGTAATAAATGAGTGATATAGAGAGAACAAAATAATCGAGTAAAATAACATATGACATATATGCCTCAAGAGTTTCTATGTTAGTGAAACAGGCAAAAGATATATCAATATTCTTACAATACTACAGTAAGAACCTAAGGAGTCGACAGGTCTTAGCTGAATTGAACAAGAGTCTGACAGACTAGAATAACATATTTTCAAGAATGAAAGAAATAAATTATTTCTTGGCTATAATGGAACAATATATTTTCAAAAAAGATAGAAATAAAATACATTATTTCTTAGTTATAAATCGAGGAGTACACCATGATTTTCTGATCGATATATACAAGAGAATGGAAATAAAATACATTATTTCCAGATGATTGATCGAGAACACCGGGATCTTTTAGAATGATATCGACATTCGATTGAGCTATTATTACTAGTATTTACTTAATTCTGTCCACTACAAGTAGTCCAATTTCAAACCCCTGTTGTGATGTCTATCTACAATGAAACAAGATACATACAGATAGCATGATTTCGTTTATAAATCTGCAAATAAATTTGGGGAGGTGAAAAATGATGTTGGGCAAGTAAATCTTGGCTGTGAAGTTAGGTATTTTTTCGAGCCCTGGCATTGTACATCCTACATAGGAATTCCACCAGCAAAACTCAGTGGTATCACGCCACCTAGAGGATGACAATAGAGTGACACATACCGCCACTGGTATATGTGGCAATGCCACATATATTCTAATGCAAGGGTTGGGTCTACTCTGGGGCAGATGCACATGTTATTCAGTTAGTCCATTAATGAACAAACTTTTAAAGGTTTTTATAGATAATTTTAGAGTCATGTGGGAGATTTTGGTAATGATGGGATTGAAGGAAATCCATCAACTGAAGGACAATTTGCAACCCTATGGGAATTAAAGTTATTATTGTTCAATGTTGTTATTATTATTGTTGTTGTTATTATTAAAGAAGGCAGCAGAAGTGGAGCTGAGTGCGCTGAAGGGAAGGATACGTAAGGAGTTGGTGCCATACCTGAGGGGGAGAGAAAAGCAGCATAAAGAGCGAATAAACCAGCTCTACACTCTCATTGACGATCTCAAAGGTGAGGCGTTTAATTCAACATATCATTTATGTGCAACTACAAGTGTACAAAAAGGAAACAAACGGCTGAAAGATACTTCCAGGTCTTCCAGAAATCTTCATTAGAAATTTGGGTTGAAATATATTTATTTCTGATGGTGCGACTTCTGGCTGCTGACTTGTGTGTAATAAATAGCAAATGGCATTCTCTTCATTCCAGTGTGTAATAAATAGCAGATGGCACTCTGTTCATTCCAGTGTGTAATAAATACCAAATGGCACTCTGTTCATTCCAGTGTGTAATAAATACCAAATGGCACTCTGTTCATTCCAGTGTGTAATAAATACCAAATGGCACTCTGTTCATTCCAGTGTGTAATAAATACCAAATGGCACTCTGTTCATTCCAGTGTGTTATAAATACCAAATGGCACTCTGTTCATTCCAGTGTGTAATAAATACCAAATGTCACTCTCTTCATTCCAGTGTGTAATAAATAGCAGATGGCACTCTGTTCATTCCAGTGTGTAATAAATACCAAATGGCACTCTGTTCATTCCAGTGTGTAATAAATACCAAATGGCACTCTGTTCATTCCAGTGTGTAATAAATACCAAATGGCACTCTCTTCATTACAGTGTGTAATAAATAGCAGATGGCACTCTGTTCATTCCAGTGTGTAATAAATACCAAATGGCACTCTGTTCATTCCAGTGTGTAATAAATACCAAATGGCACTCTGTTCATTCCAGTGTGTAATAAATACCAAATGTCACTCTCTTCATTCCAGTGTGTAATAAATAGCAGATGGCACTCTCTTCATTCCAGTGTGTAATAAATACCAAATGGCACTCTCTTCATTCCAGTGTGTAATAAATACCAAATGGCACTCTCTTCATTCCAGGGCTAATGGTGACTTGAACACAATAAGTGCCCTGTCGTTTAAGTGAAATACAGTATAGGCATGAGTTACTGTACACTAGAACCACTACATGTGTGATTGGTGCTGCATCAAATCCCAATCAACAATTGACTTTTGTTGTTTTATTTCAGGGCAACTTGCTGTACCGCTGCCAAACCCATCAGAAACTCTGTCTTCTCCATCAGCAGCCAAACGGCCGCGACTGACCGTCCCCGCTGTGCCACCGCCTGCACCACTCGCTGCACCTACCTCCCACCCGGCCGTGCCTCCACCC
Organism: Sthenelais limicola; assembly: GCA_942159475.1. Taxonomy (NCBI): domain Eukaryota; kingdom Metazoa; phylum Annelida; class Polychaeta; order Phyllodocida; family Sigalionidae; genus Sthenelais; species Sthenelais limicola. The sequence goes on along the minus strand of OW804097.1, from coordinate 134,580,030 downwards.
AGTACCACAGGACAAGAGGCTGCTGCTGCTGCTGCTGAGACCATGCCACAGTTGGACCCCGTGACCCGCTGCTCCAACTGTACATTCATGAACCACTCCCGCAGGTACCGCTTACAAGAGCTCAAAGACAAGAATCTGAAAATTGCTGAACTCGAGAATAAAGTTCTGGATCTGACGGAGGAGCTTGAGACACTCAAACCTTCAGAAGTTGGTGCAGAGAAATATGGCAAGATTTATTCTCTAGCTCAGGAAATGGTGCATCAACTGGTGGCCTCTAACATACCAGTCAAACGGATGGAAGTTGTTTGTAATAAATATATTGGTATTCTGACAGGAAAGGAATTGTATCCATCCTAACATACCAGTCAAACGGATGGAAGTTGTTTGTAATAAATATATTGGTATTCTGACAGGACAGGAATTGTATCCATCCTAACATACCAGTCAAACGGATGGAAGTTCTTTGTAATAAATATATTGGTATTCTGACAGGACAGGAATTGTATCCATCCCCGACAATGGACGCAGCACTAGTCACTGCGGGGCCAGAGATCTGATGAAGGGGGAAGATATTTCGGCCTCCAAAGCTTTAATTCTACAAATATTGTTATATTAATGAAGAAAGTACACAACTAATAGAGGAGGACTTGAATAAGTTGATAAATATAAACATTCCTAAGTTGGAAGGGAACAGCAGGTCAAAATCAATGGAACGTTCAGGTGAAATTGAAATTCCAAATCTGAAATAGGTGGTTAACGTCTGTGCCTATCAAAATTAGATGATTTTTTATTTATTTCGTTCAAGGCCTATGATAATAGGGAGTTTGTATGTCTCACTGCACATGTGTACTGCAGTGCATCCTGGGATGGATTGCGATGAAATCTGACGTACAAATATTCGGCAAAATTTGTATCAAAACTTGCAAGAATATTTTCACCAATATCATAACTTTTATAAAAGATCTATATTAACCAAATGCATGATGGGAGAGATGGGAACTTGTGTTATGGTAACATGATGTAAAACACATGGATATTAACATTATACCATTGATAAATATTCCATGCTGAATATGGCATGTTTTCTATAGATTTTATACTGTGTCTGTACCATTAGTCCCATAATGCCATGCGAATTAAGATTCAAAATGGCGGCTACGCAACTCCCCTATTTGATGCTATTTTTCATGGTGGACAGGACATAGTCTTCCACTTCTTATCTTATGCACACAACAATGGTTTTTATTATATGGGTCAGATTTTCAGAAAATGTACAATTGGCAGCTCTACACATTTAGGAAATTCTAAGGAAATTCTGCTAAAGTAGACTGAAAAATGAAGAATACTTGATAAATCTGAGTATATTTGGTATCGCATGGATTTAAAGTATCAGTTCTGTTATGTTAAAATGCATTGTGAAGCACATTTTTTGTCTTAAATGTGGGTTATTTGGGATTGGTGAAGGTCAATTGTACATTTTCTGAAAATCTGACCCATATGTGCATTCCATATGAGGTGCAATAAGTGTGGTGCTATAGAAATATTCATATAGTAGGCATACTAGATGAATTAGATTGCTTTCAGGAAGTCTTTACTTAGACATTATATTTAGACAAATATATAACAAACTATTGTAGCAGAGTAACCAATATTCTAGGGGTGCTTAGAAGACATTCACAGAGATTCATTTGTTATTTTATTACATACGTATGTGATTTTAGGGGTGCTACTTGAAAAGTCAAATAACACCTATGTGTTATTTGATCAGAATATTCACAGGATTGATGGAAACCAAGGTAAAATACTATTAAAATCGAGTTCTCTTGTTGATTGAGTGTGTAATAAATACCTAATAGATAGAATAATCAACCCAACGTCGAGATCGATTACAAACCGATTAGGTATAATAATTGTACATTGTATAAGACCAGTTGTACAAAGTGTTGGTAGTAAAATGGGTGTGTTTCCAATTTATCTGGCTGTTTTTTGTTATTTTTTTTGTTTGGAAACCTCCTCCCAGGAACTAAAAAAAATGTCTTTTTCATAACAATAGTTGTTTTGAACATGGGAAATGTGCTTTTTGACAGTTTCGAGTTAGGAAAACCCGTTTTCCTGCTTTTATAAGCTTTATTTGTTAAAAAATCCAAAAAAGTAAGATATGATGGGGAAAAAAATCAGGTATGGTTAAAAAAATTTTTTAGGTAGGGTAAGGTTTTTCTAGGTAAGAGGGGGTAAATCGGAAACACCTATTTTTTTTTGGCCTTACTACATTTCTCAATGCGGGAAAAAGCGTTGTGAAGGACCCTTTGCCAACGTAGCATAAATTGTGATGTTGTGTCGTACTTTACTTCTTTAGGCCCATATTGCGTCCTCACTGGCATTGGTGTTGACAAAGAATTTTCAAAAAAGTTTCCCGGATGTTTTCACTTGTAATCCAACTTCTACTTGCTAGATTTACAAAATGAAAACAGATTCTAAAAGGAAAGTGTTTAATCTGGTATTTTTTATAATTCTAGAGAAAATTAGTTCATTTTGATTCAGCCTTTCGAAAATGGCCGAAAAGCTACGGCGATCAGTAGTCCATACAGACTCATGTCGCTGACAATTTGGTGCTTTCTTATGGGTTTCTAAACAATTTCTGACTCAGTCTACAAATAGTTATATTCTTTGCACATTAACATATGATACATCGTTTTAAAGCTCTTTATCTTATCAATGGTATAATGAAACAATGTGAATAAGCTCTGACCGGGTAAAGATTAGCGTAATTAAGTGTAACAACCTAGGCCTATGTTTTGTTTAGCGGTGGAAGTAGTTCCTGTATCAATACGCTGCATGGTGCCTGACAACTACTTGTCAAGTTTTGGCGAAAGAGTTCTGTATTTTCATTTGATATTTCGTCATCAAAATCCATTTTGATCTGTTAATAATTAACAGGCTTTCTAGTTTGGGTATACAACAGATTTAGTTTCCGAATAACTTGTTTAGTTATTACTTTTTTAAAGTTTTTGTTATTATTATTAAGATGATAAATAATTAGTATTACTGTTTACCAGCCTCTGTAGGGCTAAGCTTAAGCCAAACATTTAGTGCTGCATGACATTTTTATGTTACTGGATCTGATTTTTTGAAAATCTACAGTTTTACACATCTTTCAAATTCTGCTAAATTAGAAAGAAGAATGATAATTAGTGTATTCTGTATGGTATTCATTCAATAAATCTCTCTGGTTATGTTGAACTGTATTTTGAACCTGATTTTCGTCTTAAATCAGGGTTATTTGAGGGGATTGGTGAAGTTGAATTGTACATTTTCTGAAAAAGATGTGGAACTGTCTGGTGAGAGATTTAAAACTTCAATGCCGAGATACTTGTATTACTTATTCACTTTTGCTTGTATTACATTTCAAATATAAATATTTCTATTGGTCGTCATTAAATACAGTAACAACAAGGAATAAAGGAGTTGATTTTTTGTGTGCCAAGTTATTCCCATATACAACTAGTTGATTATTTGTGTGCCAAGTCATTCCCATATACAACTAGTTGATTATTTGTGTGCCAAGTCATTCCCATATACAACTAGTTGATTATTTGTGTGCCAAGTCATTCCCATATACAACTAGTTGATTATTTGTGTGCCAAGTCATTCCCATATACAACTAGTTGATTATTTGTGTGCCAAGTCATTCCCATATACAACTAGTTGATTATTTGTGTGCCAAGTCATTCCCATATACAACTAGTTGATTATTTGTGTGCCAAGTCATTCCCATATACAACTAGTTGATTATTTGTGTGCCAAGTCATTCCCATATACAAAATTCCCATATACAACTAGTTGATTATTTGTGTGCCAAGTTGTTCCCATATACAACTAGTTGATTATTTGTGTACCAAGTTGTTCCCATATACAACTAGTTGATTATTTGTGTGCCAAGTCATTCCCATATACAACTAGTTGATTATTTGTGTGCCAAGTTATTCCCATATACAACTAGTTGATTATTTGTGTGCCAAGTCATTCCCATATACAACTAGTTGATTATTTGTGTGCCAAGTTATTCCCATATACAACTAGTTGATTATTTGTGTGCCAAGTTATTCCCATATACAACTAGTTGATTATTTGTGTACCAAGTTGTTCCCATATACAACTAGTTGATTATTTGTGTGCCAAGTCATTCCCATATACAACTAGTTGATTATTTGTGTGCCAAGTTATTCCCATATACAACTAGTTGATTATTTGTGTTATAACATATTGTAGTGTTCTTCGCTACAAGACCCAGTTCCCTTAGCAATGAATAAAACCAAAGAAAGGTTTCCTCAATGTATCTCTGTTTATTCAGACTCAAGAGGTAAGCAGAACCTGTCCGAAGCCAGGGATGCTAGTTGGGTTGTAGCAAAAAATCGGAACTATATTCAATGATGAAATAATGTCAGTTTCGGAACTCAAAGATCTTATGAAAACAATATTTTTTAATAGGTTATAAATTCCTTCAACGTATACAACTATGTCTCCTCTTCCACGGCCTCCATCCTCCTAGACACTCCCAGCAAGGAGAATAAGAAGGGATTGATCAGTTTAAAGTCGCGTGGGGTCGCCACCCTAGGAGCTGGCGACACCTAGGAATTGCACCGATTTTCGACCAATGAGCGGCCAGTAAATATTCTGCCCGTGTTTGTGACTTTCCTCCGGCGGAAAAGCAGCGGAGAAAACTCTGACAGTGGGAACTGTGTACGTTTGGCTGGGGTCTGACACTGGGGGAGGAGGGGAGGAATAAGGAGGACTGCAAAACGGCAGAGGATGGGGGGAATAAGAAGGACTGCAAAACCAGACAAAAGATTATTTGATAAATGATAGTGAAAGTATTGATTTTCTTGGAAATTGATAAAATCGGAAATCAGCTGAAAGTCTGACATTTAGCATCCCTGCGAAGCTCATTCTTCGGATCACCTCACCAATCCAGGTACACAGTACCACATGGTGTCTCGGAGTACATGAACAGCAGTACTAATTATTAAAAGATTTGATATACTTTACAGTTACACGGGCATTAAGGCCACAGACCTTTATACATTAAGGTTAGACAATAACACTGTAAAATGCTGCCAGAGAGAAATAGGAGATAGAAATATGCGTGACTTCTAATCTCAGTAATATGACATAGAGAAATAGCACACAGTGGTAGCTCCAGCTGGTGCTTCGGAGAGGAAGTAACCAATACCACTACAATATATTACTGATCAAATTAAAAATTCTATAACATTGCAATTTCTGAGAAAAATGAAATCTCGATAGAAAGTTACTGTGCATTATACTTATACAAATGTAAGATGTGTTTAAATTATAGCAGCAGTGTACCATCCAGCTTCATCAATGATGACTGGAGATATTCACTGCAGGAATATTATGTAATGAAAACAAGCAGGAAAAATGCAACAACGTCAACAATAAAAGTTTCTAAATCTAAATGTGAAAATGACCCTTGAATGCACCATTTCACTCAGTTTTAAAAACAAAAAAAATCCCCCACCACACACACACACTCAGGAGTCAAATGTATACTCATTTTTGTTCAAGCATTTGAAAAGTGGCCCCTTTCCTTGAATTTCCAAGGCATTTTAACTCCCTTTTTGTGGCAAAACGCGTAAAATCTTGTGCTAAAAAGGACCCCTTTTTTATGATTTCAAGGAGTCCTGTATAACTGTAATATGTACCTCCTACTGGTAACATCTGAGATCATCTTGAAGGATATTGCCTTTTTCTGTAACCTTTTAGGCCTAAATATAATATTGACCTGAATAGAATCAAATAAAACAAGTGGTGCAGAGTTTCTGTCATAATGATAGGCTAGTCTGTGTCACAAAGTGAAAAAACCTCCTTTTCCAGCATTTCGCTGACTTTAGTTGCAAAAATACCCCATTTCGCAGAATACAGTTGCAAATTGGTACCCTTATTTCTGATTTCGCAATCCTTGAAAACTGACCCCTTTCTGTGCGAAAATGGGAACAAAAATCAGGACACATTTGACCCCTGAGTGTGGGGGTGAGGGGCGCGGGTGGGGGCATGTCCCGTTTTGACCCCTGAGTGTGTGTGTGGGGGGGGGGGGGGGCGTGTCCCTTCTTGGCAGCTCTGAGTATATGAAGGCTGGTACAATGTAATTTTTATACAACTAAATTCGCGATTCCAGACAAAATCTTTTCTACAAGTACAGCCAAGATATGTAGGTTTCTGAATCCCCAATTAGGATTCAACAGTTTATTCACTAATGACATAGGGCCAGGCCCGGGAGGGTTTCGACCTAAACATGGTGGTTTCAACGTCAAGTCCCTTCCTATCTCCCTCATTACCCATAACCTGACATAGTGACCTGGTTAGGGTGGAGGAGAATAGGTTGGTTGTATATGATCATACCCAGGAAAAAGAGACGGGGAAGAAGGGAAAGAGACAGGGAAAGAGACAGAAAGGCACTTTATAGTCTTACCCAGGAAAAAGAGATGGGGAAGAAGGGAGAGAGACAGGGAAAGAGACAGAAAGGCACTTTATAGTCTTACCCAGGAAATAGAGATAGAGAAGAAGGGAGAGAGACAGAGAAAAAGAGACAGAAAGGCAGTTATTTCTGTCATGATTTTATTGAGTACAGAATTGACATGAGTGATAGGATCCATACTTAGCTTACTGAACAGTAATTCTTCTTTAAACCATGGATTTTTTTCATGCATCACCTTTTATTCTAAATATGAAAAATTCTATCCTTATAAAATGTGAAATATTGTTCCTAAATACAAGTTACATCTGATATTCATTTGTCTTGTTCCTCTGGATTTTCCCCAGTATGTGTTCTCATGTGGTTCCTCAGGTCTCCTGCCTGTGCTGCCCTATAGTCACACACAGTACATTCAAAGGGCTTTTCTCCAGTATGGGTTCTCATGTGGTTCCTCAGGTCTCCTGCCTGTGCTGCCCTATAGTCACACACAGTACATTCAAAGGGCTTTTCTCCAGTATGGGTTCTCATGTGTTTCCTCAGGGCTCCAGCCTGTGCTGTCCTATAGTCACACACAGTACATTCATAAGGCTTTTCCCCAGTATGTTTGGTCATGTGATGATGAAGGTTCGCAGCATCTGCTGCCCTATAGTCACACTCAGTACATTCATAAGGCTTTTCTCCAGTATGTGTTCTCATGTGTTTCGTCAGGCCATCAGACCGTGCTGCCCTATAGTCACACACAGTACATTTATATGGCTTATCTCCAGTGTGTGTAATCATATGTACCCTCAGGGCTCCAGCCTGTACTGCCCTATAGTCACACTCAGTACATTCATAAGGCTTTTCCCCAGTATGTGATTTCATGTGATCCCTCAGGTGTTCAACCCGTGCTGTGCTAAAGTCACACACATTACATAGATGAGGCTTTTCTCCAGTGTGTGTTCTCATGTGTACCCTCAGGTTTGCAGCCTCTGCTGCCCTATAGTCACACTCCGTACATTTATGAAGTTTTTCCCCAGTATGTGTTTTCATGTGTCTTCTCAGGTTCCAAGCCTGTGCTGACCTATAGTCACACTCAGTACAACTATAAGACTTTTCTCCAGAATGTGTCTTTATGTTCTTTTCTCCAGTACATGTTCTCATGTGTTTCCTCAGGGCTCCAGACTGTGCTGCCCTATAGTCACACACAGTACACACATAAGGCTTCTCCCCAGTGTGTGTTTTCATGTGTCTCCTCAGGGTTTCAGCCCGTACTGAACTATAGTCACACTCAGTACATTTATATGGCTTTTCTTTAATGTGTGTTTCCATGTGACTCTTCAGAGCGCCAGCCTGTGCTGCCCTATAGTCGCACAGTGTACATTGATGGGGCTTTTCACCAGTATGTGTTTTCATGTGTTTCCTCAGTGCTCCAGCCACTGCCGACCTATAACCACACACAGTACACATATAAGGCTTTTCCCCAGTATGTGTTCTCATATGTTGCCTTAGGCTTGCAGCATGTGCTACCATATATCCACACACATCACAAATAATACTACGAGACTTTCTCCAGTATGGCTTTTCTCCAGTATGTGTACTCATGTGACTTCTCAGTGTTCCAGCCTGTGCTGCCCTATAGTCACACACAGTACATTTATAAGGCTTTTCTCCAGTATGTGTTTTCATGTGTGTCTTCAGGACTCCAGCCTGTGCTGCCCTATAGTCACACACAGTACACATATAAGGCTTTTCCCCAGTATGTGTTCTCATGTGATCCGTCAGGTTTGTAGCCTGTGCTGTCCAATAGTCACACACAGTACATTTATGAGGCTTTTCTCCAGTATGTTTACTCATGTGTCTCCTCAGGTCTCCAGCCCGTGCTGCCCTATAGTCACACTCAGTACATTTATGAGGCTTTTCTCCAGTATGTGTTCTCATGTGAACCCTCAGGGTTCCAGCCTGTGCTGTCCAATAGTCACACTCAGTACATTTATAAGGCTTTTCTCCAGTATGTGTTCTCATGTGTCTCCTCAGGTCTCCAGCCCGTACTGTCCTATAGTCACACTCAGTACATTTATGCGAACTGTGGTTGACCAAATGGTTCTTTAAATGTTTAACATTTGTAAACCCTTTAACACACACACTACAGTTGTGTAGTTTCTCCCCAGTATGAGTCACACTGTGATGCATCATGCCTTCTGACATCAGTAGAGAAGGTACACTAGTCACACTTGTAGCATTTGCTGCCTGTCCTGTCTCCCCTGTATGAGTCACACTGTGATGCACCATGCCTTCTGACATCAGTAGAGAAGGTGCACTAGTCACACTTGTAGCATTTGCTGCCTGTCCTGTCTCCCCTGTATGAGTCACACTGTGATGCATCATGCCTTCTGACATCAGTAAAGAAGGTGCACTAGTCACACTTGTAGCATTTGCTGCCTGTCCTGTCTCCCCTGAATGAGTCACACTGTGATGCATCATGTCTTCTGACATCAGTAGAGAAGGTGCACTAGTCACACTTGTATCATTTGCTGCCTGTCCTGTCTCCATGAGTACAGTAGGTGCACTAGTCACACTTGTAACATTTGCTGCCCGTCCTGTCTCCCCTGTATCAGTCACACTGTGATGCATCATACCTTCTGACATCAGTAGAGAAGGTGCACTAGTCACACTTGTATCATTTGCTGCCCATCCTGTCTCCATGAGTACAGTAGGTGCACTAGTCACACTTGTAGCATTTGCTGCCTGTCCTGTCTCCATGAGTACAGTAGGTGCACTAGTCACACTTGTAGCATTTGCTGCCTGTCCTGTCTCCATGAGTACAGTAGGTGCACTAGTCACACTTGTAGCATTTGCTGCCCGTCCTGTCTCCTCTGTACGAGTCACACTGTGATGCACCATGCCTTCTAACATTAATATAGTTTCCATCAGTATAGTCTCCATGACTATGTTCATGTAGAAGGTACTAGTGGATAGATGTGCTCACAGACCTCACACTCCAACAGTCAAGGTACTAGTGGGTAGATGTGCTCACACTCCAACAGTCAAGGTACTAGTGGGTAGATCACAGACCTCACACTCCAACAGTCAAGGTACTAGTGGGTAGATGTGCTCACAGACCTCACACTCCAACAGTCAAGGTACTAGTGGGTAGATGTGCTCCAACTCCAACAGTCAAGGTACTAGTGGGTAGATGTGCTCACACTCCAACAGTCAAGGTACTAGTGGGTAGATGTGCTCACACTCCAACAGTCTAGGTACTAGTGGGTAGATGTGCTCACACTCCAACAGTCAAGGTACTAGTGGGTAGATGTGCTCACAGACCTCACACTCCAACAGTCAAAGTACTAGTGGGTAGATGTGCTCACACTCCAACACTCAAGGTACTAGTGGGTAGATGTGCTCACACTCCAACAGTCAAGGTACTAGTGGGTAGATGTGCTCACACTCCAACAGTCAAGGTACTAATGGGTAGATGTGTTCACAGACCTCACACTCCAACAGCTCAAACCCTGCAAATATAAAGAGTTGATCAATTAACATCAAGAATTTCTTAACATTTGAAAATCAAAAGATAGAATTATTAATGTTTTTTAACATTATTTTATACACCACACAGAGAGGAAGACCAAGATGTGCGATCTTACACTGAGCTGGTTTTACTATATTCAGAGTAAGCCTACAACACATGGTGCCTAGTTTATAAACTCTTTAGATGAAGCTAATTGTGTTTATTTCTTTGTTAAGAATGTGTCGGGAAGGAAAATATTTTTTGTCTTGTGTTTTTTCTTTTGAAGCATGAGTGAGTGAGATTGGTTGCTTTACGCCCTTATCAACTCATTTAATATGGTTATATCAAGGGCGGGAGAGCTGAGAGGGAGTGAGTGAGATTGGTTGCTTTACACCCTTATCAACACATTTAATATGGTTATATCAAGGGCGGGAGAGCTGAGAGGGAGGCAGTTTATGATCATACCCAGGAAATAGAGATAGAGTAGAAGGGAGAGAGAGACAGAGAAAAGAGACAGAAAGGCACTTAATGGTCTTACCCAGGAAATAGAGATAGAGTAGAAGGGAGAGAGAGACAGAGAAAAGAGACAGAAAGGCACTTAATGGTCTTACCCAGGAAATAGAGATAGAGAAGAAGGGAGAGAGAGACAGAGAAAAGAGACAGAAAGGCACTTTATGGTCATACCCAGGAAATAGAGATAGAGAAGAAGGGAGAGAGACAGAGAAAAAGCGACAGAAAGGTACTTTATAGTTTTACCCAGGAAATAGAGATGGAGAAGAAGGGAGAGAGAGACAGAGAAAAGAGACAGAAAGGTACTTTATGGTCATATCCAGGGTCACCTTTTGAAGCGTAATGAATGACATGACTTGTCTGCCATTCGCATTGTCTGCCAGTCATGTCTGCCTCCGGCCCTTCCTCAGAGGGAACCAAGGGAAGCCAAGGGACCCTCTCTGTCTCACCCATGACGGAAAATAATCGGCAAAAACTTGAACATGATCGCCCCAAAACTTGAACATAATCACCCCAAAACTTGAACATGATCACCCCAAAACTTGAACATAATCACCCCCAAAACTTGAACATAATCACCCCCAAAACTTGAACATAATCACCCCCAAAACTTGAACATAATCACCCCCAAAACTTGAACATAATCACCCCCAAAACTTGAACATAATAATGAACAGGAAAATGGATCAAAGCCTAACAATAAAAACAGCCATGACTAGAAACCTGCACAGATTTTTTAATCATATATTTTTTAATCATATATAACATCACCTTGATAAAGGCCAATTGTTGGACCGAAACGTCGGTAATCACCCAAATAAAAACCAGATACTGCAATCCAACTTCCCTTATCTGTACTCGTTCTGGGTCAATCACTCTACCTCGGATATTTTTTAATCATATCGGTACAAAATATGAAAGAAAACCCATGCATTCTTTGATCATCGATTAGGCTACTTAGAAATTTAAACACCCACATAATTTACTGAACACCTTTAAATGTGATAGTATGATAACATCCTGGGGTTTTTGCTCTTTGTATTCACCCAACCATGTTCTTTCACAAGACGAAGTTTGATAAAAAATATTGTTTCTACTATCATGCATTGATTTATTATTATTATAAAACTTTTTTTCAACAAACATAAACCTTTATGTTTAATGTAATACTGAAGAGGAATGGTCCCTCAATATAATATTACGCTGAGATCTTCCCGGTATCGCTTTGAAATCCCTTTGAAATCATAGGATAAGGATAAAAAGGATATAATACAATGACAAGGTAGATACATATTCATAATTTGGTGAGTAATGTTACGGCTGGTCTTAAATTGGAGAGTGAGAGTTGACGGTTATGGCAATGTCTTGTACAGTCTGTGAGTTGGTGGATTCCTGCCTGCAGCAGTGCTGACGAGGCTGATATTCACATTTAATGTATATTGCATACTTACATCAACGCAATAATATTGAAAAACATCCCAAAGTTGAAAAGATAATAAGACCTACAGTCACACTACTATCGTCCAAAAAACGCACAAAAGTATACCATGTATTTTCTTAGCCTCATGCAATTAAACCCCTTCGATATAATTATATTCATTGTACTATAGGCCTATAACAACTACATTTATACTGGGCCAGGGGACTTGCCAACCCATTGTAAATAAAATCTTTTTCTAAATCTTACATTGCTTCGGCCCTAGATTCCTTAATATTCTAGTATTAAATTGTAAAAGCTAGAGAAAAACTAAGAACAAAACTAGATGTGAGGGAAAATGCCAACTGCAAACATGAATGTTTTTGCCTCCAATATTTAACCCGGATAAATAGATTCACTTCACATGAAATGGTACTTCCCCCGGGTACTTCCCTCATCCAAGCACCTAGTCAGCGGACCTGCCTCTTCATCTTACGAATTGACAAAGATCACAGTATCGGGATCTACTATCGGGACATACGCAGAGGCACTTTCATTGTGACTACCAAGCACCCCGCCAAGCACTAGCTAGCACTATACATTTACCAAACATCAATTCAATCTGTTTTCACATTCGAGGCGGTATTAATATGAAGAACAAGTTTAAAGTGATGTGTGATCTACTAGTGTGATCGGACATGACATGACGGCTGGCCTTGGTGAAGGGATCAAGGCGGGGATCAAGGCTAACATGAGCTAAGCGGGATAAATATGTCACTGCAATGTAGAGGGATCCAGCACAAAGGATGAAACTTACCCCCAGTAGTTATAAACGGTGATAAATTTGCATTATTCACGGTTACAGCAAGTTCTAGTTACAAAGAAGTAGATTCAGTCGGACGAATGACGCCATCTTTTACGACAACCCTGTGCTCGATGCTAAAAGGGGAATCTTAATACTTTACGAATGAAGCCACGCTGAAGTGGGCGGGGCTTAGCGTCCCCGGTCATGGTTTTCAAGGGCGTCCAACTGATCAATTTTTATTCGGGACAATCCACTGCTACCTTAGAACTTAAGGTCACCAGTTTATAGTTGGTGTTGGTATGGATTATTGTCATTTTCTATGACCCAGACAGAGCAAGCAAGCAGCGGAAACTCACGACCTTTAACGGAACCTTCCGAGTGAAGCCAGACGGGGGTGGGCGCATGGTCCATTTCTATAGGGGAGGTTGATGGAAACTTCAGGCTGTGGGTTCTCACACTGGATTTAGAAAGCAAGGCAATGTCCGGGTCTGTAATTATTAAAGCATTCTGACAATTTAATTGAAACATATACGGCAGCTTATCAGAGATGCGAAGACCCGCCTCCCTGTCATATAACTTATAAGCAGTCATTTGTATTGTCTATTTTCTATGCTATATTTTCGTCTCAAGCTTGCGAGACGATTTTGTATGGTGAGACCTGAGTTTTACCCTACTTCTGCTTCCGCCTTCCCCGTGTAAACACAACTCCATCTTCCTTCATTCATTCAGCATCCCTCTACATTCTTTTCTTCAATTCGACCTCATCCTCCGCTATCGGCCGTCAAAAACGACATCATTTAACTCCAGTTCCCAGAACCATTCCTCCGGATTTTAGTAGGTCTTCATTTATCACGTTTTCAAACTTTTAAGGCCACTTCTTTACTTTGTTTACATCATGGAAAGAAGGTAGGACGCGCGGGGGGTTGCACTATAAGCCGCATTTTACACAAAACCCCACATTTTACACGAAAAACACGCATTTTACACAAAAAACACGCATTTTACACTTTTTTTGTGTATTCTATCTTATATTTTATCATTTCATATTCGAAGTTGGGGAGTGTTGGGGCGGAGGGGGAGGGGCTGGGGGGAGGGGTCGTGGTTTTTTTTTTCATGTTTTCATTTTACACTTGGGTTGTTTACTTTGTTTGTGTATTCTATCAAGTTTGGGGTGGGGGTCGGGAGGTTCATATTCTAAGATATATTCACTAGTATCCTTAAAAGTGCACATCACCTCGCACAATTGATACAATTTGGAATGTTGTACCCATTAATATCAGAAGAATAGAGGAAAAAACTGCATTTTCGAGTAAAAAAAAAAGATCTGCCTAGAGTCATTCAAAGCAAGTGGTAATATCTGGGTAATCCCAGACCCAATGGCTTTTTAGAATAGGTATGTTGGTACAAAATTGATTCTCTGCTCGTGTCAATACATTATTTGGAATGTTAAATGGCATAAAATACTTAAAAAAATGTATTGATTGTCATGATATTGAACTACGCGCTGGTGTTTGTTTTTATACAGCTATCGTATGTGCTTATGTTTTTACATTGTTTATATACAATCATATATGTCATACTTTTCTTATAATATTGTATTATTTATGTGAACAGATCGTCACTAAAATTTTGAGAATTGTAGAAAAGAATGAAATATTAGAAAATCAGCAAACTCTGAGAATAATGTACTTGAACACAATGCTTTTGTCTGAATAAAAATGTTAAATACATACTGATATTATTAAGTTTCCATGAAGTTTCCATTGAACCAGTTGTATTGTCAGGTTGGGCCTCAAGCCCACCTCATGGAATTTAAAGGAATAAAATGTATTTTAAAAAAGTAATTTCTCTGTAATTTATTCTTTGCGGAGAAGCGTTTAAAATATATTATCCACCCTTGGTCTTTAACACAGAGAATAATTCTTTCCCCAATGAATACCTTTGCTAAAGGTTTTCATAGTATTTGCTTGCAGAAGTAACGATCGCGATCATATTATTATTTTTTTTGTTTTTAAACCACTTTTATTCAGTCTCTCAACAAAGAATCACTCTTCTTAGGCGAGTAACATCCAGAAATACAACTCAGCCCTTTCTCTCTCTAGTACCGGATTAAACGATTTCTACTTATTATTCTTAGGTAAAATTACAAGTATAAAAAATATTATCAATCTGTGTTTTCCTCAGTAGGAACTACGAGTATAAAAATAATGACAATTATGTCTGTAAACTAGTTAGATCACACTTTTCTCCAAGCCTCCCTAACTTCACTAGGAGCATTAACGACCTTATTCCGGTACATTACTGTCCTAATTCTGGCAATTAGGTCGGATATCACAATTTTAATGGATAAGAAACCCTGATGGAATAGCTTCTGCCTGTGAATTATGGCCTTCACCTGGAGGAGGATCAAGTTAATTTATTTTTTTCGCTCGTACCTCCATTTTCTATGCCAAAGATGACATCTACAGCTTTAAAGATCACTACACCATTTCTCACTAGAAATATCTGCTTATCATTTTGAGTTGATCTTAGATGATTCATATCACGTACAATTTGCAATACCTCCTGTCATAATAATTTGGTTTGATTACAATGTACAAAAAAGTGCTCTATGCTATCCACACCCCTACAGTAGGAGCATTTATTGGTCTTAACAATGTTCATATTTTTCAGAACCTCGTTACATGTCACAGACCTATGTATAAGTCTATATTGTAGGGTTTGAAGCCTCATTTCCTTTGTGACCAAATACGGGTGACAGAAAATTTTCTTCCACTCAAAATTCACCATTTCTTGCTCATTTAGTCCAAGCATATTTCCCCACGCGTACAGTTTTTCGGTTTTCGGTTTTCTTTTCATAATGAGGGCATTGTATAATACTTTAGCACTGGCTGATCTTACATTGATTTGTATTCCATTTATTACAATCATGATGTTATCATTTGCAGGCGTTTCTGGCTCATTGTTAATTATATTCCACCTATTATTAAATATTGATAGTATTTAAGTCTGGACTAGACAAAGTATCCATCCCCTTGCCCCCAGGGCCTGATGGGGAGCAGGTGGGGGGGGGGGGGATCAAGGCCAGCTATACAGTCTAAGCCTGGAAGAGATCCAGAGTCGATTATACAGATGTGCAACATAGGCCTATTCTATTCAATTCAAGGTATTTTTTATTCATACAAAAGAGTTGTACAAAGAGATGTCACTGGAAAGAACATGGGCAAGAATGGCAACAGTGTGAGTAAATATAATAATGGTGTCAAGTAATTGCAGTAACTTTGAGTAATAGGGGAGTTGCATGTGCCACTGCGCATGTCTGTTACAGTGCATCCTGGGATACTCACTCTCTACATCACCCCAGTGAAGGTTGTACGATTATGGAGGCTATATATGTTGACCTATATATTATATATGGGAATATATCTAAACCGGAAGTTGACGCGGTCAGCACACCTGACCTTGGCCGCTTCACCTGTTCGCGCCAGTTATTCTCAAGCCGCCATGATCGGAGCAGCTTGAAAATTTTTCTTTTCTTTTCTTTCTTTCTTTCTTTCTTTCTTTCTTTCTTTCTTTCTTTCTTTCTTTCTTTCTTTAGAAGTCATAAAACTATATGATCAATGAACAGACAGAGATTATTTATCTCTGCGATGGTGGGGCTATGGGAGTATTGCGCGACATGTCCACATGACGTCATGAAAATGCTACAGTAGCGCGACTCAAAAAATCTCTGCCGTGGACTACTTACGCTCCATGAGCCTGGATAAACTGATATCATTAAGCTCTTCTACTTTCAACTTAGACCCAATATAGCCCCAAACCTCTGGCAACAAGACTGAGAACCAGTAGCCTTGTATTTATGACAATTTGCTTTTGAATTTAATCATTTGGTAAGATTTTAGAGCTAAATATCATTACCATTTTATTACCTGGGTGTTATGAAAAACGTGTTTGAACAAGAACAAATTTCGATCCAAAGCTTGTGAGATATTTACATGAAATGCTGTACTTAACATTAGTTATTTAGTAGGTTTTTACTGTCTAACATTACATTTTAACTTAGAATTTAATCATTTTGTTCAGATTTCCGAGCTAAGTATTGTGATTTTACAACATGGACGTTATGACTTAATTTCTTAATTAAACATGAGTAAACAGTAAATAGTAGAATCACACATACTAGCACCTGATTCATACTAAGTATCAGATACATTCAGATCAAAATCTCAGCACACACATGCATTAGACATACATACAGTCATCAGCAGATTCACATTAGATACATAGGTAGATATAATGGTAAAGTTTCCAGTTAAATATATTCATATAATGTTGGTCATCAAATATACTAGCACCTGATTCATACTAAGTAGTAGATACATTCAGATCAATATTTGTAACCACTTTCTATGTTGTACGCCCTCAAATTTTTCCACCAGGCAATAAACCACTACGACCCCGCAATACCTCGGGAATTAATGCTACACTGGACGTATTGGTCATACAATAGAATAGCACCTGATTCATACTAAGTAGCAGATGTGATCATTTAGATCAATATCTCACAACACACCTGCATGAACTATGGACTAGATATACATATATACAGGTTAACTAATGTGTTGAAGGAGCGTGAATATTGAACGGGTTGTGTAGCAATGTTTGCAATATTCTAAGCGACTAAACCAACTCATTAGTTAAGAGATTTATTATACACGCTTTCAATAATGAAAATAGAAGAAATTGAATCATAAATTTGAATTTCAGCAGTAATTTTAGTAAAAAAAACCAACAGATTGGTTGCCATGACAACCCCACATAACTCACTAGTGAAATATGCACTATGCTTAACTCACTCTAGACACGTTGTTTTCAGAGCAATTTGTGTATAATGAATATACTTTATCAATCAAACAACCGTTTTACATTCTGAAAGAGGACAAAAGACTTTGGTTGAACAAGAACCTGCCAAATCGATGTTCCAGACACCGGGGACAACCAACATATCAGTCTGAGCAACTGAATAAACACATGAGGTTGTCTGTCAGGCAACCAGCTTCCTGGACAAGCTTCACAAATTATTTTTGTTCTCACATCTCAGACTCAGTGCTGCGAAAACCTTGTACCATGTTTATGCTATGATAAGAGGCACAGACGACTACAAAGTGACTCGCCGGTATTTTGTTTTGTTAGGACTTTATGAAATGGTATCAAGTTATGTCTGCTGACCACCAGTCATGTTATGTGATGTCTCTGCTATTTATGGTATTATACAGGGTGTGCTATTATTGTTTGCCCAGTCACAATTCTGTAAACAATAATAGAACAATAATAATGAAAACATTAAGAAATAACAACTTTTGGTATCAAAGTATGAAGTAGAAAAAACTAGAATTGAAATATATCATATATAATCAACATGTATAAACCACCATCTCATCTCATTCCACCCAACACCATTATATATATCACTTTTTTATCCCAACATCTCCAGAAACCATGTAGTGACACTTCAAGCCAGGTGCGAGGTGAAAATCATCCATATATTATATGTGCATGATCCTCGTTTGAACAGGGATGGCAAAGGCCAAACCCTTCTGTAATAACTGGAAAAATAAAATAATTAAAAAAAAAAAAAGGACTTCTGCGGGCGGGCGGAAATTTCAGTTAAAGTTCGAAAAATTAAAAGAAAAAATGAAACTAATACAACACATGAAAATATATTGTAAGGTTTTTATAATTATAGTTATTCACACAGTACAAACAATAACAGGAATAGGCAAGAACCGAAACACTCTCTTTAGGTTGAGATACCACAGCTGGCACTGATTTCATACAGGCACCGGGGCCTATCTGAGAGTGGGTGGGGCACTGACCACAGCTGTAGGTACACACCCGCTGAAACACAGTGCGGGTGCATGCATCATGCACTCAACCTGCACCTACACACATTTGTTATGTTATTTGTTTTCCATAACTATTAAAGGAACATTAAGTAAGATGAAGATAGGGCATGGTGTTGTTTCATATATCCTAAAGTTCCGTGGCAATATTAAATCTTTTTCTGTCTCTAAAATTACATTTAATGAAGGGCCCTCTCTGGGTCCATTGGAACCTGCACCCTCATAATGTAAACACAGGTGGCTTGACCCCTCTTCCGGTCAAAATAACCCATGCCCCTGTACTCTGGCCCCAGTCTACCAGTCAGCATATCCCATTTCGAATCTTGGCTATTGGAGAGAGGCTTCTGCAGGTCTTGTAGCCCCTGTATCCTTTCAATACTGACATTACCATCTCTTAAACTGACACTGTTATATCGTTCCCTGACCCACTTACTCATTTGAGAGAAAGAAAAAGAGAGGTATGGCAGGGTGTGAGGGGAGAGAAAGAGGGACAGAAGAGGGAAAGGTGTGAGGGGAGGGAAGGAGATGGAGATAATTATGTGTAGAAATTAGATACATTTAAAGGAGAGGCTTCATTGGACCTGAACAGTTCCACAGGCCATGGACCGGCAGGTTCCACCATGTCTGGAACTCTTGCTTCATTGTGTTTCATGGACCGGCAGGTTCCAACATGTCTGGAACTCTTGCTTCATTGTGTTTCATGGACCGGCAGGTTCCACCATGTCTGGAACTCTTGCTTCATTGTGTTTCATGGACCGGCAGGTTCCACCTTGTCTGGAACTCTTGCTACATTGTGTTTCATGGACCGGCAGGTTCCACCATGTCTGGAACTCTTGCTTCATTGTGTTTCATGGACTGTGGACTGGCAGGTTCCACCATGTCTGGAACTCTTGCTTCATTGTGTTTCATGGACCGGCAGGTTCCACCTTGTCTGGAACTCTTGCTTCATTGTGTTTCATGGACTGTGGACCGGCAGGTTCCACCATGTCTGGAACTCTTGCTTCATTGTGTTTCATGGACTGTGGACCGGCAGGTTCCACCATGTCTGGAACTCTTGCTTCATTGTGTTTCATGGACCGGCAGGTTCCACCATATCTGGAACTCTTGCTTCATTGTGTCTCATGGACTGGCAGGTTCCACCATGTCTGGAACTCTTGCTACATTGTGTTTCCTCATGTGCTTTGTGAGGTTATCCTCACTGATTCCTATAAATGAGCAAACTTTACATATGAAGGGAGTGTGTGAGTGGTTCTTCATGTGTGTCCTCAGGGTTCCAGGCTGTGCTGCCCCATAGTTACACTCAGTACATTTATAAGGCATTTCCCCAGTATGTGTCCTAATGTGAGCCCTCAGGGCTCCAGGATGTGCTGTCCTATAGTCACACTCAGTACATTTATAGGGTTTTTCCCCAGTGTGTGTTCTCATATGAACCTTAAGAGTGTTAGCCTTTATTGTTCTATAGTCACACACAGTACATTTATGTGGCTTTTCCCCAGTGTGTGTTCTCATGTGTTGCCTCAGGCCTCCAGTAAGTGCCGTCCTGTAGTCACACTCAGTACATTTATAAGGCATTTCCTCAGTGTGTGTTGTCATGTGACTCCTCAGGGATCCAGCCCATGCTGCCCTATATCCACACACATCACATATATGAGGCTTTTCCCCAGTATGTGTTCTCATGTGTTTCTTGATATCTGCATTCTCTACTGCCCTATAGTCACACATGGTGCAAGTATAGGGCTTTTCCCCAGTATGTCTTTTCATGTGTCTCTTCAGGCAGTGAGCCTGTGCTGCCCTATAGTCACACACAGTACATTTATAGGGATTTTCCCCATCATGCGTTTTCATGTGATCTGTCAGGTTTCCAGCCTGTGCTGCCCTATAGTCACACACAGTACATTTATATGGCTTTTCCCCAGTATGTGTTCTCATGTGTCTCCTCAGGCAGTGAGCCTGTGCTGTCCTATAGTTACACTCAGTACATTTATATGGCTTTTCCACAGTATGTGTTTTCATGTGGCTCCTCAGGTGTTCAGCCCGTGCTGCCCTATAATCACACTCAGTACATTCATAAGGCTTCTCCCCAGTATGTGTTTTCATGTGTGTCCTCAGGGTTTCAGCCCGTCCTGCCCTATAGTCACACACAGTACATTTATGAAGCTTTTCCCCAATATGTGTTCTCATGTGTCTCCTCATGTGATCATTCCATGCTGTACTATAGTCACACACAGTACACATATCAGGCTTTTCCCCAGTATGTGTTCTCAGGTGTGTCCTCAGGTGTCCAGCCTGTGCTGCTCTATAGTCACAATCATTATATTCATGTTCACTCTCAGAACTGTGCATGAGCAAATGTCTTTTTAAACTTTTAATCTCTGTAAACCCTTTAACACATGCTCTACAGTTGTGTAGTTTCTCCCCTGTAGGGGTCACGCTGTGATGGACCATGCCTTCTGACATCAGTAGAGAAGGTGCACTAGTCACACTTGTAACATTTGCTCCCTGTCCTGTCTCCCCTGTATGAGTCACACTGTGATGCACCATGCCTTCTGACATCAGTAGAGAAGGTGCACAAGTCACACTTGTAGCATTTGCTGCCTGTCCTGTCTCCCCTGTATGAGATACACTGTGATGCACCATGCCTTCTGACATCAGTAGAGAAGGTACACTAGTCACACTTGTAGCATTTGCTGCCTGTCCTGTCTCCCCTGTATGAGACACACTGTGATGCACCATGCCTTCTGACATCAGTAGAGAAGGTACACTAGTCACACTTGTAGCATTTGCTGCCTGTCCTGTCTCCCCTGTATGAGTCACACTGTGATGCACCATGCATTCTGACATCAGTAGAGAAGGTACACTAGTCACACTTGTAGCATTTGCTACCTGTCCTGTCTCTCCGGTATGAGTGACAGTGTGATGCACCATGCCTTCTGACATCAGTATAGTTTCCATCAGTATAGTCTCCATGACTATGTTCATGTACAAGGTACTAGTGGGTAGATGTGCTCACAGACCTCACACTCCAACAGTCAAGGTACTAGTGGGTAGATGTGCTCACACTCCAACAGTCAAGGTACTAGTGGGTAGATGTGCTCACACTCCAACAGTCAAGGTACTAGTGGGTAGATGTGCTCACACTCCAACAGTCAAGGTACTAGTGGGTAGATGTGCTCACACTCCAACAGTCAAGGTACTAGTGGGTAGATGTGCTCACACTCCAACAGTCAAGGTACTAGTGGGTAGATCACAGACCTCAGACTCCAATAGTTCAAACCCTGCAAATATAAAGAGTTGATCAATTAACATCAAGAATTTCTTAGCATTTGAAAATTAATAGATAGAATTATTAACGTTTTTTAACATATTTCATACACCACACAGAGAGGAAGACCAAGATGGGACATCTTACACTGAGCTGGTTTTACTATACACTAGGCACCATGTGTTGTAGACTTAATCACAGAGAGGAAGACCAAGATGTGAGATCTTACACTGAGCTGGTTTTACTATACACTAGGCACCATGTGTTGTAGGCTTAATCACAGAGAGGAAGACCAAGATGTGAGATCTTACACTGAGCTGGTTTTACTATACACTAGGCACCATGTGTTGTAGGCTTAATCACAGAGAGGAAGACCAAGATGTGAGATCTTACACTGAGCTGGTTTTACTATACACTAGGTACCATGTGTTGTAGGCGTAATCACAGAGAGGAAGACCAAGATGGGAGATCTTACACTGAGCTGGTTTTACTATACACTAGGCACCATGTGTTGTAGACTTAATCACAGAGAGGAAGACCAAGATGTGAGATCTTACACTGAGCTGGTTTTACTATACACTAGGCACCATGTGTTGTAGACTTAATCACAGAGAGGAAGACCAAGATGTGAGATCTTACACTGAGCTGGTTTTACTATACACTAGGCACCATGTGTTGTAGACTTAATCACAGAGAGGAAGACCAAGATGTGAGATCTTACACTGAGTTGGTTTTACTATACACTAGGCACCGTGTGTTGTAGACTTAATCACAGAGAGGAAGACCAAGATGTGAGATCTTACACTGAGCTGGTTTTACTATACACTAGGCACCGTGTGTTGTAGACTTAATCACAGAGAGGAAGACCAAGATGTGAGATCTTACACTGAGCTGGTTTTACTATACACTAGGCACCGTGTGTTGTAGGCTTAATCACAGAGAGGAAGACCAAGATGTGAGATCTTACACTGAGCTGGTTTTACTATACACTAGGCACCGTGTGTTGTAGGCTTAATCACAGAGAGGAAGACCAAGATGTGAGATCTTACACTGAGCTGGTTTTACTATACACTAGGCACCATGTGTTGTAGGCTTAATCACAGAGAGGAAGACCAAGATGTGAGATCTTACACTGAGCTGGTTTTACTATACACTAGGCACCATGTGTTGTAGACTTAATCACAGAGAGGAAGACCAAGATGTGAGATCTTACACTGAGCTGGTTTTACTATACACTAGGCACCATGTGTTGTAGACTTAATCACAGAGAGGAAGACCAAGATGTGAGATCTTACACTGAGCTGGTTTTACTATACACTAGGCACCATGTGTTGTAGGCTTAATCACAGAGAGGAAGACCAAGATGTGAGATCTTACACTGAGCTGGTTTTACTATACACTAGGCACCATGTGTTGTAGACTTAATCACAGAGAGGAAGACCACGATGGAAGCAATGGTGTGGGCAGGGCTATTTAATCCCTACACGCATATTGCTATTGGTAATGGTTCAGTGGTTTGAATAAGTTGCTAACGATTCCAATAATGGTCACCAAAGTGCAATCAACTAAAGAGGGGACGGATAGATTTATATCATGGGCAATACACAACAATGTTATGCCACTTCTCACAAGTCATATGGGTGAAGTCATGTGCAATATAGGATATATGTGATCCATCACAGGAAAATAAGTCACAAGAAGCAAAAAAACGAATTTTGAGATAGAAATTATCAAAGGTGAGAAATTTTGCCAGAATAATTCCTTTTACAAGCCGAAGTGGCTTGTAAAATCAAGTCGGCCGCATCTGCCTACGAGGCCAAATATATAGCCAGAGAGCTCACACCATCGGAAGAATTCACACAAAATGAAGAAAAACTACTAGGTGAATTAATCAAAGAAAAATTTGATCAAAACCAAGAACTGGCTCAAGCTTTGTTAGAGCCTAGGGATATGCAATTCAGTTTGCACCAGTAGTTTACAGCATCTAAGTCTACTTGTAGTTCTCTTGTTACTTCAGTAAGATGACCGCCTATATTGTAAATAATCGTGTCATCAGCAAACATTTGAATTTAGGAGTGCTTTATATATTTTGGCAGCTCATTTATATAAATACTAAACAAGATTGGGCCTAAAGTTGTTCCTTGTGGAACTCCACATGTAATTTCTTTTTTTCTTGAATTTAGATTATTGACGTTTACATACTGGTTTCTACCTGTCAGGTAATTTTTTAACCACGCAAGTTCCCTTTTTTTCACACCCACCCCTTGCAATTTTAATAACAGACAATCATGGTTCATGGTGTCAAACACCTTTCTCATATCGAGGTAGGCTGCTCTTATCACTTGACCTTCATTAAGGCCTGTGTATAGGTTGAACATGTAATTTACAATGGCATCTTGAGTCAATCTCCCTGAGCGGAATCCATATTGGTATTCATAGAGGAGGTCCCCACCTTCTAGACGGCCGGCATCCATTCGCCTATGTTTACATAGCGTAGCTTGAACATAGGACATTTCGAATGATGCCCGATAAAAATTGGGTCCCTCGTATAATACAATGGCCCATCGAGGGGATCTGCGTTTTCCGATGTATTTTCCCCGTAAAACTACGCTATTACCACTGTCTATCTACATAAACGATATCGCTCTACAACTTGGACCGAAGGAAATGTTTCATACGGCCTTATTTAAAAAAGAACCAAAAACGTGTTTACCCGTACCGTCTCATGGTGTATTCCGAATAGGACCGAATAACAACCGATCAACCTCCACCCTATCCGTGCAGTTGGTCAGGCATCAGCCTGACCAACGCTTGTCAACAGAACAATCAACAGCTTTGTGCGGGAGGGGAGGCTAGACAGTCCAATAGATTAGAGAGAGAGAGAGGCTAACTATTTCTCACAAACAGCTAATTTATCACAGTAAAATGTAGATTCTGGGGCGATTTACTTCTGGATGTTTAGAGAGCTGTTGGTGCATTACCTTTTCAAGCACTTTCGCTGGTAATTATATCGAGGAAATAGGCCTATAATTACCTGGCTCTGTTCTGGATTTAGCTTTATGTAGGGGGGTTACCTTTGAAAGTTTCCAGTTTGATGGAATACGACTGTTTTGATTGTACGGTCTATAATGTATTTAAATTGTGGAGCTAGTATGTTTAAAGCTAGTTTTAATAGCCAGGAGGGTGACTCTTTAATACCAGAGGCTTTACTTGAAGGCACACTCCCTATAATCTTTCTTAACTCTAATACAGATATAGGTTGGTATACAAATTGATGAACATTTTTGTTTTCCACTT
Source organism: Sthenelais limicola (assembly GCA_942159475.1). Lineage (NCBI taxonomy): Eukaryota > Metazoa > Annelida > Polychaeta > Phyllodocida > Sigalionidae > Sthenelais > Sthenelais limicola. Next base: position 134,554,850 of record OW804097.1, on the reverse strand, counting down.
CTACATTAATATCTGTATATCTTTCTTTGTTTTTGTCTTGATTATGATAAGGGATGTCAAGAGCCAGAGTATTGCTTATAGTGGCAAAATAGTTAATTAATGTGTCTGGATCCCTGTTATGTCTGGATTGATTTTCTTTTCATTTTCCATGAGAGACTTCCGATTTTTGTTTGGAATTCTTATTAATTAATGGAGCAAGCTTTTTCCAAATTTTTTTGGGGTTGTTCGAATTACATTCAATTTGTTCCCTGGTATAATTGTTTTTTAAATTGCGAGCTTGGTGATTCACCGTGCGTCTTAGTGTTTTAGCTTGGTCTAGTAAAGTTGGGTTATTAGTTTGTTTGGCTGTTTTAAAGAGGGCGTCTCTCGTTTTCATCAACCCAAACAGGTCACCGGTAATCCAGGGCTTTCTCTTTTTCACATTCTTAAATTCCCTGGTTGAACACATATTTTCTACTATCTTGATTATTTGATCTATCATATTATTCCAGCATTTCTCAGTGTCTTCAGAACTCGACATGTGAAGGTTGTTTTAGCATATATTTCTTTGAATTCTTTTGTGACTACAAATGTGGGTTTGTGGTCGATAGACTGCAGCTGTGATCTTCTGGGAGATGTCACGGCGTAGTTCATGTTAAAATCGCCCACTAGATATTTTTCAAACTTGTCATTGATTTTATCGAGCAGCTCGAGATATAAGATTTAGGGCTACTGGTATAACTCCCTCAGGTGGTCTATATACGCTAACAACATAGACTGTTTTAAAGTCGTTAAGTTTTATTCCAATCGTTTGCATTTCAATGTATGGTGTTTATGAATAATGATCGATCAACAGCAGAAATAAAAAGGTTATTGAATATTATAGATATTGAGACCAGAGGTAAGATTGCCTTGTTGGGGCTGATGTTCAAAAAGACCAAAGACCCGGGTTATTTAAAAGATATGCCAAGGAATACCAGACTTGCAGATGGTCCCAATCTCTTATGCAAAAATGCCTTGCACGAGAAATTCGCTAGATCACCCCAATTTCTTGGACCTACATCCTGGAACAAGCTTCCAAATAATATCAAATGGTTGGACTGGTCTAATATAAAGATTTATCTGAAATCCTCCCTTCTTATCTGAATGAGTACCTTTGGTTGATGGGAGTGCCACTTGTTTTAGTGCCTTCCTCCTCCACCAGGCCTCACTTCGGATCTTCTAACCTTAACTGGGGCTACTGCCTTCCCTACTGCCTGCTCACTATTTATCTACTGTTATAAAACTTCTTGTCTGCATAAATGTATTGAATAATGCTGGAAACTTGATACTGATATGTATAACAAATACGGTATCGATATCTTATACTGTTCGCAACTGCAAACTATGTCCTATACTATGCGCTACTACAAAATTCAAAACAGATACGGAATTATCAATATGTACTTTCACGATAATATATCTGTATGTGTCTCTTCTATCAGTTGACACTGCCTTACTGTTTAACTCCTACTGATTAGGAACTATTTGTCTCGCACTTTAAATACTTCGACACAATACTTTGTAAAGCTAGACTCACTGAAGACTAACAGCATTGTGAATGTTAACTCACTTTATGTACGTACAGTGATAATCCTTGCGAATGTTAACTCACTTTATATACCTGACTGCGCCTCAGATAACTCATGCCTCATATTTATTTATTATCTCATCAACACATTTCATACACCTTCTACGTCATTTGTTAGACACTAGAATTCAAAGTAAATTTATTTCATGTTAATGTTGATACCATATTATTAAGATCAATCAAGAACGGGCACTTGGCGGAAGAACTACATAAACTCTGTTTATATAGACAGCTGAATAACCTTGTTGTATTAAGATCAAGACACAATAAAGAATTCTTGAATTGAATTGAATTGAATGACTGATTGGACTGTATACATGTATGTTCCCACTTTTGTTTACGCATAACTGTTATGATACAAGAACTGTTATAACCAACTGGTAAAGGAAGGTCAAACTCTGGTTTTTATTTTTGTATGGATAGCTCCAATGTATTATGTTTTAATTAGCAGGGGAAAAAAGCCAAAAACATGTATGTAGAGTATAGTTTATCGCGGTAGTATATATTTGTATTTAGAATCATGTATTCTTCTTCATTTAACATTCATGAGCTTGAAACGTACGAACTTGTTGGAATTGTCTCTTGAAATAAAATATATTTTAAAAAAAATGTCTGGAGTGCATATTTGGGAACTTTTATTAATTGGTAGTATTGACAGATTGGATGAAATATACATTGCAAGTCCACCACCTGTTTTCTTGTCTGTACACCTATCTGCTCTGTGTAGCTCATAATCAGCAATGTTTACTCAAATTACCACTATTATTTCGTTATTTGGCTGTAACATTTCTTCTAGTTGGAATATTTTCACAAACTAAAAAGCGTTATGACCCTTCACTTATGTCGAAGTCATAATAATTTTGTGTATTTTTTTTTTATTAATTTTATTTATTTCAAATTTATGTAGAAATATGTACACTTCTTCTGTGGCCTTATCAGCTATAGTTTCCATCATAGACTCCACAAAGATGCCCTGACTACAATATTCATTACTAACTTTCCCAATTTCGTCTATATTAGCAGCAACATGTCTAGTTCATGTATGGACAAAGATAAATCAATAGAAGCCATCTTTAAAAAATTAAGAATTTTCACTGCTGGATGGCCAATTGGTGGAATTCCTTACATGTATGTAGGCCTATATTTCGATAATAATAATAGTTATTAGCCCATGACGTTTCTGAAACCTTATATTCCCGCAAATAAAATACCTTGAATTAACATGGGAACGTTTTATGTCACATTACAACATGTAAAAAAAAACAATAATATTCTTTTCTAATTGTTGTTTAGGCCTACTTGAATTAGTTAAAGATATATAAAATATAAACAAATACAGATTGTTGTAGTATCCGGTCACAGATGTTATTGAATTGTAGTGAGCATTTGTTGTAATGTCGCCGTTACATGATAATGTCACCATTAGGTCATAGGCCTACTTATTAGAAATAAAGAGATCCTCCTATTTTACCAGTGTAATTGTATATGCTAGTGGCCCCAGGCTATCCTACAAAACAGATATGTTTGGACACATGGTTTCCGTCCTTCCCCATTCACTTGTGTAGTAAGCAGGTGGATGGATATAGCTACTACGGCGTGGAAGCAACGATCCTGCCTATCCTAACATACTACAGAGTTGTAATGCACAACTATGCATACTATAACGTGTAAATACTTAAAAAGTGAGGTGGGGATTTATATTTACCATAAACTTGTAAAGCATTAAGAACTTGATGTTACCAACCGACCAATACAGTATATTATTGGTAGACTCTAATACAAAACCATGTAGGCTATTATGTATTTGTATTTTCTTAAATTACCTTAACCTATGAAACATTAAGGAAGCAAATCCGATGCTCAAAAATGTTATTATATTAATTCAACACTTGACTCCCTGCGACTACAGCTACAGAAGCTGCCACCGGCAGAATCACAAGAATTAGAGCAGTCGTACCGGTTATCATGGTTAAACGCCTACTATAGGAGAACAACATTTACAGCTGTCTCTGCCAGATAAATGCTTATTCAGCTTATTCTCCTGCCCCAGTACTACCGTACTTTCTTAAGCAACGTAATTAGCTAGGGAATCCTGGAACAATATTGTCGCTAAAAGAAGATATAACCCCATTTACCACTTTTCGATTGCTGTGTTATGATCTGTACCAAGCGCCCATTGCCGCCCTTTAGTATGTGCGCTCGCCACTGCATATGCTCTATGGCCTATACACACTCCCCTGTCAGCCACTACCGCTGGCTATACACATGCCTCTCACAGGGGTGAGGCATGTGTATTATTAGACACCAAAACAAAAGCATAGGAGGGGAGGGGGAGGGGCAGCCAGGGGGTGGGGTGGTGGGCAGCACTGAAAATGAGAAAAAGATTCCATATTTATATAATACAAGTACATAGCCTAAGACACCACACCCAAATAAATCTTCGGTAATACTCTGGATAGTCGTAGGTCCATCTGATATACCTTATTATTCACTAATTTTGTCTATAATCCAAAGCCTAAGTCGAGTATAGCACAAAGGCCTGCTAAATTACTGGTAACTGTTGGCAGAAATGGAATTAACTTTTTATGTAGATATGTAGACCTTTTTGTCCTTTTTGTATTGTAATATCAAACTACTTGGCAAATAAAAGATTTTCTTATCTTATCTTATGCATATTATATAATGTAAAATCTTATGCATTTATCATGATGCCTACTATAGCCTAAAAACAAAAGAAATCTATGATGTTTGTTTTGTCCCCAATCTGAAAGGATAGAAACGTGAAATAGGAAAAATAAAAAATATCCAAGACTTTTCTTTTTGGAATATCCAACACCTTTTTGTCAGCTTTCTTTTTCTTTTTGCCACGATCCTTTTCCCCTTTTCAGATTATCATTTTTCTTTTAGGAATATACTTTTCCTTTTTGGAATATCCTTTTCTTTTTGGAATATCCTTTTCCTTTTCCGAATATCATTTTCCTTTTCCGAATATCCACTCCTTTTTACCCAAATGTACCATGATGTATTCCTACCCCAACATGACTGGGAGGGAGAAGGAGGGTGAGATGAAAAGGGAGGGTGAGCGGGGGAGGGAGGGTGAGCGGGAGGGGAGAGGGTGGTGGAGTGCAGGTGCACCAGTGACTGAGTTAGGTGTGTTATGTAACACTGCTAGACTAACACTCCCTTGCCTACTCATGCCTGGGTGTTTAAATGGAAGATTGGGTTCTCAGTTATCCCTTTAGTAACCCTTTATTTAATGGTTCCTAGAGTATTATTTTAAGAAATAAGCATTAGTTGTTGATTCACTTTTGGGAAATTTGATCTGTATTGTAATAAAATAGGTACTTAATTAAGGAACTATTTTTCTGGTGGATTGATATAGAGTGGTGGGTTGAGCTGTGTGGGAATCTTCAGCAAAAGAAGATCCCAATAGACTAGCTCCAAGTCCTTTAGGTCTATTTAAAAAAGATGAATTAGCCAGCATAATTACTCATACATTTCATTTCTTCTTAAAGAATATTTATTTTAAGAAGTGATATGAATGAATGCCCCCAAATTTGCAGGTGGGTGTTGGTAAATTATATTTTATCAGATCATTTCATATATTCTAAATTACAAAAATAAACATGGTGTACAAGTCTACCCAAGTAGGACTGATGTCTCCTTTTGTATGGGTAGAAAATAGTGTACCAGGGAAGACACCAAGAGAAAAGATGACCAAATCTTGATATAGGTATCAGAGCATCCAGACATGGCTTTTCATGTAGAAGAAATAGGACATACAATAGGAGACAGGAAAAAGGTGCAGTGACATACTTTTCTGTGGTGATTATCTAAGGGAAATAGTGGAAAAGGAGGCTGACATGGAGAAATCGCCACAGACCTGGAACTTTTTGATCTGGAAATAGTCAAATCTTCTCGAACATAGGAAGTTAGCAGTTGGAAAAGAATTTGTAATATGAGAAATAGCTTGTACCACAGAGGAAAAGTCTGTACAGATTTCATCATTAGTACATATGTCTACTTATGGACGCAACAATGTTCTCAGACGGTTGCACTATAAGCCGCATTTTACACAAATGCCGCATTTTACACGAAAAACCCGCATTTTACACCGCATTTTACACTTTTGTTGTGCTTTCTATCAATTTGTGTGTGTGTGGGGGGGGGGGGGGAGGCGGGTGTGTGTGTGTTTGGGGGGGGGAGGGGGGGGGGAAGAGGGAGTGTTGGGGGGGGGGGGGGGAGAGTGTGTAGGGGGGGGGGGGGGGGCGGGGGGAATTTTTTTTTTTTCATTCTACACCTGGGCTATGTATTCTGTTTTCATTTTACTTATATTTATGTATTGAGACAAAATGTGTATTATGTGTATTGACTGACCCATGAATACACATATATATATATTCACTAGTGTGTATTGACTGACTCAGCATGAACACACATGTATATTCACTAGTGTGTATTGACTGACCCAGCATGGATACACATGTATATTCACTAGTGTGTATTGACTGACCCAGCATCAATACACATGTATATTCACTAAGTGTGTATTGACTGACCCAGCATGAATACACATATATATTCACTAGTGTGTATTGACTGACCCAGCATGAATACACACATATATATATATATTCACTAGTGTGTATTGACTGACCCAGCATGAATACACACATATATATATATATATTCACTAGTGTGTATTGACTGACCCAGCATGAATACACATATCCGGCTACCCCTATTAGGTAGATTAATGAGATGAGTGTAACAATAGAATACACAATCCAAATACACAATACACAACCCGCCCCCCCCCCCCCCCACCCCCCGACCACAAACTTGTTGGAATACACAAACATAGTAAACAAGCCAAGTGTATACATGTAAAATGAAAACATGAACTGCCCCCCTCCCCCACCCCCCCCCCCCACCAGCCCCCCCCCCCCCCCCCCCGTCCCCCCCTCCCCCGACACTCCCCAACTTAGAATATGAAATAATATAAGGTAGAATACACAAAAAACATACAATACACAAAAAAGTATAAAATGCGGTGTAAAATGCGGGTTTTTCGGTAAAATGCGGCATTGCGGCATTTGTGTAAAATGCGGCTTATAGTGCTACCCTTCTCAGATGTAGGATTTCGATTTTTGTAATGAGTTTCGGTGGGTATAACAATTCCATTTTGATTAATTCTAATTTATTCTAATGACATAATACTAATGTTGGTGTACTGAGGGAGCCCTAAAGACGGGTGGTATCGCTTGTTTTTCATGGGCTGTTGACTGTAGGCCTACCAAAGATTATAGTACGTATTATAATCTTTGGTAGGCCTACTCTATAAAGCATACATGCACTGCTGCCATCTCTCAGTAGATAAACTAACGACCATAACAGAACCGAACCATGTGTTGTCAACCGTCCAAAGCCGGGGGCCCTAATTAACGACCAAGCCGGAGGCCCTAACGTCCGAGCCTAACGTACAAGGCCTGGGCCCTAATGGTCTGGGGCCCCCAACGTCCCGGGTCCCATCCTAGAACGATGCTAATCGGGCCGAGCGTTGGACGACAACGATGCAAACAGCAGGTACAGGAAGTACTGAAAATGGTAAAAGTTTTCCCCTTGCAACGGCTCATGAGCCCTCATAAGCCGAGAAGAGTCAATGTCAACCTGCACGTGTATACGTCAACTAATCCATCTTAGACCCAATACTACATTTGGCGAGGAGGACAAATAGGTAGGTGCCGTTCATGGTGTTTTGTGTGGGTCCTCTGAGACCACCTAGCCTATAGGTAATTGCACTAAATAAGGCCCATGACGTGGACACTTATAGAAATATAAAATTCAATGCTTTAATCTGGAATGTGTAACTTGTAATTTGGTATACTTATAATTTTAGAGCCATACTTGAGATTTGAATTGTTTTTCTTAATTAAAATCACTGATGTAACCATGGCGACCAACTAAGCCTAACTATGCTCCATTATTTGTAATGTCATCACTTTGGCCATATTTTGGGCTATATTTGCCTTTTAACAAGTATTCCAATTGAATTTACAATAGTTTAATTTCATTTCATTTCTTCTTAGAGCTAATTTTTTGAGAATTCAATACCTACAATACATCATGTTATCAATGGAATTTGGACATCAGCCTTATGAAATAATCTGGCAGGTCTATCATTCTGATTAAAGACAAAATGTTTCCTTCTCTTCGATGTCTCCCCAAACCAGGCCAAAATTGGTCATTTTTTACCATTTCGTCGCTCGACTCCTACTGTTTTTATTCCTTGGGACAATATTGGAATCACACATGTGATATATCATCAGATGCGGAAATTTGTTAATCACAACTTGCAGAGATAAAATTAGTTTTCATCAATTTTTCATCAAATGAGAGAGATTTGATTGACACAAGGTCCCTATGTTTTTACAATTTCAAAATTTTTCAGAAACAGTTGCCATGGCAACTTGACCATCAAACATAATTTCTAAAACGTGACAGTTGGACCAAACCCTTCCCCACATTGTAAGCTCTGATAATATATATACTTGTTCAGAACTCGTATAAAAAAATAACAAGCTATCAGGGTTCAATTGGAGAGATGTCTGGAAACATAATGTTTATGGGCCTTATTTAGTGGTTCGGGCTATAGTGCAGTAGTGGCTAGTCGTAGTGTAAAAACCGACCGGCCTCAGCGCCTGTCAGTGTCAAAGTCAGTCAGTCAGTCAAACCTGCCTCCACTCAATGATCATGGATAGTCTAGTAAGGCTGTCACCATACTAGAGTTAGACTAGCGCTAACTAGAGTAATCTATACATTTTCAGGGTAAGTTAACCCAGAGAAAATCAAACTAGACTTGTTGACATACCTCCATACCTGCTTGCAGGTCTGCACTGACTGAGTCAGCAGCGACTGATCACGACTGGCACTTTCGACTTGTTCTCCAAGTGCACTTTGTGTCCGGTGTTGGTCGTGGAAAAGAAGTCGAAAGTGACCTAAACAGCCCCACATTCAAAACCCTCTAAAATGTTCTAATCTTCATAAAGATCAGTCTTTATTTATATCATGTATTTGAAATCATGAGTTTTTGCGGGAATCTCCTCTAAACTCCATTTGTAAATTAGCCACTAAAAATCCAGTATCCATGCTTCTCCTTTGCCTGTGATTGACTTCCGGATTTCATTCAATATGGCGGCGCCGGTAGCATTGACGCCGATCGTGCAGCCAAGAATATTTGCTTCTAACAAGAAAGATTGGACTTATTATGCCAAGTATCCCGATTTTACCGGGACAGTCCCTATTACTATCACCGATGTATCAGTGTAATCCTCAGCATGATAAGTCCCACCACATTTCCATACCCCCTGCAAAAGCGGTTGCACTATAAGCCGCATTTTACACTAAAAACCCACATTTTACACCGAATTTTACATCTTTTTTTGTGCTTTCTATCAATTTGGGGTGTGTGTGTGGGGGGGGGGGGGGCAGAGGGAGTGTTGGGGGGGGGGGGGGCGGGGAGCTAGTGGGGGGGGGGGGGGGGGGGCGGGGGAATTTCTTTTTTTCATTCTACACCTGGGCTATGTATTCTGTTTTCATTTTACCCTTGTATTGGGGTTGTGTATTCTGTTTTCATTTTAGCAATATTAATCACATGAACTACAGTATCATGTACATCCATTCATCAAAAAGTCATTTTTTAGGCCCAAATATGTATTGAGACAAAATGTGTATTGTGTGTATTGACTGACCCATGAATACACATATTTATTCCATGATTTGGCCGTGAGCGTACAATATAATCGATATACTTGCCGCTCACAAGGTGGACAATATAAACTCCCTGTATTGTACAGTGACGTCACGACCGTTCGAGACAATGCAGACAACTCAGTTTGATGAAATTAAAGCAAATAAAGTTATTTTAAGTTAAGAATCATGGAATAAAAGCAAGAATAGCACAGTATCGTGTCTTCGGAGGCCTATATTCTCCTTGTATGGCCGAAAAACAACTCGGCCTACGGCCTCGTAGTTTTCGGCCATACTCGGAGAATATAGCCCCCCTCATATGCGATACTATGCTGTTCTTGCTATAATATTCACTAGTGTGTATTGACTGACTCAGCATGAATACACATATTCACTAGTGTGTATTGACTGACCCAGCATGAATACATAGACAAAATTGACTCCTGGCTGTGTGAGAGCTGGTTATCTCCCGCGGGCGTACCAATTTCGTAAGGGTGCGTAGCACCCGACGTAATTGGGTAGCCCAAGGGAGATAACCAGCTCCCACACTGCCAGAAGTCTATTTTGTATTTATTATACCTCCCTCTATGTTTTTGTGTAAAAGAATTAGTGAAAATTCGATGGAAATAAGTGTCAGACAACAAACTCTCCTCGCCACTTGTTTTGTTTACCCTCTCACTTAGCTTCACTTCCGGTCCACCTCACTCATTTTCGGGACTATTTTTCTATTTAAATACGCAATAAATTCGGAATTTTACAGTTGTTATCATTATAATTATTATTGTATCATTACATACGATGTATTACAAGTCTTTTTTCCGCGAAAATAATTATTTAAATACAGAAAATAAGGAACCGAACATGGGACTATTTTTTCCACAAAAATTCCGCCAGGGGGCAATATGATATGTAAATACCGCCCAGAGGGTAATACGGTTTTCCAATGCTGTAGCCTATGGCGTACCATACCATCCCTCCCAGAGGTATAATAAACATATATATTCACTACGGTAGTGTGTATTGACTGACCCAACATGAATACACATATATATTCACTAGTGTGTATTGACTGACCCAGCATGAATACACATGTATATTCACTAGTGTGTATTGACTGACCCAGCATGAATACACATGTTTATTTCACCCTTGATATGCTCAGTCCATAGAAATAACATAGGCTGTGTATATTGTTTAGCTGGTCAGTAACTGAAGCGACATTGCACGTGGGCAATACACGGCCGACCTAGATTTTTTTACACTGTGCGCATGCATGCTTTCTGATCTTCGCCAGTTCCAGTCCTTCTTCGGAGCCATGTTTTCGAAGCGAATCAAGCTAAAGAACTAATTATTTAACAATTTATTTCACAAAATCGCTGTAAATCATGTTTATTTAACATTAGTTAAGTGTGCGGGGTGAAATAAACACAGAACAACCCTTGGATTCTCTGCGTTGTGAATATTCATCCATGATGGTCGCGGGGCTACCGCCCCTTGACCGTCATCGGTGAATATTCACTCCCGCCTCGAATCCCGGGTAGTTCTATATATATATTCACTAGTGTGTATTGACTGACCCAACATGAATACACATATATATTCACTAGTGTGTATTGACTGACCCAGCATGAATACACATATATATATATATTCACTAGTGTGTATTGACTGACCCAGCATGAATACACATATCTAGCTACCCCTATTAGGTAGATTAATGAGTGTAGCAATAGAATACACAACCCAAATACACGATACACAACCCCCCCCCCCCCCCGACCCCCAAACTTGATAGAATACACAAACATAGTAAACAAGCCAAGTGTAGTCCTATGTAAAATGAAAACATGAACCTCCCCCCCCCCCCCCCCTGACACTCCCCAACTTAGAATATGAAATAATATAATATAAGATAGAATGCACAAAAAAGATAGAATACACAAAAAAGTGTAAAATGCGGGTTTTTCGTGTAAAATGCAGTCTTTGTGTAAAATGCGGCTTATAGTGCTACCCCTGCAAAAGAGCTGGAATCGCCAAGTTGTGCCGCTCTGAGAAAAAATCCTGGTTAGGACCTGAATTTTATTTCCATTAATGTTCTTATATCTTATGTGTTATACCAACACATTCATTGGGCTAGTACTGAGTGGTATACATTCTTAATATTATGCGAAATAAATGAAGATAACCAATTGTTACCATCAGATTTTGTACCGTATTTTTCCTTAGCTAAATGCCTGACTCAAAAACTTGGCATCTGCCCATGTTTATCATTATCCATATAATAGACTATAAGTTGTAATACCTATGGTTGATGTTTGTGGTGAGGGGGATATAATGAGAGATGGTCGGGCTAAATATGTCAGTTGGAACTGAAGCCATCTTCATATCAGAACTCTTAATTAATTAAATCCTTGTCTCAACCCTATGGGTGCCTTGTGTCTGCGCCAACTCTCAGGAGCGTTAAATAGCGTGTCCACTTACACGTCGGTTGGAACCACCAACCAGAATTTAGCCCGCTAGCTATAGGCCTAAGGATATTATTTTATTTTCTGTTTTTGTTCTTATAGTTGTCGTTTTCAGGGCTCGAAAAAACCTATGTTTACTTGCCCGGGGCAAGTAAAAAATGGCTCTGGGCAAGTAAAATTTAATGTTACTTGCCCAAGTGGGCAAGTGGAAATCTCTATGGCCCCATTCAATTTCAAACCCCTGTTTTCATGTCTATTTACAATGAAACAAGATACATACAGATCAGTGTGATTTTGTTTATAATTCTGCAAATAAATTTGGGCATGTGAAAATGGATGTCGGGCAAGTAAATCTTGGTTGCCACTTGCCCAATGGGCAAGTAAAGTTGGTAGGTTTTTTCGAGCCCTGGTTTTTACTCACTTTTAATGACTGCCCACCACCCCGCCGCCCTGCTTCCTCCACCCTCTCTTCCTTCTTAATGTTTGTGTGTAATACCTGCTCCCTGCTACAGTAGTGGCCGACGCCACTACCGTGGGGGAGCAGGGCAGCCATGCCATGTGTCCCGGGCACTGAACTGAGTGTGGCGGAGCGGTGGTAGGTATGAGAGGGGTGTACTATTAGTACCGTGTGCAAAAAGAGGGACCTCGCACTTCGAATCTTAGAATTTCGCGCCAACTTTTATATTTAAAAGTACAAGTTTGTTACACTGTATAATACAGTCCTCCCATAAAAAGGCTTCGTAAATAGCATAAGTTTCATTTGAGATGGTAATAAGGTCGCAACTTACATGGGATAGCAACAAAAGTTAGGCCATAAGGACAGGTCGTGGGTATATGGGGAGTGGACGCTGATTCAGAGGGTGACGGGAGGAATTTCTGATATGGGATTCCACCCTCATAGAGGGCGGGTCGGTCGCGCCTCGTCCAGAGTATTACCGCAAGATTAATTTGGGTGTGGTGTCTTTGGCTATGTACTTGTATTATATAAATATGGAATCTTTTTCTCATTTTCAATGCTCCCCACCACCCCACCCCCTGGCTCCTGCTTCCCTCCTACGCTTTTGTTTTGGTGTCTAATAATACACATGCCTATGTGAGGCATGTGTAACGCCGGCAGTAGTGGCGCCATAGTGGCCGGAGCGGCTTGTCTCGGAACTAAAATGCGGCAATGGCTGTCGATTCAAATCTTCCCAATGCAATCTTCCGAGCTATACCTGACCCTACTGTTGTATATATACAGTATTGATGTATCGATTCCGGCCAAAATTGCAAGGAAAACCTCTTTAGATTGTCATCATTGTAGATAGAATATGCAGGGGGAGCACGATCGTGTTGGCAAACAGGGGGATAAGTATCAATCTGTATATATATGCGTGATTACCTGTAATGGCGGGGGTGACGTTGTAATGGGTAGTGATCCTGCCGATAGCAGCTTCTTTCAGAAGCGGTTGTCACAAAGAGTCAAGAGTGGCCAGAGGGGTCAAACAGTGACCACCGATGGCCATCTTTGACCGTCCCCTGTATTCACTTGCAAGTCAAAAAGAGCCCACATGGTCACCGTTGGACGGTCCCCTAGGGACCACCAGGCATTTGATTTATTACTGTATGGACATTTCTGGTCATATTTCTACATATATATTGGCAAAGCATTGATCTCCAGACTCTACCAAACTCTCCTTGATATTACTAGATATATTAATTTGAAATATATTGTAAAGAATTTCATTCTTTGGGTCGAAACTCTAATCCATTCAGCCCCATTTAGGCACTCGCTGAGACACTCCTGCCTAGGCCGAACCCGGACGAACTGCTGCTACATCAGACTCCTTGTCTCACTTCTTACCAACACCGAACCTATGGGCTAACTAACCCTTAGATTTCTACAATATATTTCGAAAATAGGCTTGGCAAACTGAGTCATGTTCACTGCCTTGTGTTATGGGACTGGATTTTCAGCAAGGCTATTGAGACTTCTTATATTATTTTTATTGTTCCTGATCGATCTGCATATTATGTAATATTGATATGTACCTTCGCAATGATTATTATTTAAATCATTAATCAATTTGCATTCTAAATTGATTGTTTTTTTCTGAATTTTTTTGGCCAAACCAAAGGTGCTTATGATCTTGATGAGCCTCCTGTTCATTCCTGTTCACTTTGCCATTTTTACTGAATATTTCGATTTGTGCGTGGTTTGTGGGTCCCTGATTTTGGTGAATAGTTTGGAGTTAATTTGTACATTAATTTTTAATATTTCTATTATTCATTATAATTATTTATTGGTATTTAGTGGAGAAAATCAAAATTGTTGCTTCTCAGATCTACCAGACCCCCCTCCCTATATTACCTTTTAGCCTTTTCAGACATAAGAGCGGCTGTCACAGCCAACTAGTGGCTCCATAGGTATATTATTTATTTATTTATTTATTTATACCACTGTAGTGTTCTTTACAACAACCCAGTTCACTTAGCAAAGAATAAAAAACCAAAGAGTGTTTTACAAACCGTTCTCTGTTTTATTCAAACTCAACAGGCAAGCATGAGGAAAGTATTGTGCAAATACTGTAGATCCTGATCGAAGTTGGTTCTCGGACCAGTACACCAATCCAGGTACACAGTACCACATGGTGTCACAAAGTAGACACAAGGAAATACAAATGTTGAAAAGATTTGGTATCCTAGACAATAACACAGTGTTATAATGTTGGGTTCGATGTCCCTCCCCCTTTCTTGGACACATGAGGTATCAGCCAATCAGGGCTTACCCACGCCTACCGGTGGTGAGCCCTGCACCCTGAATGTATTTACTTTACTCATCAATAAACAGTCTTGAACAACAGCTGCTCCGAGTCACTCCTCTTTTAGGGCTAGTCCCTACCCTTCTCTTATTCGTGCCCCTAAATATCTACCATCATGTTCCCCAATTTATAATATCTGGTGATAGAACCCGCGTCCGTTCTTGGTCCAATTTCGGGCTTGGATGAAGCCACTTTTAAGCCAAGGGATGAAGGAGAATGGGAATTTAGAATACATGTATCCCATCACATTTTCATGGGAATTTCGAATACATGTACCTGGAGTCAACTGCAACACCAAGGAGCTAGCTCGGAAACACAGGCAATTTACTCCACTATTTGGACGTGTACCTTCCACAGATATACTTGGAACTTTTATTTCACCATATCCATGTTTGGACTTTATGATTGCCATTGTCATCATAGCTATTATTTGGACTTTATTCATACCATAAATACACTGTTTGGATTCACTGTGATTTGGACGATATAACCATTTGGGACTCTACAGTTGCCGACCTGGACTGCCTTATTATTGTACATTTATAGTGTTTCCAATGACTCTGGATTACCATATTACTTTGACTTCAGACGTTTATTCATTATGTTTCATTCAAAGAAGCAAGTGACAATTACCGACTGAAAATGAATTTAGAATAATATCTCTACCATCACTGCTTCCCTTTGTGTGTAAGGACGCGTGCCTTTTCTACTTGACCATGATGAGTCATGGCATCATGTTTGGACGCTGGTCCGACGCACGCCCATAAAAATACTTGAGGGAGATGGGCATGAAATTAAAACACATATGCACACATTCTCCCGATGCCACTGCCACCACTCCTTGCAGGCGCGTGCCTTTCCCGTGTTGCGGCCGCCAGGAAGCCCCGCACTAGGAGACACTGAGACAAGTGCATGCACATGCAAGGACGGGAGAGTTGCCCCCATCCCCACCTCCCGGTGGCTATATGAGAGGACATATCATCACCTCTCCCCTCTGGACGAGCGGAGCGCGACATTGATATCTAAGGCGGTGCTTCTTTGTAACCAGGGAAGCCAATCTTCTTCTCCCCAGAGACTTAATTAACTATTTGATTGACGGATATATTTAGAACTTTTCTTTTATGTTTTTGACGTTTATAAATTTAGTCCTGTGAAATTGTCTAAAGAATATTATGTCTGTTCCATGCATTATTTACCATTGCGTTGTGCCTTGTGGCATTGTATTTATTGCTTGATGTAATTCTCCAACGTTGTCATGGTGTTTGGTTCCGTTTTGCCACATATATTTGTCTATTTCCATTCGACATGTATGGGCACCCAACATGTTTGGATTATTGAATTATGCATCCCCATGGGAATTTGTATATTCATATATTTAGTTATGAGATATTTGTGCATTGTTCAATTGTATTTCTCTGGTTACTAAATGTATAAGGGCAGTAATTAGCGTGTTAGTGGTATATTTCGTGTGGATTACTTGTTTAGAATGTGTGTACTATATTGCTACACATGTATTCAATGACCAACATTTTGGAATATTTCTTAAATTGTTGGATTACCATTTTTCAAATTGTATTGCTATTTTGTCAATTGTCACCGATTGAGTGGGTTTATGGAAAGTTTTCCTGAGAGAGTTATTCTTGTGTTTGTATGTGCCTGTATCCAATGAAACGACTGTCATATTTGTACCAACTCAGTCATTGCCTAAAGTGACATGAATTTGATTGGAGGTTATCATTATCATTGTTCCTTGTTTCGTGTATTGTTTGACACTAGCTGTCATAGGCGCATGAGTAAAGACGCGCTATCAGTCAGACTGAGTGAGCCCCGGGTAACGCCACCCGGCGTGAGGTCGCCTATCAGCGGTAGCGGCTGAAACTTCATCGGGTTTCCAACCTTAGACGATTTCCTCTATCTGATGTTTAAATATATTTTACTGTCAACACGCATGGCCGGCCGTGTCTCTTCGTTGCTATGACAACCACACACCGAGAGACTAAGCTTTGTATCTAACCTTTATTCACCGCATCTTATCATGGTATATTTGGCCGTGTTTAGACCCCTTTTATAATGACAAAAAGTAAATCTTGGAGAGCTGAATTATTTCTCAGACTTCAGCGCTCTGTGCTGATTTATAGCTTGGTGTCATATTGCATATGGGAGATGTTTTAATGATTTTTTCTTATCTGTTCAGCTTATCAAGCTCATTTATTTACCCCCTACAACCCTTTTGCCAGGGAATAGGCTAATTTTGAGCTCGATTTAGAGCAATTTTTATCAGTATTTTTGGAATTTGTTATGCTATTTCTGACTCAATTATTAATCTTGGACCCTTACTTTTGCTTCTACCACCGCGTATGTACGTTTGTGAGTCACCATAGCGAGTGTTTAGGCATAGGGCATATTAATTCATTATGTAATTTATGCCTAGAGCCACCCTTGAGGCATGTAAACAGTAGCTTCGAACAGGATTTCTCATCTCTCTGGGATTAATGAATGGGAGGTGCGTGACGATGGTGTCAGACCCATGGGTGCGAGGACTGGTTCCAGGGTACAATGGATTAAGTTTCTCCCATTTCTGACCCTCAGGGCAGATGGGGGTCTCTAATCTACGGACCCTCGTGCGTCACCAAATATATGGGTGTTCCCCAGCTGAGGGAATGGGGATGGTCCGTCTTTTGAGGTAGATGGTGAGTTGGTGAGACGCGCGCCCTCTTTGCCATACTGCACACGGCATCCTTAGCACTGCTCCACCGCCCCCTGGAGGGATTTGTGTAATGGATTCGCAATCCTAAGGAATCCTAATTAGACTACGATCACTCAAGGTGTTGAGTAGATATCTGGGCTGTTTTGAAGTATGCATGATTATCATGACTATTTTTCCCCCATTTGTCTACTTATGTAACTGGTGTGTCTAAGGTAATTGCTTTACTCATTTAAGCGTCCGCGCTGTGAGTTGTGAATTTATTTCTAAATCTTTTGGGTCAGATCAGTAGCAGATGAATTGTCTATCACTTATTATATTACAAACTTTATTATATTACAAACTTCACAAATCTTTGTATTAGTATTAGTGATTTATTACTATCTGGGGAATTGTTAGGGAAAGGGATTGATTTGCATGATTCAGTACAAAACCTGCTGGAAAAGGAAGCAAAGGTAAGGATAATGTGGGAACATTTAAGATCTGCCCTAGAACCTGTCCAGTCGCACCCTTCGCTGGGTATCACTAATACATTATGGAGCCTAGCTAACTCCATAGCCTGCGTCTACCTGGTTTGTAAAATACACAGGGTGGGGACTGTGCTTCCATTTTTTGGTAGGGGCGATGCTGCTCCAGTGCTGAATTTCTCGCTGTTAGCAGGACAAAATATAAAGTTTGGCGATTATAAAGTGGTCACCGCCAGGAGTGTTATTCTGCAAATCCACGAGGACCCTGTGTATGGGTATCTGGTCCCTATCTGTTCGCTAATTGCAATTGCATTTGTTCTGAGAAAGACTTTCTCAAATAGATCAACAATTGGTAGAATACTCTGTTGTAGGCCCCAAGTGTTTGACTCCGCCCCGGAGCTACTGCTCCGCTTATAGAGCGGCGCTGACTTGTTTGAGTTCCACCTGACGAGGTGTTTATTCGAATACAACTCCATGCAAAGGGCTACTAGCCCTAAATTATTGCATGCAGAGGTTACTAAAACTTTCGGCTGTTTCAGAGGGGGCTTGATTCTGGATTGGGGAGAAGACCTACTGGCGCCAGCCCAGGGGAAGTTGTTTAAAGTCACCCTGCCTACTGTAATAGAAGTTCCCTGTACCGCGTTTAGACGTTTAAATTATGCCATGAGTAATGAAGATAAAATTTGGATTGTAGTGTAGGTAACATATTTTACATTAATTATTTGTGTATTGATCTTGGATTTAAAATCATCATTGATATTTGATATGTTTGCTATATTTGTTATGAACAGTAATTTAAATATGTGTATACATGCTTGTCTAACTGATTGGAGCTATGACCCCCCCCCCCCTCATGGAAGGGAGGGAGTAGAATGAAAGAATCATCTTTCATCCATGCATATATTATGTATAAAGTAATGTAACTAAGAAGAAAGAAAAGGAAAAACTTTGTAAAAGTACTCCTAGGCCAGGGGAGCTTAGGTTTGTTTGCAAAGGCTTTATATCACTATGAAGCACACTTATTTTATTGTCAAATAACAATTGCTATCAAGCACTGAGTTTTCTGGTTTTAAAGAGAGAAGATATGTCCTTCTTTTTTCTGAAAATTGTGTAAAAATGAAATTTATTGATTTATACATTCTGTTGTTATTTAATTATGTAAATTTTAGGTATGTCAGCCTCATGTGTGCCAATCAAGGGTATGCTCCATCTAGAGGGGGGATAGATGTTATAATGTTGGGTTCGATGTCCCTCCCCCTTTCTTGGACACATGAGGTATCAGCCAATCAGGGCTTACCCACGCCTACCGGTGGTGAGCCCTGCACCCTGAATGTATTTACTTTACTCATCAATAAACAGTCTTGAACAACAGCTGCTCCGAGTCACTCCTCTTTTAGGGCTAGTCCCTACCCTTCTCTTATTCGTGCCCCTAAATATCTACCATCATGTTCCCCAATTTATAATAACAGGCACTAAGGGGTGACGTCAAAATAGGGTCACGACGGCCGCAGCGGCTGCGACCCTATTGCCATTATTTCAGTGACTGGGTCGCCACCTATGTGGTCAAATTTCAGTGAAATGGTGAGAGCCTAGTGTCGACCAGGGCGCGACCAGAGCGCGACCAGGGGCCCGCTAAGTCAACACACCTAATCATGACAACTGAGGTCAGTTTATATTGCCACATAATGACTCAGGACGCCGCTACTGATATGTAAACATGCATGGTATTAAATTACGACGGCCGCTGGGGGAAAGTATTATTTCAATCTTACATTCCTTGACCAAGATGTAAAACCTTGTATAATCAAAGAAATAATCCAGCTTTCCCAAAATTAATCATTAAAGGAAAAGAAAAATAGATCTAAACATTGCTCAATAGCCTAGGAGCAAGATGCGGTGAAAGGATGTTTGCCCAGCGAGGTTTAAAGGAGCAAAGAAACTCCGCCGGCCATGTGGGGTCACCAACGATCCTATAATGAACCTATATGATCATTGGTGTCGCCAGTAAAGTACTACTACTAAGATCAGATAGAAGGAAGAAATAAATTAATTCCCCAGTAATTTCTTTACGAAATGTGTTGTATAATCTGTGTAAGCTTTACAAAATTGTACATGTATTGGTCTGGAATGATCAAATAAATAAATCCAAGTTCTTTAAACCCCCTTCCTTCATGTATCAAATGTGTACCCATATGTGATGTGTTTCAGGAAAATGAGTCACAAGTCACTAAAATGATATTTTTCAAAGTGTTTTTTCACAAGATCTCTTTATTGATATGTTCTGATGTTTAGAGGGTTTAGTGAGTGAGGGAGGGAGTGAGTGAGTGAGTGAGATTGGTTGCTTTACGCCCTATCAACACATTTAAGAGTGTTTTATCAAGGGCGGGAGAGCTGAGAGGGAGGCAGTTTAGGATCATACCCAGGAAAAAGAGATAGAGAAGAAGGGAGAGAGACAGAAGATGACATATAAAGTTATGTACCAGAGTTCAGGACATTGTATCAAATATATCCTGGCATTGGGAAGGTCTTCGTATGGAGTATATCTATAGTCACTTTACTGGTCCACCCAGAAATAATGCAAAACAATAGAAATATCAAACTTAAAGTCTAGACATACTTATTAGATGTCATACTGTTTAATACCATTGCAATCGGCTTGATCTTATCTTTTCAAATATGATGATATCTCAAATCCATGTCTTGCGACTTATGACTCATTTCCCTGAAACACATTATATTTGGTGCCCCTGGACCTACTCAGAATCGTCAAAATAATATCTTGGGTTATCCAGCTGGTATATTCTTGCTAATTTACCTGAGTTATCAGTTGATTAACTGTCAAGTTTGGAACCATTCTGATGATTGGCTATTTTTGTACATGTAGGATGGGAAAATAGCTTAGAAATATGCAGAATTGGTAAAACAAACAACCCAGCATGTAGCCTAACGTCAGCACATGGAAATATCAATATAAACAATAAATCAATCCATAATTTGTCTTTATTAAATTTGCTTCGATTAGTATTTAATGCCCTTAGAAAAACCACTAGAAATTGATATGAAGGAGGAGATAAGAGATTGGAAAAAGGGGGATAGAGGTAGAGGGAGGGGATAGAGCGGAGGGCTTTTGGAGGGGAGGGGAGGGGGAACCAAGGGTTGAAAGTTCCTTCTTTTTTTTTTGAGAAAAAGATTGTATTTACGCTGGGAATACAAGTTATTTTGTTCTAATATGATGTTTGAGGCGACCGGACACATGGGTAGAAAGCTATACAAGGATGCGGGGACCTCTGTGCCACTGTGGTCAGTGCATTTGTTTATATATGTCATCAGATCTTCATCTCAAGCTGAGCGGGACTGTAATAGATATTCATACCAGTCAGCCACTCTGGCCGCGACCTGGGCGCGTCCTGGTTGTAACATAAGGTACAGGCCACTCAGCTGGACGCGACTAACAGCCCCTTAGGTCGGGGCCATGGTCGCAGCCATTGCGGCCGTCGCGACCCTATTTTGACGTCACCCCTAAGGCCACAGTCCCTTCTCCATTATGGTTAAACCGGTAATACTGTATAATGCTGCAAGAGAAGAGGTAGAAGTGTGCTTGACTTCTAGACTCAGTAAATATAATAATAGAGAAATAAGCCAACAGTGGTAGCTCCCCCTGGTGCTTCGGAGAAGAACTAACCATTACCACTACACCACTTTTATTCAATAAACGTATACATAATGTAAATCAAGAATAGGGCCATAGCTCTACCAGGTAGCCCTTAAACTAAACATTAATGTGAGATCAGAAATAAATGTACATAAAAGATTAATCGGGGTAATGTCAGTGTCGATGTCCCCCTTTTATTGGGATGTCCAATGTCGTTTTCCCTTAGTGATGACGGTTATTTCTGTGAAGTAAAGTATATAGGTGTTTCCAGGCCTGACAGGAAAATGTCCTAAAGAGCATCTCCTCCACTCAGCATATCACTGCATTCAGGCTATACAGGCTCCTGTACTTCTGTGACAAAACTGGATTTATTTGTGAGACTTTTCTTTTATTATTGCTATTATTCCTGATCGATCTCCATATAATTTATTATTGATATGTACCTTTGCCATGATCATTAGTTAAATCATCCGAATAGATCACATATTTAGTCTGTTTGTGCTAGAGCTATCGAGCCCCGGTAGTACCCACATATTCTTGGAAACTTATTTAATATAGACAGTTTTTAGACATCGTCATCACAGGTGGCGATAATACAAAGTTCAGAGTAAAATATTACTTAATACTAACAAATATTCATACATATTTCCACTTTTTAAGTCGAAATAATCACTAAAAAGACCAATAATTAATTATAAATCAATAGAAATGAAAAAAATAAATGTACAGATGAAGTCCAAACTATTAACCAAAATGGTCATAAGCATATTTGGCACCAGGAAAACACGTACATATCAAAATAGGTAATCAAATATTGTCAAAATGGCCCTAAATTAATAAAAATCGAATGAAATGATAAAAATAAACTTAAAATAAATGTACAAATACACTGCAAAATACAAATTGGATTTTGTTTTAAAAAGGGCCACCAGGAAGATCACTATTGTGAGGATTGTGTCCTTCTCCTGATTATATCTCATTGTACATGTAATTTTGAATAAAAGTTCCCTATATCCAGGAGTGGCAGCTGCGAGTCAGCGCCTTGCGAATATAATTTAGATAATGTTTAGGCCGTTTTTGTACTATTGTTGGTACATGTTAAAACATATGGATATTTTGTTTCTATAGCCTGCCTTTCCCCACACCACAAATCATCAAACCCACCCGCCGTCCTGTCCCGGCCGTGTAGAGTGACAGCTCTACACGGCCAAACAAGTAGAGGATGAAAAAAAATAGCTGGCCGAGGCCGGGGCACAAACCTCTGACCTGCTGTTCCAAAGGCGAGCGTGTAACCAACTGCGCCATGAGATGGGTTGTAGAAGTCTGGCTGAACTTTGCTACTGATATGAGTAGGGCCAATGCATGTGTATCAGTGGAAAGTGGCCGAAATCGTTTGTTCTACAAGTGTGTGGACATCGGCCTTAGACAAGCAGTAGGCTTATAGGAGGGGGATTTGAACGGGAGCGATGGACGGTCAAACTGTCCCATGCGACAGCCCGACGGTCGCCTCGGTATCCACTTGCATGTCAGTCAAAAAGCGCGTGGCACCGACCGACGTGTAAGTGGATATCGCGCTTTACCCCAACAGCAACTGGTGCTGCCATCTTTGGGCGTGCTTTGTCCAGCCTCAAGGTAGATTAGTTGAGCTCATAGTGTTGTCTCTAGCTTGTTGGATATCTACTGTGGATCACCAACATTCCCCATAGTCACTTCTCTCTAGTTCTATTATAGTTTGAATAGGGGAGTAGCTGGTAGATAGAAAGATAGATAGACTATACTATTGAGTCGGTCGATGAGTAGCTCATTATCCATGATAGGCCCCTATCAAGCATGAGTCATATGGGGGCGTGGTCCATGCCATACGGATGTATAGCAGTTCTGTATCTCTAATCCTTGGTTTGTTCTTTCAGAAGATGCATAAATTGCTGCAGTGTATGTTTGTGTGTGTCCTGGCACACCTACCCACAGTTACCACTTCCCGAGTAAACAGGGGAAGTCCAGGTAAGCTATCCACCCATTCTTCCGCTTGCATTTCCAGTGTTTAATTCAAGTCCTCACATCTCTGTTAGTACTGCAGGAGTTCAAACCTGTTTCGCAACTGAGTTCAAGAGTGACTTGTATAACCTGTGAATCCTTCCTCGCTGTAGCCAGAAAGATGGCTATGTACTGCACTAGTTTCTTGCATTCTTGTGTTAACATCATTGGCCTTCATAAACTAACTCATCTGCATCTTAAAATCTTTCCAGTTCTCGCCCAGATAGCCCTCCTTCATCTTCAAATCAGTGCTTTGATCTATTGTTTATCGCCATTTTCCTTTTCTCCCATTTCCTGGCAGGTGTGAGCTGTCATGCAGTTATACAACCCGTCAAGAATGGTGCCGGCTTCGCAACAACTAAAGACAAGTATGGCAGTTACCTGATCACCTTCACATGCAGGCCAGGCTACCACTATGTTGGACCAAACCCCCGCAGGTGTCAGGACAATGGACAGTGGTCAGGGCCACCTGGCAAGTGTAAAGGTAGGTGATGTCTAACTGTTGTTTGTCCCTTTATCCCACTTTATCTCCACCCTTTCCCGAAATCTGTCCTTCATGTCTCAGTGCTTGCCATAGTAAAAAGTTTGGGACAGGTTTACATTTGAATCAACTGGAACATTATTCTTTCCGAATCTCCCCTATTTCTGTCTTAATGCGAATGGGTGACATCAAAGGAGTAATTAGATCAACTAGCAAATACCTGTGCCATGCACAGGTATTTGCTAGTGGGACAGTGGGGCCCACATCCTCATCTCTTCTTGTTCCCTCTCCCACCATCTTTCTCTTTCAAATTGTCTCTATAACTTAGTATCTGTATTACCATCGTCCCCAAAATGGAACCCTGTTTAGATTCTTTTTCAGTGTGGTCGGGTAAATCTCTGATTTTACCTGCTCTGATTTTACCTGCTCTGATTTTACCTGCTCTGATTTTACCTGCTCTGATTTTACCTGCTCTGATTTCACCTTAGCGGGTAAAGAAAAAAAAATAATTTCACACACTATACAGAGTACTGAAGACTGAGGCAAAGAATAGACAAACCTTCATATAACAAGAGACAGACAGAGACACAGCTGAGATGCATTCTGTCACCCGCTGATCTCAGCCCCCATGTCAATCTCTCACCCGCCGATCTCATCACCCTGCCGTTCTGTCACCCACCAATCTCTCATCCACCAATCTCATCCCTCGCTGATCTCTCACTCGCCGATCTCATCCCCTGCCGATCTCTCACCTGCCGATCTCATCACCCACCAATCTCATCAGACACCAATCTCATCAGACCTTACAACCATTACAGTAACATTACCAAGTATAACTAACAAAATTACGGGAGTAATGTAGAAAACCACATTTTAAAAAGTGTCCATGCTATGACACCTATGACCTATAGGTTAGCAGGAGACGGCACTGACCTATACACACACAATATGCAAATTGCTTCATTCTGGTGTAGGGGCACTGATAGGGAATTGTTTTCAGGCACCGATGGGGACCCTGAATGGGGGTGTTCAATTTCAACCCATTTATAACGCTGATATCTTCCAAAAGTGTTAATGAAACATAGCGGAATGGCTCAGCACTATTTTTGGCAATGTGCATGTAAAATATAACGGAGATCTGGCCAGCGGTTTCGGAGAAGATAGGTTCTTTATGGCCCCAAACACTATTTTAATAATATTTAGATGATCACCTTCTACTAAGAAGAAGGCTCTTATCAATCCCTCTCCTGTCCTCTCTCTCTCCTCTCTCTCTCTCTCACACACACAGAGCAAGGAACGAATGAAAATAAATATTTATTATGTCAGATAGTGTGTCTCAGCTGGGACTTGAAAGGAGGAGATGGTGGTGGGTGGTGCAGGAGGATCACTTTACCTCCTCACACCCCTCTCCTCTCAGGACCCTTCTACCTTCCCCCCGGTCCCTGCACTCATATACAAAAAGTAGGACATATGCTTGTTCCACCTACCAGAAAACATACCTTTTTCCGTGGATTTTGAGCTGAAAAGGTACCCCTTTTTCCATGAAAATGCTGATTTTTCAGCCCTAAAAAACACCCCTTTTTCCTTAAAAACGCTGACATTTTCACATTCATTTGCTTTCCCAGAAACGAGACTTAAATAAGTTAAAACAGGAGTGACCAACCCACAATAGAGGCTCCAAGTTTCCTGTGTTAAGAGTGATTTATAATCCCCTATGTGCAAGATCAAATGACCAAAGCCCACACAGCAGAGCGAATTTGCTCCCCTGATTATCTCTTTCATAACTTTCCAAAGCTTTAGGCCAAATGTTACAAACAAACTTCTCACTTTACCAGTTGAATTAATACCCCTTTTCTTCCATTTTCGCAAAGTCACCCAGAAAAAAGACCCCTTTTTTTAGGTTTTCAAGGACATGCGAATTTGCCCCAAAAGACCCCCTAAGTCCGCAGAAATGGGAACGAGCATGCATGTCATTTTGTGTAGGGACCGGGACCTTCCCCCATCCCTTTCCTACTTCCACACCAAGTCTCTCCCTCTCCCTCTCTTTCACTCTCACTCACACCCTCGCTCTCCTCACTCACTCACTCACTCACACACTCTCCCAATCCCCTCCTCACTCAGCATGGAATATCTATCGACCAACTGTTTTTCGACCAACTTCTTCCTAGACCAACTTTTTTTGGACCAACAGAGGAAAAAGATGGGTGGAAGGGACATACTGTATATACCCGTGTATAAGCCGGACTCCGTTTATAAGCCCACCCCGTTTATAAGCCCACCCCGTTTATAAGCCCACCCCGTTTATAAGCCCACCCCGTTTATAAGCCCACCCCGTTTATAAGCCGGGGCTTCAGCACGTCCTAACGTTAATATAAGCCGGGCCCCGTTTATAAGCCGGGTTCCTGTACTGCCATCAGGAAACAACGTTATTGAATTTGAGGTATTTATGTAAAAGCTAAAGTAAAAGGTTATAGTAATAAGATATGCATGTCAAGAACTCTTTAACAAAAATTATGGTTGTGTTTTTTTGTGTTAAATTGGAGTTTAAAACATGGAAACCAGAGTAATGAATGACGATAATGATAAAATGTGTTTCAGCTAAATCTACTGGTTTCAGTTA